>CM066738.1:110628977-110733977 GCA_033961575.1 Aselliscus stoliczkanus
AAGATGAAGGTTGAATTACTATAAATGAGTTGCCCTGTACATTTTTCTTATTTCATGTGCTTAGTCATCTAGCATCATTATTTTTTTAAAGAACATCATTTAAAAAAGACTGAAAAGTGGTACTTTCCACTTTCCCCTCTTTGATCAATGTGTAGTAATACCCTTATTTATTTTATCACATATTGTTTACTTTTCAAAATTCCGTATTATATGAGGAATACTAATGACTATTGAATTATATACAAATTATACCACTATAAGAATCCTATAGATTCCATAAGTTATTGCTTCCCTAAATGCAATCATTTTATTTTAAAATTTATTTTAGCTTTTACATTGAGCACTGTGAACCATTTATCACTTGTGTTGTCTAAGTTTACTGGCTTTTGCTAAGTATTAGTTCAAATGTAATACACATGTACATATATGTGTGTATATTTAAAAAAATGTGTGTTTTTCATTAATCTGGATCTGCAACTAAATATTTGAAACATAATTTAACCAAAGCTAAAATAATATAAGTACAGGTTTACTGCTTGGAAAAATATGTATTAGCTCGTCAAGTACTTAAAAATCTGCATTGCAGTTGGACACGTGTCTGTCCACTAGGCTATAGCAATGGCTTGCAAGCCTAGCACTGAGATGATAAGTATCCCTATTGACTTTTCACCGAGATCCATAAATATCACTGCACGATATTGGAGCAAATGAGTCTGAATTTGTTGTGTATGAGGGGGTTTTGAATGTAACAAAAAATGTGGAACACGCTAGACTTTTTTCCCCCTCCTCAGGATTACTGTGTAATTTGTCTGTCTTCTTTTCACTGGATATCTGTTTTTGTTTGAGTTTTGTGTGTGTGTGTGTGTGTGCACGCGCGTGTGTGCGCGCGTGTGTGTGTGTGAGAGAGAGTGAGTGAGTGAGCTTGTGCACATATATAATATCTGTGATTTTTATGTCCTGCCAGTATTGGTTGAGCCAAACCGTTCAAGGTTTAGCTTTTCGTTTTATTTTACAAGTGAAAATATCGGTCTTGTGTGATAATGTAAGGTTGCAATTTGAGATCCTTTTTTAATCAACTTCCAATTTATATGGCTGGCTACCACTGTTTAATTTATTATTAATAAGCATTTTGCTCAGCTATAGAAATTATAAAAATAATGCCAAGGTTCCAGGAGAATTTTATTTTCACATTTGGAGTTTACATGTATCTTTTACATTCTTCCTTGGAGACAAATGAATTATTTTTGTATTTTTTATTGATGCTGCTGTCTGTATTTATCATAATAGAAGCCGATTAAGAAAAGGGCCACAATTGTAACTAATTAAAAGAAATTTCCTTCACATATTTTGTTAAGTGGTTGTTGGAATATTCAGATGAATCTTTATGAATCAAATAGACATAATTCACAACTTCAGATAGGTTACTTTACGTAAAAATAACTGATTGATCTTTCCAAGACTTAAAATTTATATAAATGTGAGGGTTTTTTTTTTTGGACAGGCAGTTCATATTTTATGGATGTATGTTAGTGTTCATACATACAGTTGTAACATTCATGAACAATCCTTCATTTGTTAAAGACCCTAAAGGACAAAGGACATTTGACCGCTCCCTGAGACCAGGCCCTGTACGTTTACAAAAGGCTGAGGAATACAGACTTCAATAATGCAAACGATATTAGTCCTGTCCCTCCTGGCGTCTGGACCTGGACATACTGATTGTATACTTTTGCTTCTTAAACCGTGGAGCTGTATCAGATGCCCTCGAGAGCACCTGGCCAACCTCGGAACATTTCCGTGATTACAAGGGCAGTGCCTAGAGGGCAATTACGGGCCAGGGCAGCAGAGACACAGTGATGAGTCCCTGCAGCACCTTAGTGACGCTCAGAGAGGGAAGCCGAGAATTAGGGAGCACTCATGGCTCCCAGGGAAAGGTTGTTGAGTAATGTGGAGACTAGTGACCAAGAATAGTGTTTTTGTATCTTGATGTTTATATAATCTAAGGCAAATTTTTATATTCTGCCACTTAATGTATTTAACATACACTTTTAAGTTAATATAAATTTTGTTAATAAAAACCATTGTTATTTTTCCTATATTGCTGCGTACTGTGCTGAAGTTTGATTTAAATAATATACTTGCTTTGAATGCTCTATTTTAGTAGGTTATTTTCCTCACTGTTGAGTTTGTAGGTGTTTTTCTTTACTGATATACAGTAATTTTAGTCAAGTTTTGAACTAGCTTTTTGTGTGTGTCTGTGTAGACTTCCTGTTTGCTTATTTATTATATTTTTTGAGTTGGTCATATCCACAGTGGAAAGCAAACTTTTTTTGATGTGAGTCAAGCCTGTGAAAGCTGTAAAATTGAGCGTAATCTCTTGAAATAGATCTTTTTTTGTCTGCAAAATGATGTAAAAAGGATTATAGTAGAAGGAGAATTTGTAAATAGATGTAATTCACACAAGAGCATTGCATTAATTTGAAGTCCGGGTTTTTTCACTATCTCACTGCTGATTTTTCTGGCTCATATTTGTTGCTTAGAAATACATCAGTAGCATAGTGCAGAAATATTTCTGTGTGATTTCCTATTTGTTCACTTGCATTATAGTGGGCCCCCCCGCCCCACACACACAACCAGGAAGCGTGTGAAACGGGAAGCCGCCGTGAGTGTGAGACTGGCTCCCAGGCCCCTGCGGCCCTGTTGTGCACAGGTGGTGATGAATGGGTGGGCGCTCCTGCCGGATCGGTCTGTGCTGGGCCGTGTGCTCCAGTCTCCGGACAGGAGCCGAGGGGTGACTGACTCTCAAGTGCTCGCCTTCAGAGCACTTGGTTCTTGGCTCCTGTTCACAGCATTGTCTGAAGCACTTCCCACACACCGACCTCTGCAGCGGCCATCACTGCACCGCTGTGCACGCTGCGGGCCCCTGGCGGGGCGGGCGGGGTGCTGCTTGCTGCGTGGCCAGCAGGGGGCGATCAGGAGTGTCCCCGCACCGCGCCCCCCGGCCTCCTGCTGCCGGGTCCCAGGCCCGCCCGCCGCCCTTGCGCCCCTCCCTCCCTTCCCTCGCCTTCCCTGTCTGCCTCTTCTTTGTGCAGAACTGAAACTACTGCTGCAGCCTCACCTCCTTGCACAGTGGGACATCACTGCCACACAAACAGCAGTTTCTCTTTATTTTTTTAAAAGTTGTTTAGTAAATGTCATGTATTTTTAAAACTGCTATTTACATTATTAGAGGATGACAAGATTTTACAGGTTTAATGAGTACAGTACTCTTAAAAAGCGTTACTACCTAATGAATACTGAATTGAGTTTCAAATAATATAAAGGGAAACTATGATATAGAAAGTATCCAGTATTATTATTAAAAATGATGTGTGTAAAAATAGCCATCAAATAATTATTTAGAAACTATTTCATTCTACTTTTGTTTTAATTAGAATGACTCTGAGATTGTGACTATCCCTGAATTGTGTCTTTCTAATTAAAATTCATTTAAGAGTGACTGACTTGGGTCTGTGTTACATGATTACTTGCTTGGAGTCTTCTCATAAACACAGGTAGATATTTATTCAACTATTACAGTCACTAAATTTGACCTAAACACCCATCAATAAATAGTTTAGTTTTCTCTATAAAATAACTATTAATGTAAATTTCAGTAGAAATTTAAAACACTATGTATATTTGTCCTTTAAATTGCATAGTTAAAATATACTATTGTATACATAATGTGTTTTTACTTTTTTATATATCCATCTGGGGTAATTTGAGCACATGTTAATATTTCTGTCTCCAAATTTGCATTCTTTGGGTATTTAAAGATCACGGATTTTTGAAATAGCCAGAGAACTTAATACTGGCATGTTTTGGGCCTGATTTCTGATTTTGTAATACACAGATTTTTATTTGTTAAAGATTGGATTTTAATGATTTTCATTTTATCCTTGAGAACTCTCTTGTGTTTTATAAAGTAAACCCTTTTCATTGTTCATTGAAAATGCTTAACATATGCAGTCTTGATTAAGCACCATGTAGGATGTTAGTTATTACAGAATTAAAGCATGGATAAAAATGTACGTCTGTTTATGAAATTGAAAAAAAATGTGAAATAAGAATATGTTTGTCTTTTACTTAATTTTGAAATTGACTGTTAACATCAGTTTTACTTAGCTAAAATTCATGGCTATGTTTGTGTATGTCTGAATATTTATTGTAAGAAGGTTATATACTTGAATGGTAAAATCATCTTAAAATTAACAGCAGATACAGGAGCTGTGTAAACCTGACAGTGGTTACAGGAGCTATAGCTGATGGTTGTGTTTGAGAAAATAAATAGATAAAACATTTGTGAATCTTTTAATGATTATATTTCTTGATGGCTTTCATAAAAGCACATAATTTGTGATGACTTCAATAAAAAAAAACACAACAAAACACAAAAAAACCAGCAGCAAAACTTTTTGAGTTAGCGGCAAAGTAAATGGGGCAGGTTTTGCATTTTGAACAGAAATGTTATGAACTGTGATTGAATTTATCGTGAAAGTGTGTCAGTATTAATAAAAGTATTTAGATGCAAGTTTGCTGGGCTTTGTAGCCTTTTTAAGGTTAAGGATTGGTTAATGTGAAAAGTCACTTCTGTGCATTTGGTGTGTACAGAAAATGACAAATATATTTCTCTGCATTTTGGATTATTGTGCCATTTCTTATTTCAAACCCTTTTTGTCAGGACACCAGGCAAAACAATGATGCTTTGAGGACGTAATTAAAGATATTGTTCAAAGAACAACTTTCTGCATATTTGAATTATTACTGTCATCAAAATCATACAAATATGGAAATATGATTGCCAGAAGCACATAAATCAATGATCAGCATGGCCTCAAAATCCAATAAATATGTAGAGTTAAATACTTTAAAATGCAAATTGTGCCTGATGATTTGCATATGGTGGAGTTTAAAGGAAATTTGTTGCTTAACAACCTCTAAGGTAGCAGTTAGGGCTGTGGGTAAACATGGATTTTTTTATTCATCATTGGTCAAGTTGCAAGATTTGATAAATGATGGGAGACTGCTTTCCTTGGTTAAAATGACTGCAATCTTTACCGAATCCTAAAACTGCCTTCAAGTCATCTGAATAATTAAGAGTTAATTATTCTTCATCCATCTAGATCAGAAAAGGACAGATTTAGGGAAGGAATTTATAATTTTTGCCTCACGTCCTGTCATGTCTTAATGTGATAAACTAAACTGACTCCAAATAATATCTAGTGACCTTATAGTAATTAGGCCTCACAAAACATTTTTGTTGCAGTTTTTTAATTGCTTACATCTATTCTAGAAACTACACATTAACAGACTTATAAGTTTAATTGTCTCCAAAGAAAGCAATATAAAATCCATGTCCCATTACTATTATGTTTTAAGTTCATTGCTGTGTATACTCACCAACACAGCATCTAAGTTTCCATGTGTTCCTTTAGAAATAGCAAGCGGTGACTCCTAAAATGCTATTAGAGGAGATTATAGATACACTGGGAAAAATCATTTTAAGAAATTATGTTGAAAGGGCAATGAATCTTTCTTTACCTATTTTAATTTGAAGTATTAAAATAATAAACCTATTTAAAGAACTTCATTTTCTCATAATTAATATAACGATGGAACAGATAACTCGTGCAGATTTACCAATAATACACATTATTTGAAGAGGCTGAAAAAAGGCAGCTGAAAGTTAAAGAAATAACTGTTTTGTACTATTGTTTGTTAAAAGCAGGTGGCATACAATTCACATAAAAACCCACTGTCTACTTAGCGAATTTTTACCAAACGATTTTCTTTTGAGAATAGAGTGTTTTGTGAATGTTTACTGATCACAAGAAGAATTGTAATAAAGAAATCAATATGCATGATCCCTTTCCATGTAGTACAACAGGGTTACACTGTTAGGTTAAATACAGGCAGCATTCCTTTTCAGAAAATCAATTTGCTGTGTAGCCTGGAACAGCCAGTCTCTTCGCACAGTCATTTGATGTTGTGCAGACGGTAAATTTTGTATTGGCACCTGCAAATAGTATTGACTTCCAAAAGGCCAGGAGTTCGGTAACCTGACTTGAAAGAGAAAGGCCAGTCTCTCAGTAATAGTAAAAAAATCGCTGTTATTTCTTTTTATATTTGGTCACAGACTAGTCATTTCCCAAAAGCCGTTGGTTGCTTGGTTTTCATATTTTAGTAGAAATGCCAAATGCGATTTTAGTGAGGAATATAATTTTTGTATTCATTAATTATATCTGTTTCCATTCTGATCAAGTGTTTCCACATTTCCAGGTTATCTGTGTTTCACAAAAGCACAATTTTTAGGCTAAGCAGCGATTGCTGATCATTTTGAAAAGTTGGTGTAAATTTGAAAAGATGAGATCATTTTATAGTTTCTTTGTCACTCGCCTCCATTTACAAACAAAACAAGAATTATTTTAGAGAAGAAAAAAGTTTACTAAATATCCCAAGCTGCTTAGTTGCCATATGTCGTTGTTACTAAGGCAAATATTTAGTGGAAATGTGTGAAAATGTTTTATTTTTAGATCTTTTTACTCCTCACACTAAATTGGGCTCTTAAAATGCTGCGGCCATTTTTTGATGTAGCCGTTTAATTTAAAAGCCCGGCCCTCCCGTTAACGATCATATTTTCGTGAAGTAGTTTCTGTCAGCACAGTTAGAGTGAACATGAGGGCGACTGTGACCCGACCCGGGCTGGGACGCAGTGTCTGTGTTTCAATCATGCGGGAGACTTTGTTTTCTAGGGCGATCGACTGGAATACAGCCGAGTCTAATGTCACTCAGCCTTTGCCGTTTGGTCAGGTACAGTCCTTGTTCTTTGGCCCCTATTCATTTGTTGATTTTTGTAAGACCTTTTCTCTAGACTGCATGCCTCTCACAGAACGTTCTTTTGGCGAATGAGAGCGTGCGTTTAGAGTGTAGCTGGGAAAGGGCTCTAACCTGTTACATTTTTCCTCAGCTATTTGCTAGAGGCGTGATGAATCCATAATAAGAATTTAAAATAGTAGAGAAAACACTGCACGTGAGTTTTGCGTGTTAATCAGTCTGTTGCCATCAAACCACCACTCGCATCCATGGGCTCGTCACGTAATAATGGACAGTGTGGTGTAAGAGCTGATGATTTCATAAAATGCTTTTCGAGCATAACATTTAGGTGTGCCAGCGTTCAGAAGTGTGAGGAGACATGAGTGGGTTTGGTTAGGCTGTATATTTACCTGTGTTTTAAATGTGTATAGAAGCCTCCAACATTTAAAAAATAAATCATCACTTAGAAAACGAGTTTACCCTTCGAGGCAAACATTCTTGTAATAGGCACAAAATTACCCAAATAATAGTGTAAACCAAGCCAGGCATAGCAGCAGCCAGGAAAATGCATTCAGCCAGGAGGATCATGCATTTGTTTGATTCACATAATTGAAAGTGTTTCATACTATTATTGCAACTTGAAGGCTTGTTTAACTGTCTAACTGTCAGTCACTTTGGAAGGTGAAAAGTATTCAATTGTCACTCTGTCAGTCAATAGAGATGAGCACTGTCTGCCTAATGGATTTCTCTACATAGGCGTCTGCATGGAGATAGAAGCCAGATCGATGTGTTGTCGTGTGCGAGTGCGCACATGACACTGCCAGGCGCCTTGTGACTGCATTTCTGTGACATCTCCATCCTTGGACGGTTTGGGGGAGGCGGGGGAGGCTCAGGCGGGCCATGCCAGGTGGACGCATGACTTACGGGAGAGCATTTTGTCGTCTCTCCTGTCCCTGAAAGCATCTCTTTAACCTCTACAAACAGGCCAGTTTCACTTCAGTTCCAGTGAGCGGGGCTCTTCATGTCACAGTGACACTGCACTTAGAAAGTTACATTTTAGGTACTTGTCACTAAGGAGCTCCTACTAATATATGCCATATGTAAAACCAAATAACACGCCTGCACTGGAAATCACCTAAGGTAGTGGTGCTTTTTCAGTAGAAGTTCTAGCAACAGCTGGAATAAAGATGTAAAAGCTTATCAACATTGTTGATGGCAGAAACCTGGGATTGGTGGATCCCAGAATAGATAGGTGACCATTGCGATTTAAAATATATATATTTTTTAAATTTGGGGCTAATATTAAGGACAGAGGTAACATCAAACCCTACTTTTAAATGGAAGAATTAGCTGTGTGAGAATGGAGTGAGAGTCCTGGCCTACGTAGCCATTGAACTGGTGAACCAGGAGAGGTAGCTGTCAACAAGCTAAGCTCTTAGGCTAGTATGTCAGAAATTCCCCAGTGCAGTCTGCCCTGTTCAGGTGATACCCACATGAATGAAGCCAAAGCCTAGGTGTCGTAAGAGCTCTGGCTCTGGAGAGACTCCACCGAGAAGGGTGACAGTGTGGAGAGCCCTCCCTTCCCAGGTCAGCTGAGGGGTCTGAGGGAAGACGTCGGGGGTTAGCACCGTGGCTGCCGCACTTCGTAGCTGCTGCTTGGCATCTTTTAAGGCCACCGTCTGCAGGAGAAGGCCCCCTGTCCACTAGGGTGGGCTCTGGGCTTAGACCAGACGTCAGTAGCTCAGCAGGACGGGCTGCCGCGGTCTGTGGGGCGGAGGCTGGATTATCATCCGTTCCCATCAAGGGCATCTGGATGGGTGGGCTGGTCCAGCTGCTCCGAGACCGCACTCAGTCACCGGTCACAAACAGCAGCCACTGATACCACCGTCTTCACAAACCCAAACCGCCACACATGTGAGGTATTTTAGTCATTTCAGAGAAATGGTTTTTTTTTAAAATCTAGTAACGGTTTTTTTTTTTTTTAAAAAAAACCTGAGTTAATAAATTGAGAACCAGCCTTAGAAAGGGCTGCTTTGGGGAATGCCATCTTCTCCCACCCTGCTGCCCCTCTTCATCTTTATGACTGTTTTTAGCATTTACTAGCTTCTTCTACAGGTGAGAGACTAGATTCCCAGGCAGAGTCACAGACAGCTGATTTTTGTCGCATGCATGCATGTGGCTTCCCAGCACGAGATGAGAGGAGGAGAGAAGGTGGAGCCCCGTTCGTGGAGAGTGTCAGGCCGATGGAATGTGTAAGTTCAGCTTTAATGTGAAAGATCAGGAGACATGGAGTCAGTGAACCCAGGTTTGAATCCAGGTTCTGCCAACTCTAACTACATGACACCGGCCACTGTATTTTACCAGGCTTAGCAGCAGTTTTCTCCTGCAAAATGGAGGTTTTTGCAAAGAATAAATGATACAGAATATATGAATTATCCAGCACTTTGCCAAGCAGAGTAAATTTTAAATTAGATTTGTTCTGCACATTCCATCTTTAGTCATTTACTCTGTGTTTGGATTAGTTTGGCTACCCAGAGGAGAATTACTAACTTCCATTGGCTTTAATATGATACAAGTTTATTTCTAGCTCACATGAAAGAAGTTTGGAGTTAGTCCAGACTTTGTCTGGTGCCTTTTAATGTTATTAGAGATCTAGGCATCTGTCTTTTCTGTGCACTGTCCCCGGAGCAGGGCCTTCACCTCCCAGGTCACCTTATGATCCAGCACAGCTGCTGGGGTGCCAGCCATTGTATCTGCATTCCAGGCGGTGAGCCTGGCAGGGTGTCAGAGGAGAGGTCACCGTCTTCCTTTAACAGAAGCTATCTGAGAACCCCATATAATACTTTGAGTTACGGTTCACTAAGCAGAGCTTAGTTGCAAGTGAGGTGATGATGATGGGACGTTGTTTTGGCTGGTTTCTAGAAAGGAAGGTGAGAACCCATATTGGGAGGCAACTTACAGTCTCTGCCATCCTGTTCATGTAACATTAATTTAAACCTTTTTATTGTGACATATGGATATAATACTGTGACATGATACACGCGTACTGCTTAGAGAATAACAATAAAACGACACCTCTGTGCCTACCACTCAGTTTAACAAGTAGACCCTTCAGCTCCCTGGGGCCCCCTCTGCACGCGTACCTCCCTTCCCTCACTGGTAACTACTGTCCAGACTGCATGTTTGCTAATCACCCACCTGGTGTTCTTTATAACTTACCCTTCTAGGTATGTATTCCTAAAATACGTTCCTTACTTAGATTTTAAAATCTGAGTAGCAGGCACAAACCTAAATGTGTAAGGAAAGGCCTCATTGCCCTTATAGACGAGGCTCCCAGGAGGAGACGGATAGAACAGTCACGGGTCCTAATCCAGCCCCTGCCTCCGCCCCTTCAGCGTGGTTACTGTGGGGCTGGGAGTTACATGCCGCTATTTTGTGTCCATTTCAGAGGCCTGGAGTTACATGCCGCTATTTTGTGTCCATTTCAGAGGCCTGGAGTTACATGCCGCTATTTTGTGTCCATTTCAGGGGCCGCCTGGTAGACAGCCCTGTTGTGTGCCCAGCAGAGACATGTGGAAGCCTGGCTGCTGTGTGTTTTCTCTTCCCAGACTCACCATGTGCTGCCTCCAGCTGCAGAGGAGGTCGGGGGGAGCATTGCCGCCCTCAGAGGAGTGTCTGCATGGTCAAGGGGGGCGGTGGGGTTTCTGAGGCCTGGGAGCCGCCCCTGCCGCGCACGCTGTCACGCTGCATCCTCTTAGACAAGCTGCTCTTCCAGCCTGCAGCGTAGCTCCCCCCGGCAGTCTCCTATCTCCTGTACCCCGTATTGTTTTCCAGTTTTATTGAGGTTCTGACATATAACATTGTGTTAGTTTAAGGTGTAGAATGTAATGATTTGTTAGATGTATGTATTGTGAAATGACTGCCCCAGTAAGTTAACACTTACATTTTTCGCTTTGTTCCTTTCTTGGTTTATCTTCTTTTGATGGGGCTTCTTGAGAAAAGGTCCATGGGAAGTAGGTGTCTTGACACCTGGTGTGTCTGAAAATGCCTCTTTGAGCCCTCAGAGTTGATTGATAATTTGGCTGGTGTATTAATTAGTTCCCTGCTGTTCCATAACAAATTCCCACAAATCCAGCAGCTGAGAACCAAACCTGGTTCTGTAGGCCGGAAGCCTGGACATGGTGTTCTATGTATGCACGCATGAAGTGTGTTCCAGTGTTGAGTGTCAGTGTGAAGTCAGTACCGTAAATCTGGGAACGAGATCTGAATCTTATGTTGAAACCCTGTTTCTCCCATCTGCTTCCTGAACTGTGTTTAAGTCCCCATTTTCAGGCACTTTTAGGATAGTCCCTTGGGAATGCTCCCTTCCACTTGAGGGACAGCTGAGGCCTGTGTTTTATTCCCAGTGTTCCCGTTTCTCTGCCTTCAGGCTGCTGGCCTGAGACTGGCAGGTTGGAACATTGGGTGTCCCCTGGTCACCTGCCCCCCCCGGTGCTCTGAGGGCTCATTCCCTTCCTGCCCGCCCTGCTTCTCCCCACATCCCACCTCTCGCTCAGGCCTTGCTCTGCGGCCTTGCCTGGGCTCTCTCTTTCCGTTGCCTGGAGTCCCGCTTGTGTACCGCCATTGTTGACCACCCAAAGCAGAGCTCTGACCGTGGCGATCCTTCCACTGAAGAAACTAAAGTGCTTCTCTTTTGTGTATTACATTAAGTCTCAAATATTCTGCCAGACATAATTGTCCTTCCACTTAGCTCTAATGACCAAATGAAAATTATGGCCAGCCCACGAATTTCCAGGCAGGAGCTTGCAACCACGGACAGCTTACAATGGCAGCAGCACCGGCCATTCCTCTCAGTGGCTCTTTCCGATGCAGGTAGTGTGCTCGCCTTGCACACGCAGCCTTGCGCCGGCTGCATGAGGTAGGCCTGCTATCTCCGGAGGAGAAGCGTGGAGACAGACGTAGGGTAAGGCCTTCCTGAGCGTATTTGTGCGTGGGTAGAGCCAGGCGTCAGCTCTGAGTGCGAAGCTCAGCGGTGTCCCCACCTCACTGTCGGGACAGAGCATCGTGGCACCCTTTTCTGCTCGCTGGGACTGGGCTAAGTGCCTGGAAGTGGCCATCGGCAGAGCTCTGTGCGAGCAGCCTGGTGCACGTGCATGCAAGGGGCCGTCTTCAATTCTGCAGTTACTTTGTTATTGACAGAAATCAGCCAGGCTTTCAGTGCCGTAACCTGTGAAAGAAAGCATGTTTCCACGTAGAATGTGCCGTTTCCACCATTTTATTTACTTAACTTTGAGAAATCCACAGAAGCATGGGATTATCAAAATGTACCCCTCTCTCCTTACAGCCATCTTTGTTTCTGTTTCTTGGAGCTGACTGATTCATCAGTGAATTAAAGGAATCATTTGCATTTCTCGGAGTTTTTACTGCGATGGCTTGGTTTGTTAATTGAAGTTATGTTTCAGAGGTCTTTGATGCTGCATTGCGTACACCCCATGGTTGGAGTAAGTTTGTATGTGCGTCCTCATCGCTCCGAGTTCCCAACACGGCTTGTCAGCGTGAGGCAGGCAGCTCTGTCCGCAGCCTCCGACTGTTCCTTTTTGGTTTTAATCAGCCGGTATTTATTGAGCACATTTTAAGTCCCTACACTTACTGTAGGTATAGAATTCCTGGATGGGACTTGCACTCGACATAGGAAACGTGATCTGGAGACTCTTTAATTCTTTTTTTTTTTTTGAGGGCAGTGTCACTGGCCCTCATATGTGGGACCCGAACCGGGGCCGCTGGCTTCCTAAGCCAGCGCTTAACCACTGCGCCACTCGGCCGGCCTGAGACTCTTTAATTCTTAACATGTCCACTTCCCACGTGTGAAGTTGCCTTTTCTATTTCAGCCTGTAGATGGAACCTTCTTCAGGGCCCTGCCGAGGCTCAGGTTCGTGAAATACTGCCCATTTGATAGACCATGGACGGACCTGTGCTGGTTTAGCACACGCCATTGATTCATTTGTTTCAGCTCTAAATGTCGTTCCATCGTTTGGGATATGTCATTTCAAAAAAACCAAAAAACAAAAACAAAATCCCTGTTCTCATGTAGTTACATTCCAGTGTGCTTAGACCCACTGCCTGTTCGTTGTCTTCTCTCTCTCTCTCTCATAAAAAAAAAATCATTCCACCTGCCTGGCTTTACTGAATATTTGCTCATTACATTTTGTTGGGTTTTTGTTGTTGGTTTGTTTGAGGTGTGAGTGACATATACCATGACGTTGGTTTCAGGTGTACAACCTAGTTATCCTCTGTTGTATCTATTGGGAAATGATCGCCACAGTAAGTCTAGTTAGCATCCATCACCACACACGGTTATAATTTTTTGCCTTGTGACGAGGACGTCTAAGATCCCCTCTCTTGGCAGCTTTGAAATGTGCGATCCAGTGTCACTGACTGTGTCACCATGACATGTGCCGGGGGCTTGTCCTGTGGGCCCTCGGACGGCCCATTGTCCTCACTCCGGCGGTTTCGGGAGTGCGTGTTCTGCCCCGCCACCCTGGCTCCCTCTCAGCCTTTGCAAGCAGGAGCCAAATGCCCACTGTCTCTTTGTCCCCCTGTCACCTCTCACACTGTGGGTTCAGGTAGGTGACGTCCGTGCCCACAGTGCCCGCTGACCTGGACGCTCCCGGGACGCAGGTGCCACCACGCAGGACCCCCTGCTCGTCTTTCTGCCTCACGTCTTCCTGGAGCTGCCGCTGTGGCACCCGGCTTCTCCCCGGCCTTGGTCAGAGCCGCGTGTCAACCCCGTGGGGGCAGCCCTGGGCCTGCGGTGCCAGGCTCCCGTGCCCCACCGGCTCCTCCCTGCCTGCCTCTACTTCCCTGGTGGTGCTGTACGGCCAGCCGCCAGCCGTGCCAGGAGGGCCCCCGCCCCGCATCTGTGCTTCCGGCCTTAGCTGTGTGGACGTAAGCCTTTTCCTCAGCTCTGCTTTCGGGGCAGTCCAGGCAAGGAGACTGTTTGCTTGGCCTCTGTTTCATTACATGCCTGGTACTTAGTGTGTGCTCAGGTCAGTACTGCCTGAGAGCATGGGAGGCCGGGTGCCTCGGTTTCTGCTCTTCCCTGTGGGCCTTCGGCTCCGTGTACAGCCTGGCATCCACGTGTGCCCAGGGTGTTGCTGACACACCCACACAAGCTCCTCCTCTGTCCCTCATCCCCTCAGACGAGCCTGGGCAGAGGGCATTTTCAAAACGCTCCTTAAGGGGAAAAAGGGGCTAAAATAAAATGTGACAAAAGTAATAAACAATCTGAAAAGACTATAGATCTGAACTTTTATCGCACATTTCTGAAGTGCAGACGTGAGGTTTTCGGAATATTCGATTTAGGAAGCACAGGTTCCTGTCGGCTCTGAGGACGCCCCATTCCGCAGAGTGTTCTCGGTAGATTCCCGGACGCAGCGGTGGTGACTCGGCATCAGCAGGTGGTCATGGCGGCTGAGTGCAGCCCCTGGGCCGGCCATCGGGCTGGAGGACGCCCAGGAGCGCTCCCTGCACTCTTCTAGGAGGCTGTGCTTGTAACCTCTAGTTCAGATCTTGATGCTTTTGGACCTATATTTAAAATTTGGTTTAATTGGTGCAAAAATCACCATATTAATTTCCAAAACCAATGGAAGGAGTTGTGTGATTCAATGTAATGTAATGATTACAAGCACAAAATTTGGTGCCTATGAGGGCTAATTTGATGTGTCAGCTTGCCTGGGCTGGGGACGCCCAGGGTTAGCAATTAGCTCAGTAGGCCAAGTGAGGAAGACTGCCCTCCCCAGCGGGGTGGGCACCGTGGGGTCTGGGGGGGGGGGCTTGGATAGAAGAAAAAGACAAAGGAAGAACGAATTTGCTCTCCGCTTGAACAGGGACATCTTTTCCTGCCCTGGGACTCGAGAGCTTCTGGCTCTTGGCCTTCAGGTTCCCTGCCCAGACTGCAGGACGCCCCGGACGGCGGTGCTGGGGCGTGCTGTCCGTCAGCGAGGGAGCAGCTCGTGGGACAAGTCGTGTGTATGTGCATGTGTACCTCCAGACACACACACAAATAGATGCATGGCGGGTCTCTGTGTCTGCACAACCCCAGCTCAGACCTCATCTCAGGCGGTCTTGAGATAGGCTTGGAGTGACTTTTCTTACCACGTTTCCCAATTTATGTTAGTTTTTTGGCGGTTCTGTTTGCATTGGAAGAGTATAAGCAGAAGAAAAGAGGGGGTGACGTTAATGCTCACTGCTGGTGCTGCCTGTTAGGTGGGTGGGCTCTGACGTGACCCCGGGGCCCCTGCGTGGAGTGGCCCCTTGGCAGTGAGTGAAGGCTCTCCCTTCATTGGTGTGGGAGGATGACGTGGGGCATGGGTGAGTTTCCTGTGGCTGAAACTAATCGCCGCACACTTGGCAGCTTTAACCCACACAGACCTACTGGCTTGCCGTCTGGAGGTCAGAATTCCAGGCGCACGTTCACCAGGACGAACCCAAGGATCTAGACCGTCAGTCCCTTCCGGAGCTCCAGGCTCACTCGTGTCCCTGCCTGTCCCCGCCTGCACTGGCTGCGCGCCTTCCTTGGCTGGTGGCCGCTTCTCCGTTTGCAGAGCCGGCAGAGTGACATCTTCGGACCCCTCTGGCTGTGGCCTCCGCGCTTCGCATTTCCTTAACGAGGTCTCTTGTGATCACAGTGGTCCTTCCTGGCTCACCCATGGCAATGGCAAGATTCCTGATGTGACCGCACCTGCAGACTCCCGTTTGCCTTGTAAGGTGACATGTTCCTAGGTTCTGGGGACTAGGGCCTGGACCTCTTTGGGGCCCGTTAGCCTGCCTCTCACAGCAGTGCGGTGCTCACAGTTAGATCACACGTGCATTTCCTTGAGACCATAGAATGTCAGTGGGTATTTATTAGAGGATTTGCTGTAGTATAAAAATCCCGAGGCTTAAAAAAGACCCGCTTCATTGTAATTTAAATATTCTTGCATTTTATATTCACCTTTGTATCCACGATTCATCGTTATTTACTTAAAGTTTTACAACAGCATACATAGGTAAATCGTTAGTTAGAACACATGGTTCCAAATATTTACATATGTCATCAATGCCCTCTGACCTACCATTTAAGGAAGCTATTAATGTATTCTAGAAAATACCTACCTTTAATTTTAAAGGTGTAAGCAGTCCTCACAGAAACTAAGATCTCTGTAGCACATGGATTTACTGAAGAACTAAGCTTGATGCAGTCTACAGTGATTTCAGGCTTTGGTGCTTTGCTTCTGCTAACTCTTGTAGTTTTGGGGGCATCTCAGACTTCGTTTCTCACCCTTCTGTAGGGGCCGTGTTCACATTCAGCATGTCTTCGTGTGTCCCGGGCCAGGTCCTCTGCCTCCAGCCCCCTGACCCCAGCGCTCGAGCGGGGTCAGTGGCAGCAGGAGCCGGGCAGTAGGCGTTCAGGAATTTCCTGAGCTGACACACTGTTGGTAGCTTGAATCGGGACTGTCTGCACCCTGGAAATTGGCAGATGGGCAGCGCGGTCCCTTCTCCTCCCCAGAAGCCGCTGTGCCGGCTCCTGTCACACGAGTCTGTTCTGAGCCATTGCCGCGCCGCCTGCCCCACGCAGTGCTCCGTGCCCAGCTGTGCGCTTTGTCCTTCCTGGCTTCTCTGACACCCTAGTCCCCTTTACGGGTTTGGTTTATCATCTTCCTTTCTGCTCCTTCTCACCTGCCCTTTGCTTGGCTCCCATCTCTGCCCGATTTGTAAGAGTCGGACTGTCCCAGTGCTTGGCCCTGGGCGCTCCTTTGTGCGCTTTGCTGTAAGGGGACGGCGAGTCAGGGCTTCAGACTTGGGAGGTCACCCGGTCTCCTTCATAACGAGTCCGCATTGCGGTTGCAATGGCTTTCATATTCTGTAAAGATTCCCCGTCTAAGTAGGATCTTTTCATGGTTTGTCAAACAGAAACTGCCACTTTCCATGGTGAGAAATACCACTACCATATATTGGGTTGGCAGAAAAGTCATGACACACTTTTGCAACAAAAAACATAGAAAAATACGTCATGACTTTTCCGACAACCCAATATATCAAATGCTTTGAAACTTCCCATTTTAAAGTTAGCTTTTTGTCAAAAAATGAGAGAGTAACAGTTAATGACATTCTATGGCTTCAGAGCCATACCATTAACTAAAAAACACAAAGATTCAAAAGGAGCTAAGTTGAATATATTCCAAGGATATAGCATGACCTTCCTTAAATAAGAACCACATAGAATCTTCCAGTTGGCAAAAACAGCCACCGAAAGAGGAAGTGCTTCTAAGATCGAGTCGCCATTATCCACATTCTGAATAAAGTTCCAGAAATATTCTTCCCAAGTTTGTTACCTCAGGGACGGCACCTCTGATGTTTTAGGACAAGATGGAAAGGGGGCAGTAAACTGAAAAATACATTTTAATTGTCGATGTCCTTGAGTATTTGGAGGTAAATTCAGGTGCATTCAAGATTCTTGGATGTGACACAGTTTTACACAAAGCAAATAACTATCCATTTGGGTCACTACCCAGAGGACCGACTGATCCAACTGTTCACTTTGAGAAATGTGGTCAGAAAACCGGGGGCTGTTCCATAGATCCCATCAGGGTGGGGCACGCGGGGGTCCTTCCTCCTGTCGCTGCATTCTTGTGGCATGGCGGGTTACTTCAGCCTCATGGCAGTGTATCTGCATCATTCTTTCTATAAATGAGATAAATTGATAACTTTCTCCTTTTAGTGTGGTCACACAGCTCTGGAATCACCTGGTTTGATGGTTCTGGGCTGGTATGGTTTTGTAAGATGCTTTAAGAAGTCTGAGAATAAAAATAGCTGATAACTGAAAATGATCAAAACCATTTTTCTTTTCTTTTTTTTTTGGTCAAAACTTACTACAACTGTGAATTTGGTTATTATGATTCCGTCTTGGACTCTAGCCAAGATGGTTTTCTTATTTGATGTAACGTAAGAGCTTTGTAATATTGTGATCTCACATATTACAATGACTGCACTGTTTTTCTATCTAAAAGTTCTAAAGTTCTGATTTTTTTTTTCTTACACTTTAAAAAGACGATTTTAGTCTTGTTGCTAACGGCACTTACTAGAAACATACCTCGTGGATTGGCTCAGTAAACTTTTGTGTTGACAGGCGCACTTTACCACTGGTCGGCCTGTGCTTTGATGTGTTGTGCTGATGCCTGCGGCGTGGTGGGAAGGTGTGTGTGAGAGAGTGTGCGCACTTGTGTTTGTGAAAAGTACACGGCGGGTTCTTCTTCCGATTTTTGAGTGGGTGGGCTCTGATATTTGTTTCTGCTTGTTGATTGGTTAGCTTTTGTTAGCGTGCCCTTGCTAAACTACTGGTTTAGCTTTCTGAAGATGTAATTGTAACCAGGTGTGTAAGGTCAGGGCAGAAAGCACTTTTATGGGGCTTTTGTTCTAATGGCATATAACAAATCACTGGGAATGTGAGTCATCAGCAAAAGGCACTTTTTATAAAGCAAAAGGTGGAAAAATGTGCAGCATTGCAAATTTTGCAGGCAAAAGTATTTATTGCTGTCAGAAACTTAAGTTTTTGCTGTAGTTTATTCTTTTATAAATTTTTTTTGTAATTAGGAATACCTTGTGTGGTTAACAGGATTCCCTTTCTTAGAGAAATAGGATTATTCTGGAACAGTTAACTGTTAGACCTGGTATTAAACATGTAAAACTAACATAGCTGTTAATATCATTTGTGGTGGGATGCTCTGTGCTTGGCTTCTGTGACCAAACAGAGTGTCAGAAAGGTGTGATTTTTTTTTTTTTTCCTACAAAGAACACTTACATCTGAATCTTGAGATAACTGCCAAGTTTCTCTTCCTTCTCCTTGTACCACTCTTATTTTAAAGCCCAGCCTATTTCGGGCTCTTTGCTTTGTCTCACCGTGTGAATGAATGAGGTGTGTTAGTGGAGCACACACACTCTTTTTGCCTGAATCCAGTGTTTCTGACTTGGAGCCAGCACGTAGCCCTGACTCTCCATCGAGAAGGATCCTTGTCTTTGTGTACTAACTCGGTGCAGAAGCACTTGTCTGTTTTGAGCTAAACCAGACCTCTTGTAAAAAGAATCAAATTATTTCATCATGTTGAAAATGAAAAGCTATAATTACTTGTAATTAGGCTTCAGAATTTTTGAAAATTGAGGAATTCTTTTCCAGAGGTTTAAGATCACTCCAAATCAGTGCCTTTGCAAAATAGGAAATAATTTTCTGTTCAATTTGAAATTGATTTAATTTATGCCTTTGACAGCTATTTTGCTTTGATATTTTCATAGTGGAAATCGTGGAACTGTAATGATTAGTGCTATAATGTTTTCTATGATATCACACACCAGTTTGTTCAAAACGTGGTCTCCTGCTTTTAACGCGTTTCTGTGAAGCTGGGTTATAAAAGATGCTAAATAATTATTTTCAAGCCCCACAGATTAACAGTACATGAGTTTTGTGGATGTTTTCAGAGGTTTCTAAAGTTTCCAAAAGGAAAAAGTGAGGGCTGTTGTTTTCTAGAGTAACAGATTTCCCCCCAACATATTGGGGGAGGTCTGTATGTACCTCTGTAACTTGTATTTTATAGGGAGCCTTAAGGTACAGCAGTCCTCCTCTAATTTCTAAGTTAAATTTCAAAAGTTAAAAATAACAGCGTTTTACTAATATCTTACCGACTAATTCTTAGAATATGTAGTTTTGAAAAGATGAATACTGAATATTTCGTATCAAAATGCTCTGGATACATTTTACTTATTTCATATCTACTGGTCAGTATTTCCAAACAGCCCAGCCACTTTCAATTTTTAGAACAATTTCAGCCGAGAAAGTGTTTTGTTCCCTAAAGAGAGTTTTCTTGAGACTATGCATTTTGTAAACTGAATGTTGTAAACTGAATTATTTTTGCACAGTCATTTTAAAAGCAAATAATTTGAGTGGCCTAGGTTTAATGACAGTTCGTGGGAAGTAAGGAGCAGGTGAGTTTACAGGAAGCTTCTATGGGCGATGAAGGCTCCCTCTTTGTTCAATGAGTTATGATAAAGCGAGCTCTAACTGTTATTTCATAATTTCACCTGTGGAATTTCCTAAGCAACCTCTCATCAACACATCAGAGCTCAGCAGATCTTGTTATCTTTGTGGCTTCGGTGTAAATACGCTTCACTATATATCTGCATTTCCTTGGCCAGTTCATCTCATTGGAATGTTGAAAAGATGGATCATCGTTTTCTGTTTTATTTTTTTAATGTAAAGACAGTATGATACCAACCATATACTTTTCACTGTAAAAGTAACTTTAGATTTGTCATAGCTGTAGAGTTTCTTGCTAGCAGTTTTTCTTCTGTTCGGCTTAGGCGTTAGTCATAGAAATAGTCAGTTGTGATGGCAGCTGAAAGATTCTTGCTGTTATAATTGTCTACTTCCCTTTTTCAAGGAATATGGACAACAGTGATTTCATGACTTTAGCAGGAGGAATGCAGAATTGAAACATTAACACGCGGGTTTTGGAAAAGCCTCATGAAGAGGCGTGAGCAGCACTCTGTTCAGGATGTTTTCGAGTGCCCCCACGCCCCACCCTCTGTAGTGGTCTCCCCGGCTCCGGGCATGGCTGCTCTCCGGGTCCGCTGTGGGAGCCACAGCAGGTCTCCTGCTGTGACTTCTGACCCTCTGTGTCCAGTTCACAGCACTGCGGCCACCCTGATGCTTTGGAAGCGGTGCTCCCCAGGGCCCTCCAGCCTGGAACCCGCCCGCTCCGGCCACGTGGCCCCTTTTCCGTCCTGAACGTGCAGAGCAGACTGCCTCCTCAGACTTGGGCCCTCCATATTCTTCATAGCAAGGCTCTTCAGCCATGTGCCCGGCTACCCCTCAGCTCCTCTGACTCCCCAAATGCCACCTCTCGGCGACACATCCCCTGACCCCCCACCTAACACTGCAGCCTGCCCTCTCCTCAGTGACCCTGCCCCCTTCTGTTATGTCCCCCCCACAGCAGTGATCTTGCTCCTATATACTATGTCATGTATTTGTCCTGTTTGCACTTTATTAGGTTTTGCCATCCAGCTCTTTAGAGCAGGATCTTTGGGTTTTGTTTCTTCATTGTTTTCCAAAGGTATCTTGAAAAGTGTGTGGTGCATAATAGGCACTTAAGTGAAATCCATTTTTAATTGTTCAGTTAAGCGAGTCACACAAAGATCTGGATGCAATACTAATGAATAAACCAGTTTCCCAATCACTGTGTGACTGCGGTTTGTCTTCCTTTGCTTCTGTAAATCTCGGCTTTTTCCAGAGTTCCTCTTTCACCCTTACATCCTTAAGCTTTCTCTCTGGGCAATGGAGGTGCAGAACTCTCTCCCCTAACGTTCCGCGGCCCCCTCCAAGTCTACATGGAGACCAAAGCCAGTAACAGACTCTCTCAAAGCTTCGTATTGTGTGTTTCCCAGTTTACAGTAACCATGACCGGGTCACTCCTGGGGGGCACTTTGTGGGCCCTGTGACGTCTGGGGCTCCCGCCCCGCTCTTCCCCTCCCCCTGCCAGGATGGGGTATATTTACTCATGTTATCTATAAACTTTTCATCACCTCTGACCACCTATGGCAGATCTTTTTATTTTTTATTTTTTTTTTAAGGATTTTATTGGGGAATTGGGGAGGGGAACAGCATTGGGGAATCGGGGAAGGGGAACAGACAAGTTGCTGTCCTTTTGTTCTTCAGTCTAGTTGCGGAGGACGTCGCTTCACTGGCCCATGTTGGTATCGTCATTGCGTCTTCCCGGGTGAGGCAGATCATCGGTCGCCGGCCTCTGGATGGTCGCTCACTGCGGCTCTTGGCAGCTCACGCTGGCTGCCGGCCACTCCCTGTAGACTATGGCAGCCCACCGCATAAGGGGCTGTAGCCTACACCATTGCCGGGGCTTGCAGCCCAGCTCCAGGTGGAGCTGTTGTTCACCATCTTAGCTGTAGAGGGCAGTGTCACTGGCCCTCATGTGTGGGATCCGAACCGGGGCCACTGGCATCCCCAAGCCAGCTCCTAACAACCGCGCCCCTCGGCCGGCCCCCGTCAGACCTCCATTGTCCTATCCTGGCCTATTCTAGGAGCTTCCTTTCTTTTTCTTCCTTCTGTCCCTGATCCAGTCTGTTTGCTATTGTGTTGCAAAATGTAAAACCCATATTTGATTCTGTTTCCCTTTTATTTAAAAATCTGTGATGGCTCTTCATTACTTGTAAAATTAAGAAGGTGAACATGGAACTTAGTGGAGCACAGCCTGGCACCAACCCTTTACTGAACAGAAGGTGAGCCATTGTTGTTAAAACTGTAGCCATTCCTTTGTTGCAGATGTTTGGTGAAAGCAGAGTTCTGTGGTAAAGTGCTTGGAAAATGATGGGTTAAACAAAGTTAAAAGTTTTTGATCTTAGATGTTTTGATGTTCTAATTTGCAAGTCAGTTGTTAGGAAACTGATACTTTATATACGAGTGTATTACATATCACATATAGTATGTGAATGTGTAAAATACTTCATTTAACAAGCAATAACGGAGCACTTAGGGATCAGGGGACCACTACTGCTATAGCTGCTGAGAGTACAATAGCGAACAGAAATGTTTTTTCTTGTGGATTTACAATCGAGTGGGACATATAGACAACGAGAAGGATAAAATATGCAAACGGAGTCCATGGGATGGTGCTGTGTGCTGAGGAGGAGAACATAATGCAGAGAGGGAGCCCTGAGTGCCGGGGTGGCGGTGGGATGGGGGAAGGGGAGGGACAGCTTGGGAAGTGGGGGACCCAGGAAAGGCTTCTTTCAAAGGGTCGCAGCTGAGTAAAGAGATTCAGTATCTTATCTTTTAGTAGCTTTGGAGATCTGCTAGAAATAGTGAGTTACATGTGTTTTTTTTCCTTATGGAAAATTGTGGCATTTAGAAGGCATTAAACAGAAAGAGAATTCAAGCTACTCTGAAAGTAATATCTATATGTCTCTTTGTAAATTAGTGTGAATAATGGTCAGTATAACTCAAACTATTTCAGATTTGGAGTTTAACTTGTACTCATTTATTGCAAAGTCAATACTTATCTTAAAAATTAAAAGGATTAGTAATTATAAGGTTTTCAAAGAAATGTACGAATGGTACGACCTACCTAACAGCATATGGTTTTAAAAATGCCATGAAAATGATTTTTTTTACCTTATATTTATAGTGCATAGATGGCTTATTCTTCTTACTACTGTTAATTAATACTTTTATAGTAATTATAGAATGCTTTAAATATACATTATTCTTCTGAATTCAGAATATCTGGCTTTTAAGCAAATTCATTTAGAAGGATAATAGAACTGACCTGTACTTTCATAAATTCTTTAATAATTTTTTAAAATATATCATCAAAAATAATCTTTTAAGAAATGTTTGTTTCTCTGTGGACTACAAAATTCCTTGTGGCTTCTCAGCCTGTTCACTCTTCAGGTTTGACCCTAGTTCGCTCTTAGCGGTCATGGTTTCCCATAAAGGGGTGATTGCCCTTGAAAACGCATCATTGGGTTTCTTCTCAGTTATACGTTGCAGATTGGAATGTAACGCTGGCTACTCAAAAGAATGCACAACACAAATGGCAAATACCGGTACACCATCAAATATGACATGCAGCATTCAAACTGTCTTGCTGGAGTGGTTGCATAGGTGACTAACAGATAGAAACAGAACATTTCAGCTCTGAGGTCGATTTCTTAGAGTTCGGCAGAAACTTTGATAATGAAGTGGGAATCAGATGAAAATGTGATGAAAATGTGATACAGTGAAAATAAGGAAAAGTTTGGGGTGTGGTTAATAATAGATGGTCAAGGGCAGGCCGAGTGGTGCGGTGGTTAAGCGCTGGCTTGGGAAGCCAGCGGCCCCAGTTCGGGTCCCACATACGACGGCAAGTGACACTGCCCTCAAAAAAAAAAAAAAAAAAAAAAAAGAGATGGTCAAAGTCATTATCTTGGACAGATATCTAGATCATCCAATGGATGGAAGTAAAGATCTTGTCTTTGGGGAGTGAATACTGCCCTGTCCTCTTCAGTGATATGGAAACATCTGTGATTTCTCTTATAAAATGTTCGTGATTCAGTCAGACCGTGCCTCCACCCCCAACCACCAAGTTCATGTGGATACGCCAGAGTTGACAGTTTAGAGAGAACTGACATCTTACCTAGTGTGAATCTTCCAGTCCATGAATGTGGCGTATCTCTCCACTTATTTCAGCCTTTATTTCTCTCATCAGTGCTTTGTGGTTTTTCAGTATATAGGTCTCACATATCTTTTGTTAGATTTATATGGAAGTATTTAATTTTTCTAGTCCCTATTTTATTTTATTTTTTATTTTATTTATTTATATTTTTTTGAGGGCAGTGTCACTGGCCCTCGTATATGGGACCCGAACCCGGGGCCTCTGGCTTCCCAAACCAGCGCCCAACCACTGTGCCACTCGGCCGGCCCCCTAGTCCCTATTTTGAATGGCACCTAAACATTGATTCCCACCGATTATCGCGGCCGTATGGAGATGCGTGCCGTGCGGCCTGTGTGCTCGGATGCCTTAGTTCTGGTCGTCTCCGTGCACTGGACCAGCCTTTGGCAGCGCACCGTTATGACTGGCAGCGTGCAGACTGTCACCGAACGGCCATCGCGCCCCCGTGCATGGTGGATGCACGCCATCACTGAAAGTCAGACAGAGTGAAAGGCTGCTTAAGGTTTTTGACAGTTCACGGGAACGGGAAGCAACTGTCCAAATCGCCCGACTCCACCGCTAATCTTGATAAACTCAACGTTTCGTGTTTTTGTGTCGGGGGCTGTAGTATGATGTTTTACAGATCTCGAAGCAGTGTTGCCATTTAGTGAAATCACAGGAGCTGTCATTTATGGTGTGATGGGGGAGAATAGAATGGAAACCTCCCGCTGCAGGCTCTCCTTCCCACCGCCTTGCTGCAGGAGCTGAAGTCGCCCACGTCAGAAGGAAATACCTTACAAAGGAAGCATAAGTCATTATCTTATTCTGCCCTTAATATTCTTTAGCTTTTCAGAGATGTGGTGTTTGTAGGTTGTGATGGCAGATAACAGCTGGGGGCTGAGAGCTAGGGCAGGACAGGTCCAGACGTAAGTGGGCCCAGGCGGGCGCTGCCCTGGTGGGAGCCTCACCCAGATGTCACTGCGAGCACACTGGCTCCCAGCTGGGAGCGCAGGAGAGTGAAATGTAGAAATAGGCACCAAGAGGCCGTGCCACCGAAAACGTAACCTGGCTTCGTATTTTTCCCTAATTTATCTCTGAAAAACAAGCTATTTGATTGTCAAACACTTGTAGTGTATCTTTGTCAGTAGAAATATGGATTAAGTATGCTGAAATTAAAAAAAAAAGTTCCCCTGTGTACGAGTATAATGGCATAAATACTTTGCTTGTTAAACTGTTTTGCCCACCTTCTTTATGAGAAACTTTAGATACCACAGACCCTTAATGAAGGACCACTGGATAAATAATCCATTTTACACAGAAACATGTATAAAATGAACAAGGTTAGAAAAATGTAGTTAACTCCATGTCTTCATATCATAAAGGAAAATAAAGCTAAAACAATCAACACTACCCACCTTATTAGACATAAAAGACAAAACAATTTAGGAGAATGTTATCCAGCTTGAACAGTTTTATTTAGTGCTCATAATTTTTCCCCAAGAAATAGAAAGCATGGCTTTTTAGCCACTAGGATATTTGATTATATGTTTTCATTTTGAAGATCAGAAAGAATGTTAGCAAAAGTATCTGTACCCCTGAGATTTGAAGTATTTTTAATCTTTTTTTTTAGCAATTGAAGAAATGGGACATAAGATAAAATTACAGTGACATTTGTAGGACACAATGTTTTCCCAAACCGTGCATACGTGACAGTATGTTTTGTTTCCATTTTTATGTAGTTGAAAATATTTTCCAGTTTTCCTTGTGATTTCCTCCTTTCCTCCTTGATTATTTATTTTTTATTTTATCTTATTTTTTTAGGGCAGTGTCAGTGGCCCTCTTATGTGGGACCGAACCGGGGCCGCTGGCTTCCCAAGCCAGCGCTTAACCACCGCACCACTCGGACGGCCTCTCCTTGATTATTTAGAAACATGTCAATTTCCCAAGTATTTGGGAATACCTTTGTGGATATCCTAATTCAGAGTGAGAACGTACTCGTGGGATTGAGTCCTTTTACATTTATGGAGATTGATTTTATGGGCCATATGATTTATTTTGGTGAATGTTCAACATACACTTGAAAATGTGATTTTGCTGATGCTGGGTGGAGTATTCTATAAATAAAAATTGGGTCAACTTGGTTCATAGTGTCCCCTTTCTCACTGATGGAGAAGTGCTAAAGTCTCTGACTATCATTGTGGATTTATGGTACTGCCTTGAATTGTGTCTGATTTTGCACAATGACTTTCGTAGCTCTGTGATTAGGTGCATCTACATTTAGGATTGTTATGTTTTCTTGTTGACTTGATCCTTTTATAAAAGTTTTGAAATGATCTTTCTTGTGTTTGTTAATACTCCTTGTCTTGAAGTATTTTTGTTTTTCTTTCTGTTAATATAGCCACTCCAGATGTCCTGTGCTTAGTGTGAGCATGGTCTGTATTTTCCAGTTTTTGGCTTTCACCAATTTGCATTTATCTGTTTAATGTCCTTTCTTGTATAATTGGGCCTTGCTTTTTTGTCCTGCTTATAACTTAAAAAATTAAGTTTTCCCTAACTAAAATTTGTATCTTATTTGTCTCATAGTATTTGCTCCTTTGTCCTCTTAGTTTCTTATCCTCTTTTGGATTAATTTTTAGGGTTCCTAAAAATAGGGTTCCTGGGCTGGTCGTGTGGTGCAGTGGTTGGGCGCTGGCTTGGGAGGCCAGTGGCCCCGGTTCGGGTCTCCCATGGAGGGCCAGTGACACTGCCCTCAAAAAAAAAAAAAAACAGGGTTCCTATTTTTTAGGGATGATCAGTACTCTTGGCTTATTGGCTAAATGTCCTTGCTTTATTATTTCAGTGATTGCTCCAGAGTGTACATCATGTATCTTTAAATTCCAATAATATTACACTGCTCCATGTAAAGTGTAAGACTCTTACGGCAGTATGCTTTTCATTTACTGCTTGCCTTTTTTTTTTCTTTTTCTTTTTTGCTCTTGTCATACATTTGACTTTTATATGTGTTAAAAATGAAACGCCACAAATCTTTGCAGGTAACTGAAATAAAATCTAGTATATGTACTCTCATTTACCATTTCTGGTACTCGTCATTCATTTGTTTAGATCCATGTTTCTAACTGGTATAATTTCCCTCCTTCCTGAAAAATTTTACCATTTTTATAGTGTATGTCTATTGGTGATTAATTTTGTCAGCTTTGTTTGTCTGAAAATCATTATTTTGTCTTTACTTTTGAAGGAAAATTTTGTTAGATACAGAAATCTAGTTGAGAATTTTTATTTGCTTTAAATGTAGCTTATTATTTTCTGTTATGTTTTCTTCTGAGAAATCTTTTTGTACCTCTTGATAGATGGTTATTTTTTTAACATTTAAGATTTTTTTCTTTTTCTTTTGCAGAAATTGTATTTTGATGTACTTGGTGTGCTTTCTTTTGTGCCTATCTTACTTGGGGTTTGTTAAATTTCTTTGATCTGTGGATGGATTTTTTTTGTTTTGTTTTGTTTTTTTCAAAATTGGTAACTTTCAGGTCGTTATTTATTCAAATGTTTTTTTCTGTTTTCTCCCTTCTTCACTCTACCCACCTCTTATCCTGCTTTCTTGGAGCTGTAATTGTATGTATGTTAATCTGTTTGATATTATCTCACAGATCACTGAGTCTCTGCTGATTTCTTTCCAGTTTTTTTCCTACTTTTTAAACCTCATTAAAAAAAATGTTTTTGTTTAAATCATTTGTATATTTATAGTAGCTGTCTTAAAGAATAGGCTTGCTAATTCCATCCTTGAGTAATCTTGAGGTTTTCTTTATTGTTTGATTTGTTCTCTTTGTTTATGGGTTACTTTTTTGTTGCTTCTTTGCATGTCTAGCAATATTTGACTTGATGTTGGATATTGTGAATTTGGTGTTGTTTTGTGATCTGTTTTGTAATATTCCTTTAAAGAATGTGGGGTTTATTTCTGGCAGTCATCTAAGTCACTTGAGACTCATCTGGACCCTTTGGAGGTTTCTTTTAAAGTTTCTTACGAGTCTGGAGGAAACACCAGTCTGGGTGAGTTTAAGCTAATGTTAACATACGCCCTTTTTTGTGTCTCTTTCAAATGCCTCAGTTGCTTTAAGAAGACTCATCACCCTGACTGGCAAGAACTTGAAGATTTCCACACTTCATGTGATTACTGGGAATTGTTTACCTTCTAGCTCCCTTTTTGCTTTCATTTCCTGCCTTAAGGCATTTCGCCGTGCCCCTGCTTGGCTCAGGGTTCAGCCAGGCCCATGGGAGCTGCGGCTGGCGCTCTGGGGCCGCTTCTCTGAGCAGCGCCTGTGCCTTGCTTCTCTGGATCCAGACCCGGTGGGTTGACGCCGTCTCCTTTAGTGACACTCGGTGCTGTGTTCCGATCCCTGCGCGGTGGTTTTGAGGAGGATTTTTGGTATAATTCCAGAATTGTCTTAGGTCTCACCGCCTTGGTCTCTCTTCTCTGGGCTCCCAATTCTGTCAGGCCCATCGCTCAGTTTTCGAAAGTAGTCGTTGGCTTTAATTTGTCCAGCTTTTTATTGTTTACAGGGGGCCCTGGTTACTCCATCATGGCCGGAAGCTTAGCTGTTTACTCTGTAACTTTTGAACCTATTTTGGTCTGAATTTTTATTTAATAATCAAAAGCAAGTATTTTAAGATGCTTTGGAGTCGTGCAGTTCTTTTCTATAATGTCATTTCATATGTTCTTCTTAGAAACACATGGTGTTGGTGGACTCATTATTGTTATTTTAATTTTACCAAAGATGAAACTGAGATAGTTAAGGAAACGATAGAAATTTGGTTTCTGGTCTACAAAGCAAACCTAATTTCCTTTTGAGATCTGTTTTTTACTCTGTTAAAAAGAAGTTACTGAAGTCTGAGTCAGAGTTCCTTGCCATCTCAAGCCATTGTTGAGTCTCTTTGTTTGCCTTATTCATTAGATAGCTTAAAAGGGTTGCTCTGGGATAGCACATATGGAAGAGTTAAAAAATTTAGACCTTGAGGGCCGGCCGAACGGCGTGGTGGTTAAGAGCTGGCTTCGGACGCCAGCAGCCCGGGTTCGGATCCCGCATATGAGGGCCAGTGACACTGCCCTCAAAACAAAACAAAAAAACAAAACAAAAAAATTTAGACATTGATGTACGTTGCAGAAATCAGCGTTTTTGCCTGTCTAACTATATCCATGCCGCTTTTGGTTGGGGAATCTTCCACTAACAGGTGGATGAATGCCCTGTTCCCTTCCTGTCTTAGTCCAGACGTAAACGTGTGATCTGCTGGGGTCTGTGCTGGGAGCACACAGCGGCGGTGGGGTGCTGGCCAACATGTACCCATCAGAAGCCGGTGTTTGGACTTTGTATCACTTTGTTCTTCCAGGCATCTTAATTCTAGCTAACTTTTCAAGCCTGGTACTCCACCCTTATTCTCCCTTTTTTGTACAGCTCTTGATGTCTGTTTTTCTGCTTACCGTATCCGTTTGCTTTCTATTGCTTAAACCTTAGGACCCCTATGTGATAGGAGGAAGTGTGACGTGGAACTAGGATCAATAGTTAGTTAGTCATCTATACTTACTAGGTTCCTCTTAGCTCTCACAGAAACATTATTTTTCCTTTCCTTCCCCAAGATTTTGAGCTAATAAGCATGTTCATTTTCTTCAAGTGGCATTTGGTTTCCAAATTTGTGAAATAGGGATGGTGATTTTAATATCTACTTTGCTGGCTTACTTTACAAACATGTGAGTTAAAACGTCTCTCTGTCTCTGTCTCTGTCTCTGTCTCTCTCTCCCTCTCTCTCTCTCCCCCTCCCTCCGTCTCTCCTCCTCTCTCTCTCTCTCTCTCTCTCTCTCTCCCCCCCCCTCTCTCTCCCCCTCCCTCACGCTCTCCTTCTCTCTCTCTCGCACTCTCTCTCTCTCTCTCTCTCTCTCTCTCTCTCTCTCTCTCCTCTCCTCTCTCTCTCTCTCTCTCTCTCCCTCCTCTCTCCCTCATCGTGTGCATGTAATGTGCGAATGCACTAATGGAGTACGATTTTGACGTGTTTGGCAAGACCCTCAGGAGTGAGCTCAGGGCGCGGTCCCTGGGAGGCTGCCGTTCAGAGGTCCTTGCTGGGGCTTCCTGGAGGCCTTCTCGGGGGAGCAGGGCCCCGGGCGCCCCGGGAGCCGCTCAGGGAGGGCAGCGCGCCTGCCACGCGTAGCCAGCCTGGCCAGCCCTCCACTTCCACAAGCCTTCCCGTGAGTTCCCTGTTAAAGAAACAACTGATTTTTGTTTTCTAAGCAATGCGATCGTATCAGTTGAGAGCAGGACACAGGTGGAATGTAGGAGCAGAGAGACCGCGCCCCGCGCGCCCCCGCGGGCCCCCCGTGTCCCGCACGCCACCGCCAAGGCCGTGGGGCTCCGCGCCTCCTGGGCTTCATCGGCGTGAGACGGCCGGTCTTGAAAAGCCGCCACATGTCTGCGTGTGCACGTGTGCACGTGTGTGCGTGCGTGCACGTGTGTGCGTGTGCACGTGTGTGCGTACATGTGCGTGCACGTGTGTGCGTGTGCGCGCGCGCGTGTGGGCCCGCATGCCTTCGGCCTGTCGGCACGCGCAGGCCGGGGCCAGCGCCGGGGAGCGGCTGTGCACGCAGCGGCCGGAGCCGGGTCTCCTGGTGGCGCCGCGGCCCCCCGCGTGCGTGGCATCGGGGTCGGGAGGCGGGGTGCGACTCGCCAGCCGGGGCGCTTCCCACTTTCCCGTGGTTTTCCTTTACCAGTATGCTTGTCTAATTCTATCACATTGAGGCTATGGAACACATAAAAAGCAAATAAAGGCACAGTTTAAAAATTATATTGAATAAAATAACCTACAAAAGTTTATTAAAATGTGCTTTAAAATCTTGAAGGAACGGCCTGCAGATGAGTAGACGTTACACTGCTGACGGCTGCTGCCTTGTCTTCAGAGGCAGCTAAAGAGGACAGCCCGCGCTAGAGCACTGACTATGATAATAACTTGCAGAATTTAATGGGACCTCTGTCCACACTCCTCAGTTGACATGGAAGTTAGCATTTCCCTCATCAACGTCTTGGAACCTTCTCCGTTCTCATTAGGTTTTTATTTTCTATTAGGCGGGCAAAGCTAACACCCTCCCTGCTCCTGTGAGGAGAATATGGCTCCTTTGCCACATAGGCCAATATGGGTCCCCGTAGTTTCCATAGGAAAATAAAATCTGAATTAGCTTTTAATATGGAGCATGATATCCCAAAAAAGCCTCATTATTTTTATCTAAAATCTGAAAGAATTCTGTATAGAGGAAGTGATTTGGTTATACTTTTGTGTTAAGCTCCTTAGTTTTTTTAGGCATTGTTTTTGAGCTTAAATTATTTAAGTATTAATGCTAAATCAAAATGCCTGTTAGTTTTTTAGAATATAAACTGTTATGATTATTTTCATATTTGAGATCATAGAGAAGTCATATAATACATGACACTGTCATATATTCATGCCATAGAATTGTTTTATATATATGCCATATTTTGTGGCTAACATTTAAGCAGAAAGCACATCTTAAGAAAAAAAACACTTAATTAAAAATTAAACGATGAATTAAAACTTAAATTATGCAAAACTAATAAGCTACATTACCAAGACCAACAATTAATACCCTACAATATATTCAGGAAAGATGCTAACATTTTAACATTTGTTTTATGTTTGAATTGCAATTTGCAGTGTATGCTGTTTTGGAACATTTATTTTGAAGAGCTCAGCATGTCTGAATTAAGGCGTTAATCAATGGTCTAAGATTTTTAATGATTATAGAATTTATCACAGATTAAAATCCTCAATAATACAAATTGCGGAGTAAAAAAATGCCGTTGCTTTTTGGTCAGTGCCGGCGTCCTCCAGGGTGTGGGCAGCCTGCCCTGCAGTGACCTGTTCTTTTGTTTGGAAGGTAGTTTTCTTTTGTTCACGCACGATGGGTGCAGGACCACGGTAGTAACAATTACTCAGGTTTTGAACTTCAGAAATGTTATATATGGATATTAAGTAAAATTCGGGAATTTTAAACTTGAGAAAGTATGAGCCATGTTGTGGTCCAGCAAAAGCAGGCCTTGGGGTGTGGATTCCATTTAATGAGGCCGGATGTGCTGGCAGCCCGGCTCATAGAGGGCACCGCCGTGCTAGCCCGTCGCCTGGGGCTTTGCTGTGTGTGATGCTGTCAGCTGCAGACCCCGCAGAGCCCTCCCCTAACTGGCCGTCCATTCACCTGCCATCGTGATGTCAGCGCTGTGGTGTGTCCCCTCCAGGCCCTGTGCGGGGCGCTCAGGACACACAGAGCAGCCCAGCTATCTGAACCTTTGCCTCAAGAACCTATAGTTTTGGTGCAGAAAGACATAACCTGATCATTGGAGAATAGTTTGCTAAGTTCCCTCCTGGAACTTGTGTGCTCAAGGTGTCCTGGGGCCTCAGAGGTGCGGCCTGATGGCGGCTCTGCTGGAGGTTGGGAAGGCACTTGCTTACCGCTCGCTTAATCCTCTGGGTTTGTCCCCTCCCCTACTCGCCCCGCACAGACAAGACAGCAGACCACAGCAGACCACGCGCACGGCGTTTCAGGGGCCCGGGGGAAGCTGGATTTCCTGGCGGGGTCCTGCGCCTGGTCTAAAGCCATGCTTGCTGGTTCCTCGGCCCTCGTGTGTGCCCTGTCACCCACCCCGCCGTCCTAGTGTCATCTGCCCCCACCCGGGTGTCTCTGAGTGACCTGGTCACTCGGGGCCAAACACCCCTGGGTTGTGTCACACAGATAAGCTCTGAGGAGTGGGCCCCACTTCCCTGGAAGAGAACAAATGAGCCAAGAAGCCTTGGCGTTGGAGAGATGTTGCTGGTCTTGTGAGCCCAGTGTTTACAGGTTTGTGTTTGTTCTCCTTATTATGAAGACTTTTTTCATCAATGATAAAAGTTAAATGGGGAATTTAAAAAGAAGTAGAGGGCTGTGCAGGTCATTGCCTGCGGGGTGGTTGCACGTAAGAGCTCCCTAGTCTTTTTGGAGGAGACAGGCGACACCTATACTGTGAGGAGTTTGGGGCATTTCTAAGATTTAAAAATGTCCTGGCACCCGAATGGGGGTGAGCAGTTCCACCTGTCGGCCAAGGAGTGGTGATAGGAGCAGCTGTGTCCTACCTGAGCCCCTCAGAATGAAAGCAGGTGCCCTAGGAAATGCTTTACGAGACAGGACTTAGGCCCAGCATGCCGGTTTCGGTCTTTAGTTTGCTAGATTTGGATAAATCTAAGCTGGCATTTTTCATTTTTCAGGTAGGCTTCTGTGGGTTTTATGTAGGTTACTAGTTTATGTGGGGTTTTTGTTATGGTTAAAATATGAAGAGGTCTCTTAAATCACACTTAAAAGAACAGTAACACTAGTTTTCTCTGACTAGTGTGTGCTTGTTTAATTGAAAGACGAGATCTTGGGTTGTGAGAGATGGTTTTCTTGGGAGAAATGACGTGCATATGCCCCTCTTAGCAAATTACAGTTGCTCAGAAAATGAGTTTGTGTTATTTAAGTTATTGTCACTCCCACCATTTACAGGACAGCGAGTGCCCATTGCAGGCCTAGTATCGTGCTTCCATAAAACATGTGCCAAATAGGCCAAACTTTTAAGTTCATGTACACTTCACAGTTCATTTTGTAAGGACATTTGGGGAGTAAAATATAGTTTGTTGAGTGGGAAATATGGGAAATATTTTGTTCTACTTTGTCATGGTTACTAAATGTAATACACCACTGTTTTCTAAATCTCCAAATCACTTGCAAAGTAAATTTTTTGAATGAATTATATAATACATCTAAGTTCAAAGTGTTTTCCTTTTGCCTTCTTGGGGGAAATGTTCTAGATAAAAACGATCTAATTAGTTTACCACGAGCAGTTTCTGTGCTGCCACACATTTAGGTCAGGGTTGTCTGTGTCACTTTCTGAGGTGGTAGGAAACGGCTTACCCCGTGCTTTTGCTCAGGTGTATCCGAGTGCGGTGCTGCAGCTCGGTGCCATCAGCACCTCTGTTTCTTCCAGCAGGGCAACTTGAGATAATTTCACCATTTGATTTTCTCCATTCCTCTCCCCACTTCTCTCTTTCAGGCCTTGTCTTCTTTGTCTCGTCTCCTCTCATCTCTTCTCTCTTCAAGGTCATTCTTTTCAAAATGGTTACTTTGGTCTATGATGAGTGTGGAGACTTAATCCCTAAACCGTGCTCGTTTACAGTGATAGGGAGAGACATTTTGACAAAGAAAAGAAATACCGCGGACAGCAATGCGACTGTGGTCTGCTTTGGATTTTAGCCTTTACCATCGTAAAGGTAAAACTATTGGTTTGCTTCTGGAACCTATTCTTATTGTTTCCATTAAGATTAAAATATCGTTATTGCTATTCTAATGGTGCCAGTCATTTCGTAGATGCTATGGACTGTGTCCCTCCAGAATTTGTGTTCTCAAGCCCTATCCCGCAGTGTCACTGTATCTGGATACGGGCTCCATAAGGAGTTAATTAAGATTGAATGTATCATAAGGGCAGGGCCCTGATACGATAGGGTTAGTGTCCTTATAAGGCACCAGAGAGCTCACTCCAACTTGATCTCCCACAAGTGCTCTGTCCGCGACCTGAGGACACAGTGAGAAGGGGTCACCTATAAGCACATAAGAGGGTTCTCACCAGAACCTGACTATGCGTGCACCCTCATCTTGGACTTGCCTCCGGAACTGTGGGAAAATAAATGTCTGTGGTTTAAGGCCCGCAGCCTGTGTGTTACGCTGTAGCTGCTGGAGCTAAGACCTAGGCAGTTACCACAATTGCTATTTGGCACTAAAACCAGCTTGCCCCTCCTTGAATCAGTTTGTCGATCAGCTCGCCAAATGGAAACAACGGTTATTGCAAATAACGAGATAACTTATTGTAAAGATCAACCATCCTGTGATATTTTTATTTTCCTGTATGTGCTGTTTTTCTGGCTGCCGATGAGCGTAGCTATGGATTGAATTTACTGGGTTGAATGATATGCATTTATATTGTGTAGACAACTGCACAAGTCTTATGTGTATAGATTGATGAATCTTCATCAAATGAATCTACCCCTGTATCCAGCACCAGGACCAGGAAACAAGACAGCCCCAGCAACCTTCTGTTGCTGCTTGCAGCCATCGCCGAGGCCTGGCACCCCAGCGGCCATGGAGGGAAGTATAAGGCGAATTTCCACCTGGCAGGGTCCAGCAGGCTGCCTTTCTTCCTCAGGATGTGGCTTCTGATGCGCGTCTCGTCTTCAACATGCCCCTGAGTTCTGCCTCTGTTTTTTTTCCAAGTTTTTTCTTTCATTCTAGCTTCCTTTATACTGTTGGTGTTTGACCTGTTAATACTTTAGCCCCCATCCCATACACATTTATTTGTTGCATAGAGGAGAGAGAGGACTATTTTACAGATTTAGGAAATAGATTTCCTGGGCCCCTGCAAATAAATAAAATACTTGTATCAGCTTTATTTTGTAAATCTTGAAATTTAAACTTGAAAGTCGAGTGTGTGGTTTAATTTGCTTGTGTTTTAGTCTGGTGTGCACACAGCCCTCTGTGGGGTGCCATTTCAGCTACCATTATCATAGTGAACATGTCCAGAAGGAGACACGCCTGTTAATATTCCATTTTGAGTGCTCCTCTAATGAGGTATTAGATCAGAGTGGCGTTACATTTTGGAGGGGCTGCTGATTAAATATGCTTTGCATATTATTACATTGCTTCTCAGTTGCCATCAACTTTTCTGGCGTGGTACTAGCTCAGTGAGAAGGAGGAGGCTTAGCTCTGAGTTTAGATATGGAATGAGAAGGGTGCTTGGTCTTATTTTTGCCCAGGTCAGTTCCTGTGAAGTACATCTCTGATATTTTCAGTGGAAGTTCCCCAGATTTATAATTTCACAGGCAAGTAGTTCATCTTTTATACAACAGTTCAAGAGTATTCAAATTTATAAAGTAAGAGAAACATGTATTATTATCAGCGTTTAAACATATTACAGTATTGTCAATATTTTTCTTGCTATAAATGTTTTATTGATTCCTTTATAAAGTAGTAAATAGTCTGCTTGAAGTGGAAAAAGGCTAAAGAAAAGTACATTCCTTTTGAAAAATAAAGTGAGATGTATTTACTCTTGACTTGCATTGTTGCTAATGTATATAGATTAGTTTTATATATTAGGAGGCTTGTCAGACAGAAGCAAAATGACATAGACACACATTTATATATAAATACATATTATATTTGAACTCACACATGCTACATACATGCACGCTTTCACACACATACATGCAGACATGCACAGATAGATACATGCATGGATATGGTATGTGGCTTGGCCCCACTCGATTTCTGCGGGCATTGTTTTTTACAGAATATGGTAATGTTTTAGTAATAAAATCATCAGCGAGCTGTGTTACCATGACCTGTCCTGCTGGTAAATGATGTACTAACAAATACCCCCAAGCTGCCTGCAAACACATACACTTATGTTGATTAATGAATCAGTTAATACTCGTAGGTGTGGTGAGATTCAATAGACGGTAGTATTAGGTGCTAAATGTCAGTTTGCCCAGTTTCTTTCGATGTTTGAAATGATTTTGTTTTATTGGACCTGCGTAGAGTTTTTTACTTAGCGTTCCGCCCAGTGAAGCTGTGCTGTGAAACAGGATATGGTTCGGCACGCTTGTGGCTGTGCAAAGGAAATGGAGGCGGAGCTCCTTCTCGGGGTTCCCAGAATGGCTGTAGGTGGCAGGGGTGCCGAGCACCACACAAGCCTGTGTTCATGGCCGGAGGCGCCGAGACAGTGACTGTTTTCTTAGCTGACCACCTCTGTAAAGTTTCCAGGTCCCTGAAATGGTGGACCTTTTATTCTATTTAAAAATGGGCTAGCTCCGTAAATGGCAACCTTGTGAGGCAGACGTTTGCTTTCTCCTATTACATGAAGTTGCCGTGCTGTCTGCGTTAACAGCTGTAGCGCAGTGTCTCGGTGACTGGAACTCTGCACCAAGGGCCTTGTTTTCTGAGGGAAAGTGGAGGGCTGAGGACAAGGCCCCCTGGCTTGCAGGCCCTCACCCTGCGGTTGGGTCTGCCTTCGGTTCCAGCAGCAAACATGGTAGCGAAGTGTCTTTTGGATGGCAGGCCTTCTTTCCTTTCATAGAGATCCGGTTTTTCCTTACCTCGCTAGTCTCCATTCCTAGGATTAGAAGACCCACCCTTCCCTGAGTGCATTTTAATGTCTTCTAAAGTCAATGCTTTTAATGTCAGAAATACATTTTGGTCACGTTGGGCCACGTTGAGTTGGTTTCTCATTAGGTTTATAGAGTGTTGATGAATAAGGATGTGTATGGTGTTTGGACCTCAGAAAAGTATCATGTTGTTTTTGTCATTCCCAAGTTCCCCTTGGGGGTCCGGGGCCCTGAATTCATTCCAGGCAGCACAGGTTTGTGCCTCAGCCTGCTGGACATGGTGCGTGGAGGCTGAGGGACCTCCCGAGGCTGCTGTGATGTCGGAATGCCGACCAGGAGGTATGAGTGCCAGCCCACTGGCCACCTCCTCCTCCGAGACCGCTGGACAGGGTGCCCCAGGGAGACACACCCTCAATCCCCAGGTGCCTGGTGCCCCTTATTCCACAGTAATGCCTGAAACTCATGAAATGCCTTAAAAGCATATCTTCAGATGGGGTTTGTGACTATCTTAGTTAAAGTGCTTTGTACATATATTCCACATCTATAGCCCTATGAGTATATATTGGTAGATTAAAGACCTTATTTTTGATTATAGGTTAAATTTTTGTATATAGTTTGACCTATTTTGAATATGTTTGTTTTATGAGAAACCATATTTTTTAGTGTAGCAACGCTCACCATTCATTTATGTGGGTGAGATTGTATTTTTTGTCCTTTATTAGTGATTAAATAAGACAGGGGTATATTTAAAAATTAATAGCTTGTGTCTTGTAAATAGAAAGAAAACAAATACTGGACATTTTTGACAATTTGAAAATTAAAAGAAATAGGTTAAATAAGGTCTTGATGTGAGATGTGAACTTTTTTTTGCAGGTGAAAACAAACTCTATGAGTATAAAATACAAACTGTGGTTACTATTTATAGAGCAAAGCGTAGTTTATGTCATGTGGCTGGGACTCTGTTCTCACTGAGTTGTCTCTGAACCAGTGTCCCTGTCAGCCCCTGAAGTTCCCTGTGTCGCTTTCCTTTTCTAGTCAACTGTTGGGGCCAGCACAGAGCCCAGTGTCCCCTCCGCCATGAGGGCACTCAGGTACGGGCCTCTCGGTCAGGTGGCCAGCCGTGCTCACGCGTGCTTTGGACTGTGGGGTTAGTGGCAGTGTTTTCAAGTGAATTATGTAAAAATGAAGATTCCACCACAGAAATTCTCTAATATCAGATTGGTATAGAATTTTTAGTTTTACGGGATTTCTTTGTGGACTCTGAAAGATTCATAACACCGGTATCTCTTGCCTCCTAGTTCCGTGTTTTCCCTACTATTCTGGATGCTTCTGTTGTCTTCCGCAAAGCCTTCCTTTTGTTTGGGAGAAGTCACAGGGATTGCCTGGATTGTGTTTGAGAAGACGGTGTGTTCCTCATGTAAATGTCTGTAATATTCCTTAGAGTGAACTGGAATCAGCCATGATTTCCTGAAGTCTGGGCCGCTGAGAGGTGGCCCATGTTTCCTGGGTCTGGCTAAGCCGGAATTCCACACATTATTCACTGATTGTTCATTCACTCGTTTGTGCTCCCCCCCCCCCCAACAACACGTTTAATTAATGCTTGTGTTCCGGCTGAGGTTCAGAACAGAACTGGCCACGTCTACACGCCGATGGAGCCCATCTGTGAGGGTAGGCGGTTTAGAAAAATCAACGACAAAAACAATAAGGGACAGTGTTAGCAGAGGCCACATCTCTGGAGGAGCAAACATGGGGGAGAGTGATTGAGAGTGACTGGCGGGGCGCTGATTTGGATTTGGGTACAGTGACTACGGAGTCTTGTTCCTGCGAGGCCAGCAGGGCACGGGCACGGTTCGGGGCGGTGGCTTGGTGCCCGTACCTGCCTTCACTTACTGCATGCACCCAGTTCTGCAGGCCTCTGGGTTTTGGGGTTCGTGTCTTTCTTCCCACCCATGCTGTGGGCCCCTTGAAGGCAGAGACGACAGGTGTTCTATTTACCTGATGTCCTCCTAGCATACTTCTGAGTGAGGTGTTAGTAAATAGTTGTCCAATAAGTGGGTTATATTTTTAGTTACCTTGAAATGCCTAAGTATGTTAAGAAATCCAGGTGGTCATCGCTTTCTTTGGTGCCCTCTCCTATTGGTTTGAGGCATTTCTGCATTTCTCAAGCTCGGTGCTGTTGTCTGTTAATATGACTCTGCTCCTGGGACAGCTGCTTTCTGGGGGTGACATTCCATTGGTACTTGTTGAATGAATTCCTCGTTATTTCAATGGCGTAAATAGTCATAGCAAGCTAATGGAATGCTGAAGACCAGTACACGTTGATATGTAATGGGAAACCTTTTTAGTAAAACCCATTTAAGTGCAGATACTATGTTTATTTTTACTGGCATAATCTGTTCTAACTTGGGACAATTTTCTTGGTAAATCACTATAGATTTCCTTCAAAATCAATGGTGAAAGAAATAAACAAAAAATTAAAAAATCCCAAATTAAATGCTATCTATTTATATTTCTTGATAAAATTTTTATAACTATGTTCAAACATTTTGTTACTGGTTCTGGTAGTTTGGCACAAAAAATTAATTGAAATTTATATGCTACCAAATGGCTGAGAAAAAGAAACAGCCTGACTTGCACAGGCCTCTACCGTGACTGCAGGCCGAGGTGGGCCTTACGCGGGTCACACAGAGGCGCCGGGCGGTGCATCTCTCACGCTTCTCTAGTCTTGCCAGTTCTGTGCCATGGTTGACAGTCTTCCTTCAGAGCTTCCTGTGTCCTCTCTTGTGAAGCCTGTTTCGGACTTACTCCTGACTGTGGCTGTGGTAACTGTTGTGCTTTGGAGAGAACCAGAGGCGTGTCGCTTCAGGTGTATTCTTAGGGCTAGTCGAGGGTCCAACGCTGTGGCCAGCCAGCTCTGAGCCTGGTCCCCTTGTTCTGTTGGGTCCCCCTGATCAGTGTTGAAAGGGAGAGCTGGTTCCAGCCCTTGCTGGGGGAACCTGCCTGGTGTGATGGCAGGTTCAGATCAAGCCCAGAAGTGTCTTCTCGTACTTGGTTCGTGTGTTCTGCCAGCTTGCTGTATGGCTGCCACAACAGTAACCCCGCTCGTGGCTTGATTGGTGAGGATTTACATGTGTGCTAATTAGAGTGGAATAAATGATTGGCTGCTTGCTGCATTGCCATAAAGGGTGCCCAGATGTACACACGACGTGAACATAATGTGCCCAGGCATGGCACATCAGACTTTGTCAGCCGCATTACCTCAGCAGGCTTAGGGCCTGTCGCAGAGCATTTGCTGATAGTTGTCCCCTATGATTTAGTGTCTTACTTGGTGAAAGTGAAAGCCCTCAAAATAATTTCTTGGCAACAGAATTTTTGATCCTTCAGGAAAATAACTAAATATGCTTAAACTTAGCTAGGGATAATGAGTAGATGGCTTTAAGCAATGTATGTTCAAAAGATGATTTTTTTTAATATTTTGAAATATTTTCCAGTAAAACAAATAAAATAGCAAGTGAATTGGCATAATTGAATAAATTGAAATTTTAAAAATTGCATAAGCATCAATCTTTTGTGTTGAATTAAGCCATGTTAAAACCACCCATGCATGTATTTGATGAAAGATGTAGCACACAGTGATTTCATTCAAATCCCCCAAATATGGTTTTCTAAAAACGTAAAGTTTACCATGTATAAAATGTCTATATATATTAGAAAATCCATAATACATCTTCTTTGTAAATGTACAGTTAATATTGCGAATCCCCTGTGCTGCATTTATACACCAAGTCTGTACTATCTGATTGCTTTGACAAGGAATTTTGTAGTTGCTTGTTCATAGTATTGATAATGTATAATGTTCGATGATGAAATGGCCAGGCTGCCACGTTGAAGCTACGAGCGAGGACATTTATCCGGCACAGCTCGGAAGGAACAAAGCCTGTCCATTTACTGATGGCGTTCCTCAGTCTGCTTTTCCTGAGATCTTAGCCCAATCTCTCGGATTCTCTGCTTTGATACTGGGCTGCACTTGAAGGACCCAGCACGGTTGGGTGATAAGGTTAAGTTAATTACTGCGTCTGCTCTCAGCTTTCACACGGCTACTGCTCGGGAAGATTTTGATGCTTTTTGCTTTAATTAAGCAAAAGGGAATGAACAGATATAATTGGGGTTTGAAATAATCCTGTCACTATCAACAAGCGTCTTGAGTTTCCTCCAACTCTGTTACCAGCACTTCTAGAGGCAGAGTTCTGTGGAGGGGATGAAGGATTTCCGTTATCGTCTCCATCACCTTAACATCAATGCAGATTTACAAGTGGTTCGAACAGTATATTTAAAAAGAATGACCTGGAAAAGGCTTTTTGTAACTTCTGTTCAAAAAGATGATGATTGTTTTGTTTGTTCATATAATAGACTAAAGGTGTAACTTGAGATGGAATTTGGTGCTTCTATGTTTTTGATTTATTTTTAACCCAGTTTTTAATTAGGACAGATGATTTTTAACTTTAAAAAGTTTACCACAATATTTAAACTTTCATGGTTTTTGTACATTATGCCTTATTTTATTTAATTGATTTGACTAATCCTGCAGAGTTCATACAAATTAATAGAAAAGTGAAAATGAAGGAATGCTGTGAACTTTTCTAGTGTGGTGCGAGGTTTCTCATTTGTCATTTTTTTCTCTCTTACAGGAATATTGATTTTGTTTTAATATTTTCAATTTAAAATTCTAATTCAGATTTTTCTTATTGTTTGAGTAGGAATATGTGATTATACATTTTCTTCACGTGTTATGGAGGCTGTGTGAATGGTGTAGTTTGGGAAAATGTTTAATGTTTTTATGGAATCTAGGTTTTCCCCCTCTGTCTTTATTAGGTGCCATTCCTTTCCCCACAGCTGTTAGCTGACTGTCAGCCTGTCCTTTGTGGGCTGCTGCAGCTGTACACTTAATAGTGTGTGGCTGTCACATCGCCTCTTCCTCTCTAAGTATTATTGAAAAATGGGATTTAATGTTTCTGTAACTACCTCACAGCGATGCTAGAGTCAAATGAGATAAGAATACTTTGTAAGCATTAAAGAGCTGGAAGCCGTAGGAGTTTATTCTTATTACCTAATGCGTGTTTACTGATGTTCACTAGCTTACAGTATTTTCTTTGGCTTTTGCCCTCTACGTTTCATGTAGATCTAGTGAACTTGGGTGGAGAATGCAAGAGCAATCTCCACAAATAAAGGTCCGAGTAGTTAAACCTAGTCTGGATAAGAAGGCATAGTTGCAAGTGAAATGAGTAATAAAGAGTCTTTTAAAATAACACTCTTATTTTATCTAACGTCCTGTCATAATGAGACAACAGTTTAAAATGAATGATGAATTGTCTCTATCCATTCTCCATGGACCCCATTTCATGGAGAGGGGGTATAAAAGTTCAGAATTAAATGTAGATTTTCATTAGTATCCAGTTTTAATCTTGGGTATGTGGTTGGCAGAATAATGCAGTCCCTTATCACCCAATCCATCCCCCAGTACCAAAGATGTCCACCCCCTCCTCCCCGGAACCTGCGACTTCACTGTGTTATGTATGTGGCAGTGGGAAATTAAGGCTCCAGTGGAATTTAAGGGTGCTAGTCATCTTCCCTTACAATAGGGAGGCTCTGCCGCATTACTTGGGCGGGCCCAGTGTCATCCAAGTGACTGTCAATGTCAAGGCGGGTGCAGAAGAGGAGGCCCTGGTGACACGGTGTCAGAAGGACGTGACCCCCCATTGCTGGCTCTGCAGGGGGAGGAAGGAGCCACGAACCAATGAATGTGGATGGCCTCTATTTTATTTCATTTATTTTTTAAATTAAAGTTATTGGGGTGAGATTGGTTAATAAATTATATAGGTTTTAAGTGTACAATTCTGTAAAACATCATCTGTATATGTTGTGTTGTGCGCTCTCCACCCAGGGTCAGTTCTCCTCCCATCACCATATATTTGACCCCCTTTACCCTCTTCTACCACCTGCCTCCCCCCTTACCCTCTGATAACCACTATACTGTTGTCTGTGTCTATAGTTTTTGTTTGTCTTTTTCCTTTGTTGCTTTTGAGTTTTGTATCCCACATATGAGTGAAATCATGGTTCTTGACTTTTTCTGTCTGACTTATTTCTCTTAGTATGATAATCTCAAGATCCATCCACGTTGTCTCAAACGGCACTATTTCCTCTTTTCTATGGCTGAGTGATACTGCGTGGTGTATACGCGTACCTCGTCCTCTTTATCCAGTCATCTGTCGAAGAACACTTCAGTTTCTGTGTCCTGGCCACCAGGAATATGCCGCAGTGAACATAGGGGTACATGTATCTTTACAGATAAACGTTCTCAGATTTTTTTGGTAGATACCCAGGAGAGGGATGGTAATTCTATTCTTAATTTTTTGAGGACCCTCTATACTGTTTTCCACGGCGGCTGCACCAATCTGCATTCCCACCAGCAGTGTATGAGGGTTCCTTTTCCTCCACAGCCTCTCCAGCACTTGATATTACATGTCTTGTTGATAACAGCCATTCTAACAGGTGTGAGGTGGTCCCTCATTGTGGTTGGAGACCAGTGAGGGATTTCTAGGCTGGGGGTGTGGGGTGGGGACATAGAAATGGAAAGACCTGGGACCAGAGCGGGTTCCTCCTTAGTTCTCTGAATGATTTGTCATTCCCTGTGCAATAAGCAGGGATCAGACTATAGAGGACTTGATGGGACAGACAGTCACTTTATTGGTGACTGCATTTCAGCCCTCTGTGCTTTGCTTCTCATTCTACAGTGTTTGGTTGGCACACTCTCGGTGCACTTGTAAATGTAAAATTGCACATCTTATGTTTTATTGCACATTAGGGAAACACATGAGGGATTTGACTAAAAGATCCCCAAGATTCTCCAAACACGAGGACTTTTGATTGAATTAACACTTGAATATATTGAATTAACACCTGCATAAACAAATCCCTTTCTTTAGTTTAGGAAGTGACATGAAACATGTTTTACCTTAAACATGTTTGTATATTTATTAAAGTCCTGAGAAAAACTTATGAGATTTACTAGAACATTTTAGTATCTTATATTTCTTTTTATAATGCAGTGAAAATATGCGTTTTATTAGTATTATGTGATTAAAACATAGCTTCAGTTGCAATGTAAGTCACTAGATAATAGAGTTTTGTTTTTTTTAAAATAAGATACATTAGGTAATTGTTTTTTAGATATCCTCCTCCAGTAAGCAAATTTGATTTTGGCATTTGAAAACTTGGCTCAGGATAAAACTTGTTTTATCCTGATATATTGACATTAAACATGAAATCCCTCTTTTGGCTTTAATGTGTGAGAAATTTATTAAATGTCTTCCTACTCTCTTTTAATGAATCAATCAAAACATAATAGCTCCCAAATTTTGTGTTATATGTACAAGAATAGTATATTATAGGGAATAGCCTATATTTTAACAATGCATGATTTCCTACTGTTTTATTACTACTGGGTATATGACAGTGACGGTCATTGCAAATATTTTAAATTTAGAACAATTTACGCCCTGCAGATAAATTATTATGCAATAGCCATTTCTTTCTAAATGACAGTTAATGGACTTCTCCCTTGAATACTATATTTAGCATACTATAGCAGAACTAAAAGTAATGATCAAAAGACTAAGGTTAGTATGTGACACTTCCTAAAAGGCTTGAAATAATTTGGTATTGTATATTAACATTCAGAAAACATAGTCATGGCTCAACACATTAGGCTGTGTATATATTTCAGCTGAGGTGGTGATTTTTTACTTCAGAACATATTATAGAAAAGCTATTTGAAAAGTTAACTTTCTCACATCAGCTGAAATCTTTTATAAATGACTTTGATTAGTTTATTATAAAGAATATTTTCTTGCCCCTTTTTAATAATATGGAATAGTCATAAGCAGTAGCTTCATTTATTGCTGAAAAAAGTGTAATTGCAAAAATTAACTTGTCATACACCACAGCTCAGCAAAGTAACTTTCTATAAGTCCATGGTCACAGTATGTTTTTGCAATTCAGCATCTGGCTCTGTGGGATACTGATGGCTTCTATGAAGAAAAGTACCGGGGTGAGCAATTAAATGCAAAGTGACAGCATAAAATATGATCATTATGGTTATACAAAAGACACTTTTATGAATTTTGCAGATAACTGTCATTTTTCTACTCACATTTTCTCTTGCTTTGTTAGCTTAATAATTTTCATACAATTTATTTTTTCTTCTAAAAAGTGAACAGTGCCATTTTTACTGTCCTTATACTTGTGTATATGTCTCTTTTGTTTGTCAGTTTTGAAGATTAATGCTAATGCTAACTCTTTTACAATGCTTTCCACTTTATTTCAAAATTTAAAAATAGAAAAAATTATACATCATTTGTATTTTAAGGGATGATGCACGTCCCAGGTGGTCAGCACAAGAGTTCAGGTGAATGTACTCAGAAGATACGCAATTTAAAACTTAAGAATTGTGTCTTTTTGGAATTTTCCATTTAATATTTTTGGACCTTGGTTGACTGAGTGTGACCGAAACTGCAGACAGTGAAACTGTGGGTTTTGGGGGCTGGTGGTGGTGGTGACAGTATGATCTTCTGCTGAGGGAGGCCATGCAGCCCATTGCCATCCGCTGTCCTAGGGCGCGTGGCAGGTGGTTCCCATGCCGTGTCCTGGGCCTGGCTACCTGCCGTCACTGCGTGGATGGTTTGGTCCGCTGATCTGAATCACTGAGGACCCACCTCTCATTACTTAAAACAAAATCGTTTTAATTATGTCATATGAGAATCTTTGAAAAATAATTTAATTTTTCGTAACCTCAGCATAACTTGATTTCATGCTGTGTCCGTGACTCAGGATCATCATTTTGTACATCAGCATGCTGGACCAAGACATCAGGTCCTCTGGGTAATTTAACTGGAGAAGGATGTGTTTCATACCTGGACCACCCCTGACCATGTTAAGTCCCCGCCCGCGCTCTCTAGTTTTTCTCCCCGTTTCCCGCGTGGCTGTTAATGGCCTTGTGTGCAGCAGCCCGACTGCTGTCCGTTATTTGCCATCAGGAAGAAGCCAGTGGGTCGGGTGCACCAGTGTCAGGTGCACTAGTGTCAGGAGAGGGGTGGCTCTGAGGACGTCATCCGTCCCAGGACCCGAATTCAAGTGTGACTTTTCAGTCGCTGTTCCTGAATTCCAACGTCGCCTCTTAACATGAATGCTTTGCTGCTGCAGGCCCTTTGGAAGGGTTGTTATCCTTGGTTGTCCTGTGGGTGGGGCGCTGCCTTGGTGAGTTTTGGCAGCTGGGGGGGCTCTCCTTCCCTCTGTTGTTTTTTTTCCATTGCTGTCCTGACGTGGTCTGACCATCCTGTCTTAGTGCATGAACACTGGTAGATGGTTTTGTTTTACCAGTGAATACGCAAGGCTCATCTTATCCGTTTATTCTTATATGCCTTCAATTATAGTATCACAGCAGGCATTTTTTAATTGTACTTGATTTTGAATAAATTAAGATATATCAGTTTCAGTGATTCATTATTATTTTTATTTACTAATGGTGTCAGATTCATGAATGATGAGTTTAGGAATCAATGGCACTCTGAATTAACTGCTGGGACCGTGTCAGCGGCATTTTCACTCGGTGCCTGGCATTCCTCTCAGCTTTCGCATCCACACAACAAATGAGGTTTTTGGACCTTACCCTCAAGGAATGGAATATCTACTTGATGAATCAAATTAAACACGTAGCCCAGATTCCTGGAATCAAGCACACGAATAGCAAAAATTTATAAAATATGAAAAATGATTTTAAATAATAGTAATCTGTCTGCTAATTTATGATGTAGAGCAATGGATCAGTAAGTTTTGTTTGTGGTTTAACCTACTTATTTTGACATGTTCGTTTTAAGTATGTCGAACTTTTAAAATCAGTGTTATCGCTGTCTTCAAGGTGAAGGTTAGTGTCTGTGACTGCTTTGAGTTAAATGGACTCAGGTGCGCTGCACGTGTCATATTCATGTAGGCGCCTCAGGTACTGTAAACTCAGGGGCATTGAGGGAGTGCTTTCACGCTACAGGATTTCGTAGCTTTTTGGTCATATGCTAATGGTGGCAGAATCAAGCAACTTATTCAAAAGTTTGTATCATGTTGACGAAGTATTTATGTGAGCCAGTATTTTTCTGTTGCTTTTCAGCCTCTCTTTCCGGTGATACTGCCAAATAAATAAAATAGTTATGTTTCAGGTGCAGAATTGTGTGTATTTTGGGAGAGAACTCAGAGTTCCTCAAAATATGCTTATTATTATTTAGTGTGTATATCGTGCTCTACTCATGAGAAGTATTTTTCAGACTTAATTTTCAGAGAATTTTTAGATTGAATTATGTATAATTCAATCTAAAAATTGAAGATCTAAAAGATGGATACTAATCCATGAATTTTTTAAAATTTTTTTTATTATTATTATTTTTTATTATTTTATTTTTCCTTTTGAGGGCAGTGTTGCTGGCCCTCACATGTGGGACCAAACCAGGGCCGTAATCCATGAATTTTATGTGTAACTTTAACATAAGCATTTAAATTATGAGGAAAGTATTGAAATTGATTATATTATTTTTTATTAGTATAACAATGAGATGAAACTCCTTTTTAGGGGTAAAAAATACTGAATCCTACATATACCATAGTTGTATATATTTACATAGATAGATGAACTATTTGTTGTTAGTATTGTTATTCTTATCTTCACCTTTTAAAAAGCAATACATGTGAGAGAGATACAGAGAAAGAGAGAGAGAGAGAGAGAGAGAGAGAGAGAGAGAGAGAGAGAGAGAGAGAGAGAGAACACATGTACATACATTCTTTTTAGCATTTCCAGATTGGCCCAGGTGATTCTAATCTAATTCTTGCCAGAATTTTAGGTATGTAAAAATTATGTATAAAAATGGCAACAAATATGCAGTCATTCAATTTCATAGTGCAATTATTTTTTGTGACGATTCCTATTAAAGAGTCTTTTTTTTAACAGCATTGCTTTGGACAGAAGGGTTGTTACATCTAGACTGTACCCCTGAGTCTGGTAGATAGTGACACTTTTTTTTTTTTCTACTTAAGTGCTCTGATAGCTTTGCATCCTGTGATTCTATGATGCACACAGACATGATGTGTTCAAAACCAGACAATAAAATTTATTTATTTTCCATGTGATAACTGGTGCTGCTCTCAGTAATAAAACTGAATTATGTTTATAGATCCAAAAACAATCTTTGAGATATGAGGTCATTTCTCTTATATGACCATAGTTAAGTAATTTGTTTGTATGACTGTTTTTTATGTTAATAAAACCTGTTAAGGTTTTATACCCTTATATTCAACACAGATTTAAAGCCCAAAAGAAACAAATTAAAAGAAGCAAAACTTGATATCTTCACAAAAGTGTAACTTGTTTATATTTACACATTTCTCCCACCATTTAAATTTTATTATTTACTTTTAAACGGATGTGTAAGGCTTATTTAATTTAAAATTCTTGTTCATTCATTCACTTATTCATTCTATTTGTGTATTTTTGTCCTAAATAACTTTATTGCTGAATCATTTAAGTACAATAAACAGCATCCATTCAAGTGTACAGTTTCGTGGTTTCTGACAGTTACATACACCTCCAAAGCCCTCGATAGGCTCAAGATAAAAGACCATTTTTTCTAAGGACTCCTGTGTGTCTTTGCAGCCCGCCACCCTCCCTGCCTGCCTGCCATAGGGAGCCGGTGACCTGCTTTTTGTCACTGTAAATTGATTTCCTGTATCATGTAGTATGTACTCTTGTGTAAGTCTTTGTATGGACACATGTTTTCACTTTCTGGGGTAATTACTTAGAAGGGAGACGACTGGGCTGTGTGATGCCTCTGTGCTTTACTTTTTAGGAAACGGCCATTGAGGTCGCCTCTAATTTCTCTCAGCCGTGTGCCATGGTCTTTGGTGTGTAGTCCTTGCTCATTGTTGCTTCAATGTAGTTTTGTGCCATTTTAAATGGAATTGCTTGCTGTAAATATTTAAAAGTGTAATTGATTTTTGTATACTAACCTTTTATGCTGTGATTTCTGAATTCACTTGTTGCAGTGTTTTTATTTTTTTTTAGCTCTTGAGGATTTTCTGTGTAAACAATCGTGTTTTGCATGAATGGAAATAGTTTTACTTGGATTTATCCCATATTTATACCTTTATTTTTAGTAATGTCCTTTTTCCGTAAAATCTATTGTGTCTGACTTAATATACCCACTCTTGCTGTCTTGTGGTTACTGATGGCAGAGAATACCTTTTCTTGGTTTCTTATTTCAAATATGTTTGTCTCTTTCAATGTAAAGTGTGTCTCTTATAGTTAACACGTAGGTCGATCTGTCCTTTTAAAACATTCTAATAATTTATTCTTTTAAAATGTAGCATTTATTTTACTAACACTTAATGTAATACAGTTGTTGGGCTTACACTTTCTGTTTTGCTCTTTATTATTCTGTCACCCGTGGTTTTGGTCTGCGGCTCTTTGCTGCCTTATTCTGTGTTGACACACACTCTGTTTTTTCTTGTTCATTTGGGAATGTCTTTATTTCCTTTTTGTTACTGGAGTATAGTTTTGCTGGATAAAGAACTCATGAATGATAGTTTTTCTTTCAGCACTGTGACTATACTATTCTTCTGACTTTTGGCCTCGAGTTTTCCTGATAAGTCAGCTCTTATTTGTATTTTTTTCTCCTTTAGGTGATACGAAGTCAGCTGTAAAATATGTATAATAGCTGTTTGGTATATAGAATGAATTTTTATCTTGTTGCTTTCAAGGTTTTCTCATTGTCTTTTTTGCAGTTTGACTACGATATGTATTTGGAGGTGTGACTATCTAAGTGTTTATTGATGTTTGTTAGGCTTCTTTCATCTGTAGGTTAATGTATTTCATCAAATTTGGGACAGTTTCCGCCATCATTTGTAAAAATATTTTTTCTGCTCCTTTCCCCCTTTTCTCTCATATTGAAATTCTTTATTGTACATTTGTTGAAATACTTTAATTGTCTCATAGGTCGCTGAGGGCTCTGTTCCTCTTTCTTAAAATTTTATTGCATTTCCAGTCCTTTGATTAGGTAGTATCTTTCTATCTTCAATTTCAGTGATTCGTTGCCTTCTCAAATCTACTATTTTCCCATATAGTAACCTTTTATTACTGTTGTAGTACTTTCCATCTGTAGCATTTCTCTCTGGTTCTTTTTTATAATTCTTCCTTTCTTAGTCCTATTCCCTATTTGTTGAGTCAGTGTCCTTGTATTTTTCTTTAATTGTTGAAAATTGATAAGAATTGTTAGAGCATCTTTACAGTAGGTACTTGAAGACTTTCTCTGCTACATGGACATCTGGGCCAATTTTTTATTTTTCTATTGACTTTGATTTTTCTTCCTAAATCTGGGTCACAGTTTACATTTCTTTTTAAACACCGTATGATTTATTTTTGTTGTTGCTCTTGAAAAATAGGACATTTTATATGGTATGGTGCGGTAAGTTTGTATTTTAATTTACTTTTCAAGGAATGCCTTTTCTTTCTTTTAACATGATCTTAAAACCATGGAATTTGATCTCCCGTGGTATATAGACTCCAGTGTTTCGGTTCAGTTTTTAAATGTTTGTGCGTGTGTTTGTTTTACCTTGACTTTCTAGGTGTCTTTCCTATGAAGGTAAGACTCCATATTGTCCAACAGTGATTTGGGCCGAGTTTGTGTCGAACACCTTGAGCCTCTTGCCGTCCGCCATTCTGTTGGTGTGCGCTGGGGGCGCATTCCACTCACCTCCTGTCCCGCCTACTTTCCGGCCCACTCTTTTTATTTATTTATTATTTAGCTGAGCCCTCCTGCCACCTGTTGGCAGCTCAGCGGCAGCTCAGGTCGGGCTGGGCATCGAACTGCTGTTGCTCAGGGCTCAGCTCACACTCTTGAGCGAGCTCTTAACCCACTGAGCCACTCGGTCGGCCCCTCGGCTGACTCTTTATATTTCCAGATCTAGACATTCATGAGTGAGTCGTTACTTCTTCAGAATTTTCTTTCTGTTTCTTTCGTTTTCTTCTGGGACTCTAGTTAATTAGCTATATGTTAGACCTGTTGTAATTGTTCTTCAAATCCCTGAAGCTCTCTTTACTTTTTTTTAAAATTCTTTTTTCTTCTCTATTCTTCATATTGGATGATGGTTATTCATCTGTCTTCAAACTCACGGATTGTTTAGCTCCATTTTGCTATTAAGCCCATTTTTTTTTTCTAGGCATTTCACTTTTTGTTTCTAAAATTTCATTCAGCTTAAAAAAATAATATTTATTTTTTGCCAAGATTTCTTTTTTGTTCATTTGTTCCAAACGTATCTCCCTTACTTCACTTAGTATGGTTATAATAGCTACCCTGGTGTCCTCCTAAAATAATTCTGGCATTTTGGTCATCTTGTTTATGACATACCTTTTGAGATTTGGTCAGAATTTTCTGACTCTTCCCGAGTCAAGTAAGATTGGATTATATCTTGGACATTTTGAATTTTGTGTTGTGTGGTCTCTGGATTGTGTTGTATTGCTTCAAAGACTGTTGATGTTCTCATTTTACAGGCAGATGTCTGCAGTACTACTCAGAGGCTCACGTCTCTTTTCTGATATTTAAGTTTTAGTAGAAATTTGCTTTAATTCTTGTGATTTTGATTCTTATGATTTTAGCTGCCTGCGTTTCGTTAGTGGGCTCACTGAACTGGACATCCTTGGGATGAAGCCCCCCAAAAGGGTAGAGGTGCTGTTTGCTTGTTTCAGGTTTTGACTCCTCTCTAACACCTTCAGTTTTTGTTCAGTCTGCACATGCATCAGACAGTTATTTGTTTAGAGTTTTCTCCAGACTTCGTAGCTGTCTATTTGTGAAAGATTTGGTTAGAAGCTTATTATTTTATACTAGAAGTAGAAAAGTTCTAATTTAATTTTTACAACAATTGTAAATTTTATCCTCTAAGCATTATATGCTCATTGTGGAAAATTGGGAGGAGTTAATGAAGTATGATGAATGTCTAAAAAAAAAAAATCTCCCTTAATCCATTTTAACATTTTGATATCATTCTTTGTGTACCACGTAACTGAATGTGGTATACATAAAATTTTAAAATCTGCTTTTGGTTAAAATTATGTGGGAAGTGTTTTTCCATGCCACTAAATATTCCTGGTAGATATTTTTATGGCAGTATAACATTCCCCGTGTATGCACTGTAATGATTTACACGACCATTTCTTAAGGCATCTCACGTTGGTCGTTAATAATGTGCTTTTCTATGCATCCCTGTGGTGGACTTCGTAAAGCATTATTGTGCCCTTTTTATATGATTTCCTTAGATGCCCAGCGGTAGAAATGTTGAATTTCCAATTGAAAGATGATGTTTAAAGTTGTTCTAACATACAACTAAATTGCTTTTCGGAAAGTCGGGTCCATTTCGCACTTGTGGGAGCGTGCAGCTCTCCACACTCCAGCCATTAGCGTGAGGCTTTGCTGTGTTCTCATTTGATGGATGGGAACCGTCATCATCTGTTTTTGGCAGTTTTGATGAACTGTTTTGGTCAATTTTTTTTTACACTTAAAAAAAATTTACGTCTCCCTGTTTTAAAATGATCTGTTCATATTCTGTGCCTATTAACTCTATGTTTCATTCTACTTGTTTAAATAACTGCTTTTAAAACTTTTAGTGGTAGGTGAGATAGAACCTAATTTCATATCTGTAATACTTATTAACTGTAAAAATAGTTTCTTCAGTATATCATCTGAAGAAACTGAAGTTTCTTTGTATCTGAAGTGTGTCTTCGTATTTGCTGTATCATGTCTTCTACCTAGTAATCCACCGTTTGCTAAACCTGATGGAATGTAACTGATGAAATCCATTTTTCTAAAAACAATAAATGTATTGGATTGAAAATTAAAAGCAGTTTCAGCCTCTTATAATTTTTCATTTAGGGTTTAGAGAGGTCATTTTTCATTCTTATAAAATGTGAAAAATAGTGCTTTATTTTCATTTTAATGTTCTCATTTTTCAGTAGGTGGTGGTATGTAACTGAAGAATATTTATAATATTTCAGGTAATATTCATGAGTTTTGTAGTGAGAAAATATGAGTTGTTAATAAAATTGATGCTTCCTTTCTCCACAAGGCACCTTCTTTTGTGGGACTGCACATTGGCACATGGGTTAGGTGTGGACTGGTACTTGGGTTCTTCTGTGGCTGCATAACGCTCTGGGCGTGAGGGAGAATCCGACGGGTGTTTTTAGTGCTGCTTACACTTCTGTAGACAGTGTGTGCTCAGCCCCCTGGGGGGCGGTGGTAAAGTATGGGCATGCCTTATGTACAGGACTTAGGGCTCTTTTCTAGAAGCTCAGAGACGTGAATTGAGATCTCTTTCTCCCCTTCGCTGTTTGACTGACCCCTTCCACTTGGCTGGCACCCAGTGAGAGTTCATTGCATGTCATCCTCTTGGGTCCACAGTCTCCACTCCTGTGCTTTCTGTGTCCAAGAGTCATGGCTAAGCTTCTGTTTCTTTATAAGACACCATGATGGATCATCTCATTCAATAAGAGTGACTCCAGCCAGTACCTCACACAGTGTGTTTGCTGTGTTGAGAATTGTGTGGGACTGACCACCAAGTCTGAACCATTACAGCCAGCAGTTTATGTGTAAGCCTGAGAGTGGGAAGAATAACTTTACCTTTGAAAGGAAAATTGAAAAGCAGAAAAGAAATTAAGATACATTAAACCAAATTGCATGGAAATACGACGCAGCAGTGTATTGGGAAAGGATTTTGGACCATATGTGTACGTACTGACTTTACTCATTGAGGAATCTCATTGACGGGCCTGTTTTGCCACCCATGACCCTTTGCCAAGGTATCGACAGTTATGGTGGACCCTACACATGGAGTGGGAGTACGGCCCACTAAGTGATCCTCGTGTGGCTGCACCGTGAATTAGAAATCATCAGCTGTTTAATTTTTATATTCATAGGGGAATATTCAAAGTTTAATCGGCTGAGATCTGTAGACTCTAGGTTCCTTGCACTCAGCACTGGAGTTTAACTGGGCGTTGGAGGAAATGTCACTCGTGAATGTTTTTTCTGGTCCTCTGTTTTGCAGTGTTTCATCCATCTTTTTGGAGGTGAGTAGAAGTTCTAGTGATTTTCTAAGGCAGCAGTTAATCTATGGAGAAACCTAGAGATTTTTTTACATTTCCTACTTGTCTTAATAAGAAATACGGATCATTTGCCACACTCATTCATCAACAGTTAGGATTAATTTACTCCGTTCCTCCATACTAATGCTCACTTCCTATTACCCCGAAGCAACTGAGCTAGGTGCTGGGGATGTCACCAAAGGTGAGATGTGGCTTTGCCATCCCTAGCAGGACATAGAGGAACAACATCTTTAACATTGTGAAAGGGGAACAAATTAGTCAAGCCTTCAGATAGGATGTTAGGCCTGAGGTCAAGTTCACCTCCACATCTCGGTGAGGACGTGCTTGGACGGAGTGGGAGAGAGCGCGAGGGCTCGGCTGCAGCCTCCCCTGGGCAGGACCCTGGGGACGATGGTGTGTTTGGGCAATTCGTCACATGGTTTCGTTGTAGGAAGTCTATGTATTGTGGGTCCTCCAGGTGGCCTCGGGCAGCAGCCCAGTGTAACCTGTTACTATTCCTGTGGCAGGGCAGATGCATGTTCAGTACAGGCGCGTTCAGCGAAGCCCCAGGTGGCTTCGTGTCGGTCCAAGTCTGCTTTCCCCCAAATGATGATTACAAATGCAACTTTCAGTGTTCTGTACTTTTCAGAGTTCAGGATTGCAGGTAAGGGATTATGAGCTTTCCCAGAACTGAGGTTGGGAAGGAGATGAGAGTAGAGGTGTAGACAGGTAGCAGGCCAGGAAGCGGGCAGGTAAGCGACTGAGAAGTCACCGTGCGGGTCCCTTGCAGTGGCGGGAAGCACTGCCCCATGGCACGTGGACGAAGACCTGGGCCGGGCTCGTTGACGGTTCCTGATGGAGGAGGGGGCAGCGCCCACAGGGTTTGTCTCTAGACCCTGAAAACGCCTGTGTGGTGCAGGCTGACGTGGACAGGACAATGGAAAGTGGACACGCCAGTTAGGAGACACTTGCTGCCGTGTGTGGGAGGCGCTGAAGGCGGGGGATGGACGCGCAGTCTGCAGGGAGAAACACGGGAAGGAACTCGGGGACTTGGCAGTGAGTTTGGTGCGGAACGTAAAGGAAAGAGACACTGAAGGCAGTCGTAGAATGCGAAGGGAATGGCTCGGAGAATGCTGAGGAAGCTCGGGGAAGCAGGTTAGGATCTTCGGCTTGACACGTGGGAACAGTGAAAGCCCATCCTGCGAGGTGGGCCTTACGCCGTCTGACCGCTGGGACGACGATTGGTGGCCGCCTGGCCCGACCGATGAGCGTTAGTCAGTCCGGGCCTAGCCCCAGCCCTCTCAGGACCCACCTTTCCCTGCTCCTCACTTAGTGTTCTTACCTCGGAAGTGATTACGTACCCCTCTTCTGTCGAATTCCAATGAGTTCAGTTTCGTAACTACGCAGTTTGAGCTAGTGGACGGACCGTCCATCTCCGTGTCCATGAAGCAGCTGAAACAGCCTCTGAGAGTTGTCCCAAAGGCCAGGACCCGAAACCAAACTTCGTTCTTGCCTTGTAGAGGTGGCGGCTGAAATCCTGGGAGTGGAAAGCCAAGTGCGAGGGAAGGAGTTTGTGGTCAGACCTGGGACATCAGTCACACTGGGTATCGGATAGAGGCAGAGGCGTGAACCGGGAGAGACGGCAGAGAGACCCGGCCTCAGGTGAGAGCCCGGAGAGGGCCGAATCCCAGCCAGCGGTTCTGAGTGATGATGAGGTGTTTCTTCTTTGAAAGGAAGCCTCTTAGCTGGCACTGTGTTTTCAACATTCTTCTGTTTACTGTGATGTCAGCAGTCTCTGTCATACTGTTTTCGTGCTGCTGGGTCAGGAGGTCGTAAGCTCACCCAGTGTTTTCCCGTGTGGGAGCCCGGGCCGGTCCGGATCTGAGGCCAGACTCTAGTCCATGGTGCCGGCTCTTTGGGATCGCTGTGGGTACGTTGGTTTTGTGGTCAGTGCCCAGTGTTTACTTTAGGGGTCATTTGTTGCCTCTGCTGAAATGAGGGAGAGTGAACAGCTCATGGAGGGACAGCCAGGGGAAGCGAGCCAACTGCGCTGGGGCATTTATGATTCACTATTAGTTAGTGTGTGTCCAACATCTGCCCGGTCCGTGGGGCTGGGCTGTTAGCAAAGCAGGAGGGTGTCCGTGAGAACGAGAAGCGACCCAGGAGCTCTCTGTCATTCTCAGAGTCAGCTTGCATCTGTCATCTTGTGGGTTTGGAACTGGTTTTTGCATAGAGCCCTTTCCCCAGGTAGAGGATTGGTTGGAATGATACGGATATTTCTGCTCCAGATAAGAAAGGTGAAATGCATGTTTTGTTTTTGTTTTTTGCATGTTTATTGTTTCTCTCATTCATTCACTAAGTCTGAATTTATTAAATATTTTGGGATAGGCCTCATCATGTGTAAAATATGTTAGGTACTCTAGGATAGTAAGTATGGATTAAATAAGTCATTACTAAGATATATATTGTTAAATGTGTTAATAAAATATCACTCTGGTGTACACAAGCAATACACTTTAAAAATCTTTCTGTATATAAGTACTTTAAGTCTGGAGTATTTTCTTGTATTCTGTATAAAAATAAGCACAACAGAAAGAAATACTTTTCATATTATTTTTAGAAACAGTCATGAGAAGGCTAAAATTTAAAAGTGATTATCGCCCTTGTGATATTTTTAGTTGGCAGTCTTTGTAGAGGTAATTGAATAGTAAAATTCGGTAGAGATACATGTTATGTACGGCACTTTGAAGTCCCGCTGGATGTTTTTTCGACAATTGAATGCAATCTCTTCCAGGGGGGTTGGAAAGTCCAGCTCGTGTGGAGCGACCCGGCAGCCACTGAGCCGGGGCCGGGCGCTGCGCCAGGTCCTGAGGGAGGGCGCCCCGAGATCGTGTGCGGGAGTGGGGGGGTGCCGGGCTTGGCTGGGGGTCATGACCTCTACTCCTCCTCGGGGCTGTTGCAGGAAAATGCGTGTTGAAGTCCATAATGGACTTTGCGGTGTTTGGGAAGTGCTCCGTGTTCCTTATAGTTTTAATATTCTCCCTAAGTTTTCTCACATATTGCATTTAATATTCTCTTTGTATGACTTCTCTGTGTGACTGTTTTCTAAAACAGATTATTTTGCATTGCTGGTCAAGCCTGGAATGCAGGAAACGCCGGTCCTCTTTGAAATATTAGCACTAGGCCAAACCGTTGAACCCTTTCCCATGGATGCCAGGCTTCCTCCTCCCCTGGATTGGAGAGAGGGATCCTGGCCGCCTTGTGTCCTGCATTCCCGGAACTACCTAACCCCTCCCTGTCCCAAAGGCCTGTCTGCAGTCACTGCCCTCAGGGCGGGTCCGGTGCACAACTCTATAACTGCTCTGGCTTTGTCCTTCCGGGGCTCGTGTCTGCCGTTGGTCACCTGGAGTGGAGTGCAGCGTTTCCCTGGACTGCACCTCAGAGACCACTGGCACTTTGGCCTTTGACTAAAGTTATTGTTAGCCTATAAATGTGTCCGTTGTTTTCAGTGTTCTCCAAAACGTCTGTTAGGATTATAGAGGATATGTTATGTCAAAAGCTTTCCCAGTGTAGGTCCGATGGAAGGTATGGTGTCACGGGCGTTCGGGTCAGTTGTTCACGCAATGAGAGCACAAGAAGGAGAGAAGTCAAAACCGTTCACTGACGAGTCACTTTCTCATCTTTGTTTAACAATTTTCTTGGTGTGTTTTCCTGACTAGCCTGTTCATTAATCTATTTAAATTATAAAAGGCCTTACATTTAACTCTTAATTATGGGATATAACATCTCTCATTTTCTTTTTTGCTACCTTTTTACGAGGTGAACGGAGTATTTCTGATGAATGATTTTCTGGATAGCCTACAGGCGGTCTTATATATTGACATATTTATTTCCATAGCTCAAAGACAGAAACAAGTGGTGCTGCTTTTTATGCAGGGTGAAAATTCCTAACTAGTATAAGTATCTAGAATCACTGCATTGTTTTGGCATTGATTCAGCAATCCACGCAAAACAGTAGAAATTCCAGATTTTGAGCCTGGAGAAGTGGAACCGGACGATCATGAAAGTTGCCCAAAAGGAAATGGGCTTCTCTACCGAGCGTAGATCGTTAGATCCCTGGGGTTGAGCCGGAGGGTGCCCTTGTTAACATGGAACTCAGGGGAGTCCTCTGTGCGCTGAGCTGGTTGAGGCAGACCCTGTCTGGTCCTGTGCGCCGAACATTCTGTAAGTTGGTCAGTCCATGAGCTTTTCTTAGGTAAGTTTATCACGTTTCACTCACGTCAAACAACATGGTCCACCTACCGCCAGTAAGCGAACAAAAACAACCCCATCCTCATTTCTTGGTGTGAAATTTCTAAGCCCTTTGAAGCTAAACCCACAGATGAAATACAAACACATTCTCAGTTACTGGTCAGGAGGACTAACGAAGTCCGAAAACTACATTTTGACCTGCATTTTGGAAAGCTAAGGGCACGAGGCACAGCCAGTGTGTCTTGTCCTCCTGTTTGTCAGGCAGCCCGCACCCGGCCGTCAGAGGTTCAGTGCACACGCCCTGCGGGAGAGCAGGGTTGTAGCCGGGTGACTGTCCCTCGTGAGCAAGCAGGAGTGTGGCCCGGGCGCGGGGCCGGGCGGCGCCTCCTCACCCCCAAGACGCCGCAGGCCTGGCGCGGGTCCCCAGAGCGGCCTTTTCCCCGCCAGGCCATTCCGGTGCTGGCGAGCCAGAGATGACCCCGGTGCAGTGAAGCCGGCGCTCGGTCCCAGATCAGGAAGACATCCTCTGAGTCTCTCATTTTACAGATACAGAGGCGAAGTCTCAAGGACGTAAACAGGGGCAACCCTCGTGGGCAAAGAAACCCAGCTGGTTTGTGCCCAACCATGGGGTTCCAGCTGTGTTGCAGCCTTTCGGCTTCTCCCCTTCGGGCTTCCTAGTTAGCTGTACATGAATACAGATCTCTGTTATTTGAGAATTTACTTAAATCTAAATAAGTTGTTTTGTGGGCATCTAATGAAAAGGAATGGAGGAACTTCAGATTTTAAATAATTCTTATTCTCGTTGAGCTTACTCATGCAGGCTGGTGTTTCCAAAGCAACATGTGTTTTGTTTTGCCATTTCTCTCTAAGAACAGAGTAAGGAAACGACTTCTGAAAGCTCGCTCCTAGCCTTTGGGTGCGGTGCTAAGGGCCCCAGTTCTGTGGAGGTGGGCATCCCTCTCGGGGTATCGGCAGAAGCTAGTAATCAAATAGGTGTTAACTGCCAAGGGCAGAAGATGACTGTCCTTCTCTAAGCCACTCTCAGAGCTTCTGTCTCAGGAAAACTGACGATTGAAGAAAGTGTATCGTTGCTAACGGTCAAGTTAGAAAGCAGGATTTCTCTTGGGAACCTGCGGTTCAGATTACCCTCAGCAGGTAGTCAAGGTCTGATTGGAAAAGGTATTATAATTTTTATTTAGGTTTAAATGTGCTTTGTTCTTTATTTAAATGATTCTTTTTCTTTACTAAGTTAATAAAAAATAATTCTGTCTGGTAGTTTTCTTTGCCTTCCATGTGTTCACTTTTCTCTACCTGTATTTAAGTCATATTTTCATTAAAAAAAAAAAAATCTGAGTCTTTGCAATACGTTACATCTTGAAATCTATTCAGTATATAAAGTGTGCAGTTTTGAAATCCACTGCATAATTAAATGGGTTCAATTTTTAATCAATTTAATTTTTATACTTTTTATATGTAGATCAGTCCAAACATTGAAAGAGTCCCACAGTTAAACAAGATTTACTATACTTTGATTTGAATGTCGGAGATACACATAGGCTTATGGTTTTGTTCAATACATTTCTCTGCTTCAAGTCAAAAATGTTTAACTGTTAAAAATTATCAATTAAAATACTAGTTTTTATCTCTGTGACTTTTTTATAAGATATAATAAGCAAGGTAATTTAAAGTTACCTAATGTAGTTTTAAATTACTGCATTAGAAGGTGCTTTCTGCACTTCATTAGCTTATGGAAAAATTGAAATGCTGCAATAATTGTAAATTACAATATGTAATACTTGCTCAAGCCTCTTTCTATACTAAGCACTCTTAACAAATTGAAACACTTTAGCAACATTAAATCATTCATCGAGTACATATGAACAAAAACTTAATGTTATTCTTCAATTTTTTTCATTATGAGATTTTTTATTTATAAAGTAACCGCATCTAATTTCTTAAAAATGTTATTACCACTCCATTTTCTCTGCTTTCCATCATTAGAATCAGAAAAGCTGTATAAAGAAAAATGAGCAAACCTAGGATGTCGTGCTCGGGTTTTGTTATTTCCAGTCAAGAAGTCTAATGTCTGAAACGTGTCCCTTTTCAGCGCGTGCCATGTCTGCTCCCGAGGCTCTCGGTCTTCTGTGACTGAGTGTCTTTTGTCACCTGCCGTCGTGGTACCACCTGTGAGCCTGGACTGTTGGAGCTGAGCTCTGCTGCAGGTCAGCCTTCATGGGCTGTTAGTGTGGTTACAGGACCTTGGCCTCGAGTTGTCCCTAGTGTTTACCGTGACGTGCAGCATCCCGGGAGCTTTATCTTTCGGGGAGACATTTCACGTTAGCCTTTTCCCTGAGACGGGTTCAAGCAGCGCTCCTTGTTCTGTGCCCGGCGACAGTTCCTGTGAGATGCGCCAGGCCGCTCACATTCCCTGGTTATTTTCCCTCTTTTGCTCGCCGTGCGGGCTCCTGCCCCTGTCCGTACCTGTCAGGCCCACATCAGTTTCTGCTTCTGACAAGAACGGAAGGCGCTGTCTTCCTGCGGTGGGGCCCTGCGTCGGTGTGACAAGTGGCGCGTGCCTGCCGCCCCATGAGGTGCCTGGTCCCAGCAGTCTGCAGACGTCAACCAGTGAATCTTCACGTCACTCCTCTGATTGCCACTCATGGCTCTTTCACCCTGATCTCACCATGGAAACAAGTGCTTTAAAACAACTCCCCCGCCCCCAGCCCCACAATTATGCAGGTACTTGGAAGGGTGGACCCCTGCCCCCGAGATGGCCTATAGCACTGTCAGGAGACACCTGTGTGAAACTGCTGCCGCTTCCGTGTATTTCAGTTTTGTTTTTACCATTTTTTTGGCGTTCTCTTTTGAAAAGCTGTTTCTGTGCGTGGTTGCCGGTTAAAAAAAAATGATAGTTTCTATGGCAGTTTTCTTATCCACAGACATTTGATCTTTTATAAATGTTTTTAATTTAAAAAGAGACTGCAATTTGTTGCTATTTTCAGATATTCATGAACAGTATTTTCAGGCTCCAGGAAATAAACTGAATGTCCTTACCTGGCATATGAATGTGATTTTGTGCTCATTTTTATGTTTACTGTTTTGGTTTTCAGTTACTTATCTTTTTGGGAGACAATAAAAGTCCACATGAACTTAATGTAACACGTATGTCAATGTAACACGTATGTATGTATGTATTGATTTACCCTCATAGTACTCCTCCCAAGTATATTTTCTTTATTAAAATACACTAATTCCGGGCCTGCCGAGTGGCGGTGGTTAGGAGCTGGCTTGGGAAGCCAGCGGCCCCGGTTCGGATCCCACATATGAGGGCCAGTGACACTGCCCTCAAAAAAAAAAATAAATAAATACCCTAATCCCCTAGTAGGCAGAGATTTCAGTTTATAAAAGGCCCTGGATTGTCTGGTTTCAAGGAAACATGGCTTTGGGTGTCCCTGTTTGACACGTACAAACAAGGTTGGCACTTAGTTCTGGTGTCTGAGTGCAGGAATCTCAGTGAAAGTAGCGTCTCAATATTATTGTGCCCTGTTTTGGGGATGACTTCTAAGATGCTACATTTCAATTTCTTTGTAGCCTAGGAACGATCTCTTTTCTCTCATACATTTTCATAAGTGAGTATTGAATATATTGTCCTTCACATGTTGACCAGGTGTGATAGGGCATTAGTTGATGTGAAATTAATATTTCTCTTCAGCAACTGTCAACCACAGCTGTGGTTTCCATTAGTCCCTTTTATAAATTTTAAAATCAGCCACATTTAGGGAAAATACTATAGATTGTTAGTATAACCTGGTTTTCCTGTGATGCAGGTCTTTAAATTGGTGTTTGTTTTTGTTGTCCCCACTTTAAATCCCAAGGCTTATGTTGTGTAGAATATTTTCTACAACCTGTTCTGTTTTCTTTCTGTGCCTCTTAGCTAATGCAATTAAGACGGGCCATTGGGCCTCATTTTAGTTTAGTAAATACACTAGCTTAAAATGGATATGTGCTAAAGGAGAAGATAATTCATTTCAGTTGTGAGAGCTGGAAGCCATGATAAATGGTTTTCCTTTACAAAATTCCCCATCTCTGAGACAGTATTAGTTTTTACTTTAATTACCGGCTGCCGTAATGTTTCCTATCCATAACTGCCGACAGAATCGACTGTTCCCGAGCAGAGGGTACGGCCTGTTTACTCAACCGTTTCCAAGGGTGCCAAGTTCTCCCGAGCCTGAGCTGCTGCGCAGGAGACTGTCCTTCATTTAAATATCTAAATATTAATGTTTCGTGGTTCGGGCAGAAAACTTCAATGTCATTTTAAGGATACGCAACTTTACCCGAGAGTCTTTGTCCATTATAAACTTTAGGGCCTTGTCTTGAAGCTTTATGTCAGGGATTCAACCTTGCAGCCATCTTGGAAACTTCGAGGGTTTCACCTTTTTATTTTCTTTTTTCCCCCATTTTAAAAACAACACCAGACAAGCTGTTGTCAAGGGTGGCTCTCTCAAAAATGGCTTAGTTGACATTAGCTGAAAATGAGCAGAAAGACACTAACTACTAATTGATTACAGTAATTACCAGTCTTTGGCTAGTTTGTATTGGCAAACTCCTTGTTCTCCTGGAATAAATGTGAACTTGCAGAATGCTAGGAAAAGGTCACTCTCATTTGCATGATGGGCTTCATTAGAATATGCTAAGGACAGACCTAGTGTTTTATGACTTCAGGTGATGAATAGCTACCATATTACTCTGCTAGATGAAAGCATGTTTCAGTCACCTTAATTTACATGCTTTTTTTCTTAATTCCATGAAAAATCTTTTAGGTGATCGCAGTAGAGGAGCTTATTGTGTTTTGAACTAAATTATTTTATGTGTGTGTGCTTTTCGAAATAGAAAAATTTTTTAGGTAGAATTATTTGGAAGGATATCTTTAATGGTAAGATTAGAAATATTATGAAGCTTTCTCTACTTTAGATCTTCTAATGTTATAACTTTTGTCAGTCCTCAAAGAACATGGTTTTTTAGTGATTGTTTGGGTAAAATATAGGTTAACTCGCCTGTTTTAATTTTAGATGTTAGCTTACCATCTTTAGTATGTGTAGACTTATTACCTTGTGAGCTTTATTGAATCCTAGAATACATTGATTTTCACTTTAAAATAATGCAATTTCATCACTTCATTAATTCTTTTCCTCTTAACATTTATGCTTACTTAGTACTATTTCTGTACTGAGATTTTTTTTTTTTTAAAAATAGAATGTAGGCACAGCTGTTACATAATGCCTACTTTTCCTGAAAACCAGGACACACGGGGTGCCTCTGTCAGTTGTTTTTATGGCATTTGTTTAGTGCAAAAGTTGGGAGGTTATGTAGAAATAAATATAAGAATAATTCTCTGCAACCTATCTAAATACATATTTTTAAAGTCAAGAATTGTGTTTCCCAGTATACAAATGTCCTCATTTCTGGTCTCTGATCATATAGTGGTGGCACCTATTAGCTGTCATTATCCTTATGTTCTCATTACCAGAGAAAAATACTTCGGGCCCTGAAAGTGTCTTTATGAGAAGTATCAGCCCCTAATTAGAAGTCACTATAATCTGTTGGAACACAGGGTTCACACTTTCTACATCTGTTGCTATTATAAAGTTTCTTCATCTTTGAGAAACCAGTCCTGCTAGTGAAACTATGTAGACAATGAAAAAATGGACAGTTTTTTCTTTTATCAAATGTGGGTTTGTAATAAAATTGTACAACGAGCTTGCACAAGCTTTTTAAAATATCATTCCTGCCACTGAATAGGTCTGTAATTTATTTATTCAGGAATGTTGGAGGCATTTTTGATTTATTTGTTTTTCGAGAAGTTTTGTTAAGGGGGATAATGAGCAGGGCTGGTGTTAATCACTTACTATGCAACTCAAAAGAGTGAAAATTTTGCATATCTTTAGCACTGTGGGGGAAAATAAATTCACTCAATGCTAATGATCTGTTGGTATAATTTTTAAAACTACTATCTTACTCTGAGATACGCACTACACTGTTGTGTTTTGTTAAAAGCTAAACTAATCAATACGCAATTATACATTTATATGTACATATGTATTAAGCAATCATGATTATTTGTTATCTGTAAGGATGAAAGATTAATTTGTTGTTGGTTAGTGCCATAGGTGACTGCCATGCTCTCATATATACCTGCAGGTATGTATTTCTAACAACCACAGCTGTGTGTGTACACGCACACGTGTGCATATGTGTATACGCATACATTTTGGTACTGATTTTCAGGGAATCACAGACAATTTTTTTGGCTATCAGGATTTTGGAATAATACTGGTTTTTAAATTCTTGGGGGGAGTGGTACATATTGTAGATTTATAACAATCCTAGACATTTGTAATATTATACATAATAAAGGGTTTTTGCTATTTGTTATATGGGAAAGAATTTAACTGTCTATTAAAAAAATGCAGATCTATTTCAGAGTCCCTGAATGTTTTATGTTAAATTTTATGATTCTTGGATTTCCTTAAAAATTAGTTGAGGGCTGGCAGCTTAGTGCGTTGGTTAGGAGCTGGCTTAGGACGCCAGCTCTGAGCAGTGGGGCCCAAGTTCGGATCCCACATATGAGGGCCAGTGACACTGCCCTCTACAGCTAACAACAGCTCCACCTGGAGCTGGGCTGTGCGAGCCCCGGCGACGGTGTAGGCTGCAGCCCCTGCTGCAGTGGGCTGCCATAGGCTACAGGGAGTGGCCGGCAGCCAGCGTGAGCTGCCAGTAGCTGCCGTGAGCAGCCGTCCAGAGGCCGGCGACCGATCTGCCTCATCCGGGAAGAGCGCAGTGACTACCAACATGGGCCAGTGAAGCGACGTCCTCCGCAACTAGACTGAAGAACAACAAAAAAAGGACAGCAACTTGTCTGTTCCCCTTCCCTGATTCCCCAACGTTGTTCCCCTCCCCCAATTCCCCAGTAAAATCTTAAAAGAAAACCCAAAAAACTTTGTTGAAATTATGAAGATACGTGTTACAGTTACAGGAGGGCCAGCAGCTAGAAGTGCATTGAAGGGTGTGTTTGTAGTCTGCAACTGAAAAGTAGCTGCTTTCTGAAACGGGTGTCTTACCTTCAGAAAATGCTCTCATGGATTGGGACGCGGCCTTTTTTTGAAAGCCCATCTCCAGCGTAACTTAGAGGGAGAACATAGTTCCGACGATTCTTTTTGAGCCTGTGTTAATGTTCCTGGAAGGAAGAACGTGAGTGTAAGAATGGCTTCACTACCTCCAGAAACACACTGAGGAGGGCCCACGCCAATTACAAACCTTGATAAAGTTGTCCAACTTGTTTTAATTTTATAAGATAAAAAAATACATGCTTATTTTAAATTAAAAATGAGAAAAAGTGGAATGTGAAGGCTTAAAAAACACTTTGATGGGGCCGGCCGAGTGGCGCGGTGGTTAAGCGCTGGCCTGGGAAGCCAGCGTCCCTGGTTCGGTCCCACATATGAGGACCAGTGACACTGCCCTCAAAAAAAAACCACCAACAACAAAAACAAAAACACTTTGATGATATTCTGAGCATTGAATTAAAGGGATTTCTGTATGTACAAAATATATATATGCCCAGAACGTCACTTTATTAAGGACTTTATTGTGTGTGTGTTTTACTTTGTATTATGATATTTTTTATAGAGATTCAGTTTAGAATGTACCATGTAATATTCTGAGCAAAATCCAAATGCCAGTTTGTTGTGGCTGCTGTATCTGCTTACCACATACTTGGTGGTGTAAAAGAACAGAAATTAAAATTTTCTCCCTTTTGGAGGCCATAAGTCAGACTCAGTGTCAGTGGGCCAAAGTCAGGATGTCTGTAGGGCCACACTGTCCTGTGGCTGATGACAGTCCTCAGTTGTGGCCTCGTCACTTGCTCGATCCCTGAGCCCTTGCTCCTGCCCTCACCCCTTGGGTCTGTGACATTTCTCTGCCTCTCTTGGAAGGACACTTGTGGTTGTGACTTGGGATAACCCACGTAAATCTTCCCGTCTTAGACCCGTAACCTCATCCCGTCTGTAGAGACCTCTTTTCATACTCGGTGATGTTTCTGGGCCCTGGGCGACCGCTTTGTTCTCCACCCTTCCCTCATTTAGGTCTTGCCCTCCACCATGTCTCCTTCTCAGGTTCAGTCCAGGTCATCACAGACATCTTGTCCCCACCCTTGTCCCCCGCATGCATGGGGGGCTGTGTGTACTGACTGGGCCTAGGCCAGCTCACTGGGGCCTGTGCCCGGCTGCAGGGTCGGAGTTCGAGAGCAAGGGCGAGCAAATTGGGGAATGAGGCTTTCGGAAATGGACTCAGGCATCCCCCTGGTCCTGATACCCTACCGCTTCCTCTGCCCTCTGACATGTCACCACAGCCCGGTCTTTAGATTTCCCTGCTGGGAGGTGAATAGTTAACTGGAGCAGAGCCTGGGGGTTCCCTCGCCCCATTACCAGTGCTGGAGTAGTTACCACATGGGGTCTCTTTGGGCCTCTCACATCGCGCAGACGTGGTTCCTGCTGGGGTTCTGCACCCATCTATGTAACATGGTCATTGTCGCCGCTTTGCCTGGGGAAGCTGGGTGGAGGACCAGCCTCGTTTCTCACTGGCAGCACATGGCACGCAGCTGCGTCATTGAGATCACCATTGGTCAAGTGACGTAAAAAAAGAGTGACCATTGTACATGAGGTGGTTTAGGGAAGTCATTCAGTGGATAATGTGTGCAATTATAGGCAGTAGATCAGTTGAGAAAGATGTAGGTAGGATCACTCATTAAGACTTTTTCTACAATCAGGTTGGGAAAATTTTATTGTATACACATGCATACATACATGTATGTAAATGTGTGTGAATATAAAATGTATATGTAAATATATATGTAAATACTCACAAATAAACATGCATATGCATACAAATAATTTGAATAGTCACATACTCACTTCTAAATTTGCCTAAAACAGCCTTAGGTATTTAATTAAAGTCACTGTTTCTTTCCTGGACTAGGATGTGATGAAAGACAGCTGTAACCTAAATGATTTATGTTATCCCTCTGAAAAAGAATCATGTCAATGAGAGGATGATAGTCTATGTCAAATCTAAAACTCAGGAAGCCGAAACACAAGAATCTGTGAGACATTTACAGGCCAGTGTAGGGAAGAGAGGTCTCCTTTTGGGCAGCTTTATTACCACAACGAGGAAACCAGCTTTTACCCTGCGCCCTCGTGTGTCATCCTTTTAATTATAGCTACAGTAGCTCACGGTGTCTGTCCTCACAGACCTCGCTGCTACGGTAACAGACAAGATTCATCCCGTCATCTTAGTGTCTTGTCTGGTCAGCCTCCGCTTGTAGGTCCGAGGTGCTGTGGTTTGGATAAAAAATGACGTGGCGACCCTAGACATAGCATGTCTTCCGTATTGTTCATGCCTGAACTTAGAATATTATAGACATTGAGTCCAGTTAAGACCCTTATTTTCAAGGGCACCGTTAAGTAAGGAAACAGGATGGGTGTCTAGAGACGAGAGATTCCAGAGGCGCTCCGGGGTAGGACTCGGTGACCGATGGCATGAGAGGGAGTTGGACTGGTGAAGGTCAGCTTTAGATTTGTAACTGGGATGACGAGGTAGAAGGTGGCGTCCTAGTCACCAAGGTGGAGAACACTGAAGAAGCAGCCGGCTCCAGGGACCAGGGTCACAGCGTGGGAGGGAAGGTGGCGCCTTCAGTTTCAGTCGTGCTGGACTTAAAATGGCCATAGGTGGTCCAGGTGGAGAGATGTGGTAGGCGGCTGGAAATCCGAGTGTGTGCTTAAAAGAGCTCCAAATGTGTGTGTCTTGTTTTTATTATGTATCATATGTATCCAAGTAAAATCATACTTAAGAACCATGCTTATATGGTTGTTGGAACTGATGTGACCAGCGAGAAAAAGATATATTTAAAAAACGGTAGTGCCAGTTATCTTTTCTCTTTGATATTTAAATGCAAGGGGCACAAATATGGTTGGTCAGAATTTATCTTGTAATAATAGGTGTGTGTGTGTGTGTGTGTGTGTCTGTGTGTGTCTGTGTTGTATGTGTATACTATATATCCCAATTCTCTGTTTCGTGTTTTTTTTGTTCAATTTTTTTAGTTAGATATAAAGTAATATAATGATAATGTGAAGCTTTTATATGTATAAAATAGGAGATTCTCTGTGTTTTTAAATTACTAAATCAGATAAGGACCACTGTAAGGTTCATTGGAAGTATATGATATTCCCTTGTAGGATAGATAGTGATAAAATCCTAATGAGTTGTTGCTGTTTTGAGATCTGTGAAGTTCCCTAATTCGTATTCATACAGGTATATTTAATGGAAATAGCCTCCTGCAATCTAAAATGTTGTGAAAGACATTTTCCTCTACCCCTTCTGTCTTTACCTAGAACATTTTGTTTTGTGAGGTGTTTATGGTACAATTCTCTGATGTGTCTATTGCCTCTAAAAGAGTAGGTCTATTATGACGTATTACCTGCTTCTTGCTTATCAGACACATGTTGTTTTGTATTTTAACATTTTTGGAATTGCAATGTGTTTACAGTTAATTGGGGCATTAATTTGGTGATATTTTTTCATCCTTTGGAAAAGATGTTAGTAAATCAATTGTGTATCTCAAAATCGATACTCAGAATCAGAATCCAGTAAATACTGTACATTAAATTATTATGATACAGTACACAAGGCATTTACTGTTGACACGGGGCCCTTTGATTAGTTGATTTCAATTTTGGCTTTCCAGTTATTTTATGGTATGGACTTTGGAGTTTAACCTCTGGCTGGAAACACTGATTTTCCTGACCTTCAGGTAATAGATTAACACTGAAAATTTATTAATGAACTCATTATTCCTCCAAAAATCTTCCCTTTATCTGTCACCTACTTAGGGAAATGATCCCCAGTTGTTACGTTCTGATTTTCCTTGTTAAGCTCTGAGCTTCCCCGGGGCCTTGGATATTTTTGTTCATCTTTGTATTTTAGGGCTCGCACTGTGAAGTGGTACAGGCTGAATGAGGGAATGGAGCTGGGGTGGTGGGGTGTCGTGGCCTCTGACCTGACCCACGGCCTGGAGTCAGCTTTTCTCTGTGACAGTCCAAGGTTTCTATGGATTAGAGGCAGCCCCACCTGCATAGCCAAAACAAGGAATTTAAAGTTCATCTGGATGCTGTTTTTGTTAATGGCAAGAGAGTGTTGGCAAGGATATCAAGAAGAATATACTTGCTTATATGCATTATATTTTTCCAACTGTTAAATTAAGACTAATTATAGAACATTTGGGAATTAGAGAAAATCTTAAATAAGAGTTATAGCACAATCTTATCATATAGTGATAATCAGGGTGAATTTGTAGTTGCATATATACATTTATTTATTTATCAAATTGCCTATTTTGTCTTCATATTTATATATGACATGAAATTGAAAACAGTTATTTTTCCAAATCGAAAATGTTTCTATTTTGTTCTTTTTAACTGAAACATGGTATATGGATATATACTTGTATTCTTTATTGTAGATTTCTAACTTTACTTGTTTTTCATTTTTTATCTGAAAAAAAGGTTTAAATCAAGGTTCCTCTAACTAAATCAGTTTGTCATGGGAATATAGGTTTATGTGTGGCACAGTTTTTCTTTCACCAAAACTAGCTGTGTTATTTATAATTTTAAAAAATATCAATGCATGTACATTTTTCTAACTATATTGCATGAAGGAAAATCACTATAATATTTCTGTCCTAGAAATATAGCAGTGAGAATTATTGTCACTATTTGTAGAAGTATGGCTGTCTCGTCAGTGGATTTGTGTGACAGTGTGACTTCTCCTAAGTTAAGAACGGACCTTGAAATGATTGCTGTGCTTTTTACTCCATGATTGATTGGAAGATGTTGATTTTTCTTACTACAGAGTAGCAAATGAATGGTGAGGACTGACTTCTTTCTTTGGAGAGAATTGTAATTTTACTTTACATCCACACCTTTAAAAAATTTAGTATAGTTAGCACTATTATATAATATTAGTTTCCGGTGTATAACAGTGATTTGATACTTATCTTATGATGTGGTCACCACACTAAGTGTAGTCACCATCTGTCACCATGCCAATTTATCACAATATTATTGACTGCATTCCTTTTCACCTTTTCACCCTTCCCCTCACCCGCCCTCCCCTCTGGCAACCATCAATTTGTTTCTATGAGTTTGTTTATTTGTTAGTTGTTTTCAAACACTTTTTTTTTAAGAGGGCAATGTCACTGGCCCTCATATGTGGGACCCAAACCAGGGCTGCTGGCTTCCCAGGCCAGCTCTTGACCACCACGCCACTTTGCCAGCCAGTTGATTGTTTTCATTTTTTAGATTCCACATATAAGTGAAATTACATGGTATTGTCTCTTTTCATCTGAACATTAAAATAAAAGTTGAATGTTCTGGGTGCCCACTTCTGCAAAACGTAACTAGTTAGAACACACTCTACCAGAGGCTGTATTTCCACAGACACCATTGTACAAATGTGTGTCGGTATTATCATGATACTAAGGTTATGGCCAGGGAAGCTTACGTGTAAATGCTCACTTTTTCCTTTGAAAACAGGTGTGGGAGTTGTAAAGGACAGGCAGGATGTTTTACAGAAGAGGAACTTCCTTTGTCATTATGAATTTTGGACTCGAGTAGATTTTTGAGGACACGTGTGATGTGTAGGATTGATTTCTGTCTCTCCTCGTGTTGCTGGTCCTTTAGTGTAATGACTGCTCCAGGGGCCGTCAGACGCCTCTTCTTCTGGTTCTCAGCTGCTGCCGCCTTCCCGCCCTCGGCCGTGTCTCCTGTGTGCTGAGCTGGGCCGTGGTTTACGGTCGCCCAGCAGAGGGATGGTCAGTGCGGTTGGGTCTCCCCCACGGAGACCCCTGCTTTCGCTTGGCCGCACAGGGCTGTTTGGATCGCAGTGTATGTCCCGTGCTGCCTTTGGATGGGAAGAGCCCATTACCCTGAAAGGCTCAAGTGGAATTTCAGATCATATTATTTAATAACATGGAGATAAGCTGGGCTAGTTGTAGATATTTTGCCCAGTGTTTGTGAATATGTTTTTAATTTTTCAAATAGTGGAAACATTTACTGCTCTTATTTTTAGACTTATAAGAGGTTTTTATAGGGGAGAAAATGAGAATGTGGACAAGACACTTGGTAATGTAGAGCACTTTGAAAAGTTGACAGACTTGACACAAAATTTTGCTGCAATAAAAACTAAAAAAAAAATTTAATCTGTGTCCGATAATCACAAAAAATTGGAAAAAGCCAAGGGTCTCTTAATGACCACAATATGATACCATTTTGAAAAGCTCAAAAATTAAGCCAAACTTAGCAATATATTACTTATTATATTATTTCATAAAAATATTTTGAAATGTAACATTGTCACATAATTAATATTTAAGGATACGTGCGTATGTGGAAAAACTATAAAAATCAAGTAAAGGAATGATAAAATTGTTCAGCATGTAGTTATTTTTCAGAGAGTAGGCAGTGAGGTGAGATTAGCACACAGTTTTATATTATACTTTATATTTACCTAGATATTACATATGTTTGGTAAATAGGAAATGTTATGTAAAGAAAACATTTTTTAAGATCATTTTTTTAAGAAGGCAACACAATATTCAGTTACTTTGCTGTCTTAGCCCATTCAGGCTGCTGTCACGGAAGACTGTCAGCTGGGTGCTTTCTAACAGACATTTGTGTGTCGGCTTCAGGTGCCTGCGGACACTGTCCGTGAGAACCTTTCTCCAGGCTCACAGACTTCGCCTTCTTCCTGGGTCACCATGGCATGGGGGGGTTGGGGTCTCTGTGGGGTGGGGTCTCTTTTCCCAGGGCACTAGTCCCACTCATGAGGGCTCCGTCCCCGTGATCCAGTTGCATCCCAGGGCCTCACCTTTTAATACTGTGACCTGTGGAGTGAGGTTTGAACCTGTGAATTTTGGAGGAGGGGTGGACAAAGATTCAGTTTATAGCACTTGTGGAGAGTCATACATGTGCATGTATGAGTTGAATGAAAAAATACTCCCTTAGGACTATATGAGCAGTGATTTATGCCTGCTTGGATGTTTACATGTTATTTTAATGGTATTACGGAGAGTAAGCTCTTACGTGGAAATTTGTCTGTTTTTTGGACAAAAGGAGCTGAAAATCCCAGATTTCTAAATGGGCCAATAATAAATTACTCTTGATCTCAAAGAATCATTATAAACATCACATACAGAAAAGGATTTAGGAAAAACTGCAGAGTTTAAATGCTGGTAAATTGTAAGACTTCTTTTCTTCACCTTTCCTATTCTGATAATCTTTGTAAACATACGCGTTTGATATTGTGGTTCACATATCTGCTTTCCCTAAAACTGTATTCTTGTCCTTGCCTGTGTGTTTGCTTTTAGTATTAGAACTCACACACCGTTTTCTGTTAGCTACTTCTACACTTTCTCCATGAGCTCCTTCGAAGAAAACAAAAATGCGGCCTAGATTGAGGATGTGGGATGAATGTGCCGTGAATAAGCAAGCATTTCGAGTCCATGAGTGTCCAGTTCAGTCCGGTGTGAGAAGCTGGTCTGTGGTTCTGTGTCATCTGGGATGACTGCGTTGCCACCTCAGCCGGTCTCTCAGCTGAAGGGCCCCTTCACAGAAGTCTGGATTCTTCTGCCCACTCTGTCCTTACGTGAGCAGCTTGGGGTTCCTGCGCGCGCGTGTGTGTGTGCGCGCGCGCGTGTGCGTGTGCGTGTGTGTGTCTTGTTTGTCGGTTGGTACAGTACACCACCTGAAATATATAACGTTTTCCTTCTTCACATCCATTTGCAGATCTTTTCATCGTTTAGTAATACTGTCCATTTCTTCCTTTCTTTTTCATTCCCCTTCTTGCATAGAGAGACATACCATTAGCAATTAACTACTCACCCACTTAAACAGAAAACAAAGCCATGATTTCATGAAAGGTACCTGGCACCTGCTTATTTACTGAGGGGAATTATTCATACAGAAGAAATTTAGTGCAGTTTGAAGACTGTTTGCCTGAGAAAAGGACAGTGTGAAACTGGATACATTATTCCCTCTTACGTACTTAATTGATATGAAGTTAAATGTCATGAAGTACAAACAGTGAGTGCTGTTTCTGGTTTGGTTTTGTTTTTTAACTTAGGCTCTACAAACTGTAAGTTTGGCATGTTATTAAATTGCTGAAGAAAAGTATCTAGGCCCCATGGAATTTAAAGCTATTCTCCCTAATTTGCATGGCATGTGTGGATGCCATCTTGCTCACAATCACTCCTAAATGCAGTTATGATAAGAATACACAGGAACACCTGCTCTCAGGTTAATCTTTTCATTATCTGGCCTTCATTTAAACAATTTCCTGGTTGATTCAAAAAGATATGATACAGTAGATTGCCTACAAGAGACTCACTTCAGATCGAAACACACACCAACTGAAAGTAAAGGGATGGAACAGGATATTTTATGAAAATGGGAACAAAACAAAGTTGGAGTAGTAATACTCATACCGGACAAAATAGACTTTAAAAACAGGCTATCACGAGACAAAAAAGGACCACTTCTGTGTATTTATCCAAAGAAACCCAAAACGCTACTTCAAGGGGAAGTGTGCATCCATATGTTCACTACATTGTTTACAAGGGCTAGGATGTGAGGCAGCCTGGGTGTCCATTGATGGATGAATGGATAAAGAGGAAATGGTACATATATATACAGGGGACTATGGCTCGGCCAGAGAAGGGGTTGGGTTCTTGCCATCTGCAGGGATATGGATGGACCTGGAGGGCATTGTGCTGAGTGGAGTGCCAGACAGAGAAAGACAGATGCGATGTGATTTCACTTAACTGTGGAATCTAAGAACAACACAAACAACACAGCAACAAACTCATAGATACAGAAAGCCATGATGGTTGCCAGAGGGGAGGGGGGTAAGGGGAATCGGTAAAAAGGGGAAGGGATTAATAAGTACAAATTGGTAGTTAGAAAATAGTCATGGGGATGTAGGTATCGCATAAGGAATATAGTCAATAATATCGTAATAACTGTGTATAGTGCCAGGTGGGTACAGGATCTGTCAGGGGGATCACTTTGTAAGTTACATGGAAGTCGAACCACTATGTCTGTAGACCTGAAACTAATATAATATTGTATGTCAACTGTAATTGAGACATAAAAAAAAAAAATAAAAAAGATATGATAGAGAAGTTAGTTTTGCCAATTTATAAATTAGTGGCAAATACTTTTTTACTCAATAATTGTTTTCAAAATTTTATGTATCCAGGGAAGCTGTTCAAAATGCTTCTAAGGAAGTTTTGTATGTGAAAATGTCTGAGCCTGTTAACTTGCACGGGAGGCAGCACCTTGGCATCCAGAACGCATCTCCAAGCACCCCATTTATCACTGTTTGGGGACACAAGTTCAGGACAATGTCCAGGAGCAAGCGTTAGTAAACTTCACATCATCACATCTTGTAACAAAAATATCAGTATTTTGAATATTAACAGTCAGTGGATGTTTCATATGAACTGAGAAAACTAGAACAAGCCTGCTGTGAGGTGAAAGTAACACGAAAAATCACTGCATATATTTATATACACATTTGTAGGTAGAATTTTAAAATTTTATTGATGTTTATTGGCTGCTAACACTGCAGAATTTGTCAAAAATTCACCATCTGGAATGCTACTGAATAAATACTCAAATATTCTGGATTTTAGCCTTATAATAGCTTTCAGGCATTAGGAAATTAAAATGTTAGTTGGAGAGTTTTGATTATTTAAAAAATTATTACTGTGTATGTGGAAACATGTTGAAATATTTTAATGCTATGAAGAGTTTCTTAGGTTAAACGTTTATCAGGTTTGAGTCAATGTTTATAAATATTAAAATTATGTTCAGTAATTTTTTCACAGTAATTTATAAGAGTTGGTCATTTTTTTCAATGTTGGTAACATTTTAAAAGTTATCTCCAATTTTCCTCCTCTACAATAAGCAGTCAGCGGTTTGATGACTTCTTTATGTTTGGCCGGCAATTATCAGGAAAAGGTTATAATTTCTTTTGGTATTCATGACATTATTATTTGAATGGCCTTTCTGTTATCAAAACCACACATGACAGATTTAGTTTAAAATCAGCTGAGGTGTCATTACTGTATTTTTTTAAAATTAAGGAACATTAAAAAACAACTCATGAAGTTCTAGTTTAAAATAGTTTATTGAATACAAATAAGATTTTGATTCCACTTTAATTTTAGCCCTTTTTTCCTTTAAAAGCTAAAGGAAAAAAATTCTTCCTATGGCTTTCAATCTACAGAAAATGAAAAGAATTTTAATTTTATGGCAGCAATCATAAACAGTACATTAGGTTTTCTATAATAACATGTACCATTAAAAAGCTTCATTATGGCGGTATCTTATGATCTTTACATCGTATTGAGGACGAAAGAGCATTATTAAGCGCGAGAATTTCATGGCGTTTTTACCTGTTGTGGGTCCTGTAATGCAGAAGTGTCTCACAGTCACTTCTGCCCGGGCTGACAGGCAGCCCTGGTGTCACTGTGCATTATCACCTCGTGTGACTGGAAGTGCTCCCTGAAGCCAGCCCGTGTCGCGTAGTCCTAGATGAGGCCTTCATGGGTGCTGACCATAAAAAGTTCATCAAAGTAATGAGGCGGGGAGAGCACTCCGTGCTCATGGGCAGAGTGCGGCACCAAGGAGTGGGAAGTGGCTCCAGCTGTGACAATAAAACAGCAGGTGGCTGCTGCCATTAGGGGTGGCAGATGAGGCAGGGGACTAACATGCAGCCCACAGAACTCTCATTTGTTAGCCATCGCCACTGTACCATGCAGAATAGCTTCCATCTCAGTCAGTTTTACTTTGCAAAATATTACACGTAGCTGTGAGAATATTCGAGCTCTGCATGCACAGGTCTGCTCTGGCCTGCTCCGGCCTTGGCTCCCTCCCCTTACCTCTCTGGGTCTTACCTTCTTCGCTTAGCCTTACCTTCGGGCCCGAGCGCACTACTTACTCAGCTCACGTTGGGTATGGCCTGTATTATTTCAGTAATCGGTTTGGGTTTTCTTCAATAACATGCCATTTTTTCCCAAGTGCTGCAGTTACTGCATAGTGTCGGGGGCTGTTTACTTCGTAAATCATGCTAAAACTGTGATACCTTCCTTATGGATTCCATACCACCCTGTCACCCCCCGAGAAGAATGTCAAACCTGCAGTGAAAAAAGTAGAGGAAACCAATCAGAGATGTCTGAAAAATGTTCATGGAATTTATTGTTTGAGATGCCATACGGCACGTTTCAGAATGTATTTTTTTTATCTTATATTTTTATATTATCTTTTATATTATATTTATTATATATTATAGTTATTTTTTCATTTTGGAAGTAAACCATAGTGTTCTTTTCATACTGAGTGGGTTCATGAACATTTTCGCATGTTACGGTTGAAAGTCCAATAGTAGTCCCGAGTCTTAGTATCTTATTTGGTGAGTAAAACTTCAAATAATAGAAATCTCTTATTTTCCTCTAGTGCTATATAGAGAAAGGATTTTGAATTAGTGTAAGAATAAGCAACTGGAGTAACAAAGCTTCTTAGGCCAACTATACAAGGTAGACAAGTAGGAGATTCTGTCACCATTCTTTTCTAATTTTCTAAGCAAAATATAGATCAGAACTTACCAAACAGAGTAAAATATTGTTAACATATAATCAACTCTTTATGCTTATTGAGAGAACAAATGTAACAGTTTAATCTTTGAAGATTGCATTCTGGTTATTTTGTAGCATTTCTGTTACTCCTACATTTATTAGTTGGAAGATATATTTTTTTTTGTTTTTGTTTTTTTTTGAGGGCAGTGTTACTGGCCCTCATATGTGGGACCCGAACCGGGACCGCTGGCGTCCCAAGCCAGCGCTTAACCACTGTGCCGCTCGGCTGGCCCAGTCGGAGGATGTTTTTAATTTGTGTTTTGATTGTGTCAGTGTGCACACATGAATTTTATTAAGTTTATGAACCAGTTTTATAATTAGTGTGTCTGCTGGTAGGTCACCCCAGCCTGGTAGATGGGGGCCGTTTGTGCTCTCCTCTGTGTCCTTCTGATAGGTGTCGATTGTTCTTTTGTTCTTAACACCACTTTCCCAGGCCTGGGACCAGTGTTTTGTGCCAAGAATGCTAGCTCCTTTTACTGAAGAATTGTATTAAACCAAGGTCTCGGTGCTAGGTGAGTTCACTGGTTTTGGAATTGGCTTTCAGTGAACAGATTTCTTACAGAATTGTTTACTACAACCCACTTTCCATTTCCATCTCTGTCCATGCTGAAAACACAAGCACACACGTTGATTACCCTTGAAAATCCCTGCCGCAGTTTCCGGGTGCGTGAAAGACCGTGTGGCCTCGCTTTGCTCACATTCATGCTGTAGTCTTGGCACAGACCTGATGCCTTAAGTGGGCTTAGCTTCCCTCCTAACTTTCTTCTGCCAGACAGACATCTCTCCTTTCTCATGGAAAGTTCTAGTTATCCTTAAGTTTTACTCCTTTACTCCTATATGGTCATTTTGTAATATTTTTGGCCTACCAACATCCAGATTCAAAATGGTATTCTTATTAATTGCACCTCTCTTTTTGCAGACATGTAGCATGTGAACTTTAGAATGAATACCTAAATGAGTGGTGCACGCTGTTCTGAGAGCAGAGACAGTCATTCCCTGATGAACCTATGACCCATCTGTACATCATCTACTTTCTGTCTCTGTGGATTTACTTATTCTGGACATTTCATGTAAATAGGGTCATATAATACGCGTATGTGGCCTTTTGTGCCTGGCCTCATTCTTGTGGCATGTTTTCAAGATTCATGTATGTGATAGCATGTGTCAGTAACTCCTTTTCATGCTAAAGAATATTGCGTTGTGTGAGAGCAGCACGTTTTCTGCATCCACTCATCATTTCATGGGCATGTGGATTGTTTCCGCTTCGGGGCGATTAGAACCAATGCCGCCCTGAGTATTCCTGGTCAAGTTTTGTATGGACATAAGGTTTTCGGTGCCTTTGGGCACCAAATGTGGGTCATGTGTTCACTGTATGTTTAACTATAGTGTGTTTCAATCCATGAACACGGGATGGCTTTCTATGTATGTAAGTCTTTAGTTTCTTTTAGTGATCTTTTTTAGCTTTAATTGTATGTCGGGCACTTTTTTTGTTGAAATTCTTCCTAATTTGTTTAAATTATTTAAATTATTTAAAATGTTATTATAATTTCATTTTTGAGTCCTTATTGTTAGTGGCTAGAAATACCATTAATTTGTTGTGGGTTAATTATGTATCCTGCAACATTGCTAAACTTGTTTATTGTGATAGTTTTTTTGTGGCTTCTTCAGGAACTTCTCCATACAAGATCATGTCAGCTGTGAATAGAGGTATTTACACTTCCTTCTTTTCAATCTCTTTTGCTTTATCTTTTTTTCCTTGCCGAGCTTCTCTGGCTAAAAGCTTTGTAAAGTGTTGAATGTAAGTGTTAGGAGCATAAATCCTTGCCTTGTTCCTGATGTTAGGCCAGTAGCATTCATTCTTTCACCGTTAGGTACAATATTAGCTGTGACTTTTTTTTTTTTTTTTTTTGGAGATGGCCTTTATTCAATACCTAATTTGTTCAGCGTTTCGTGAAGGAATATTGAATATTGTTAAATGCTTTTTTTGCATCTATTGAGATGATCATTTGGTTTTGTCCTTTATTCTATAAATGGGATATATTGTATTCATTGATTTTTGTATATTAAACCAAATGTGCATTCGTAGAATAATTTACACTTGGTAAACATATTTAATCCTTCTCACATGTTGCTGATTTCAGATTTTTTGTGTTTCATTGACAAGTAATGCATCTATGTTCATAAAGACTTATATTGTTTTCTTGTTTTGGTTGTCTTCATGTCTTCCATTTCAGCTTATCTTCTTGAAGTAGATCTATAGTAAGCGCTTTATAAATTCTGGTCTGATAATTTTAACATCTTGTCTTTTCTGGGTTGGTTTTAGTGGATTAATTTTTCTCCTTATTGGTCATATTTTCGTACTTCTCTGCATGACTGGTAATCTTTCATTTTATTTTAGAAATTGTGAATTTTTCTTTGTTGGTACTGTTTATTTTCTATTTCAGTAAATATTCTTGAGCTTTGTTCTGGGGTGCAGTGAATTCACTTGAAAATAGGTTGATATTTGGTGCCTCACTTTTGAGCAGATTCAGAACAGTGTTCCGTCTGTGGCTAATTATTTTCTGTTACTCAGGCCGACCTTTCCAGATGACCCACGAATCCTCGGGTTTCTCAGGGCTGGCCGGGTAGGAGCAGTGACGAATGCTTGCCTTCTAACCTTTTTTCTGTCTGTTTGTTCTTACTCCACCATTCTGTAGTTTCCTCACACCTTGCTCAGTAATTAGCTGAGTAGCTGTGCACGCCCTCTGTACATCTTGAATTCTCTCTGTGTGGGGGCCTCTCTTCTGTTACTGTACTGTGAATTCCAGCTGCTTGGGCTTCGTGTGGCCTCCTTTTGTCTCAGCTCAGGGAGTCTGCTCATCCTCAGCTACCTCCCGCCTTGTTCCACTGTCTGACAGTGGTCTCTCTGAGATCACTTTCTTTGCCTGATGTCCTACGTCTTAGAAATTATTTCATGTATGTTATTGATTGTTTAGTTGTTTTTGGTTGGGGAGTAAATCCCTGTCACTGTATTATGTAGATTCTGAATCCATAAGACATGTAGAAGCACTGTGATGTGTGCATATGTTAGTGTGTGTGTGTGTGTGCACGCTTGCCTGTGTGTGTGTGCACGTGTGTGTGTGGGGGGTGGTGAACAGGGATTTAGGCTTATGTGACTGTGGGAATTTTTTAGCCCGTCTCTGTAAGGCCTTGTTTTTGCATCTGATCCTGGGAAAGTGATGTCTACCAGGCAGACAGTTGAGAAGGGACTAAGGAAGTGAAGTGGGGAGACAGACGCAGGAGAGCCCACGTGCGTGAGCTGGAGCCCACGGGGACAGACAGCACCCTGTGAATGTTTCTGCAGCCTCCGATGTCGATGGGGGTTCTGCAGAAGCTGGGCTCTTCCTCCCTTACATAAACTTGCACAGTTGGTACAGGAGTCCAAGAAGTTGGTGGAGGGGTCCCAGAGAGTGGGGAGTAGTGTTTGTGGGTGCCTTATGCCTACCAGGTGACCCAGGTGATAAGTGATACATGTGGGAGCCATTGCTCCACTTCTGCTCCCTGTGTGGCCATCCCTAACCAGATGCATCCTGGCAATGGAATGCTGGGAAACGTAGTTCAGCCTAGCCACGTTGCTGCCTTGCAGACCCTGCACCCCTGTGCTGTCCTTTGTACACGTCATCTGAATCTGCATTTAATCTCTAATAAAACCAGAAAGAATGCTCTGCTTCTGCCTAACGTGTAGCCAACTGACTAACAACACACTAACCCGATCCCCAGACGGGATGTCCCCTCCCACCCCCCCACTTTTGTCCGGCGGGGTGTTAATTCAATGTCACACCCCTCTCTGCTGCCTGCAGCCTAAGTAACGAGTTATAAAGGTAGCGTTGTGAATACATCTTATTTTAGATAATAAGGAGATTCAAAAAGGGGAAAAGTAATCCTGACTTTATTAGTATTTTAAAATTTCCGAGGGCTTTTATTTCAGTTGGCCCACTTAGTTTATTTTATTAGAAATTGTTATAGGAAAGTAACTCAGCCAGAACTCGTATTAATTGACACTCTTGCATTCCTCCAATGCAGCCGTAATTGATGATGATGATTAGCTCCCTGAAGCACTGCGTGTTTTTGATATGCCTGCTGAATCATTAAATAAAGATTAAATTCTCCACTATAACATTCTATCATTGAATGCATTCCATTGTGTTATAATTTTTTGCATAATTATTTTCCACAAAAGATCCTTATCTTACCTTTGTGCAAACCTTGATACAAGAAGATACAGATTACGCCTTCTCTGCGCCTATCTCTTCATGGTGCCTGAGTGCCAGATGAGTAGCAGGAGATGGTAGCATTTTGAATTCTCAATTTTGGGCTTAAATAGCTCAGTAAATGTTGGTTTGGATAAACATTTTGAAAGCGTATGATCAGCTTCAACTCCTTCTCACATGAACTGCAACTTGAATATTGTTGTTTACTAAATAATATTTTAAAAGTAATACATTAAACAGACTGTTTCTTTCCCCCCTGAGATTGCTATTGACCCAGAAGTGCAGTACTCAGTTTTTAAAGCAGCGTTGTTGGGCATCTCGGCGTGTCACCCTGGCAAGTCCTCTAATGGAAATAACCAAAGAACACATGTCACAGAATATGAGATGGTGTGTGCCGCTTTGAGCCAGCCGTCTGCTGGTTCCTGCGGGCTGGGCCATCCCCAGCTCCCTCCTCAGACGGGACTGGAACCAGCGGCTGGTCACCACTCCCCACTGACATTGCTGTCTTCCATTTTATTGTATTGCCAATTTACATAAAATACCAGGGAAGAAATTTGAAGACAAATTGCATGTAAAAGTGGAAATCCCGTTTTTGGTGGATTTATTGATTGGCATTTTATTCCTTGACATAAATACCCCTGTGTATTTTAGCTCCTGCACAGTTAATCAATAAAGACAATACCAGAATTATATGCTTGGATAGGAAGAGACTCTTAATTTATTACTATAACCGTTTGTTGAGACTTACTGCATTTCATGCAACATCCAGGCGCTTTACCTAGAGGCTTCTGTATGCTCTATGTAAATATGCTTTTCTCTAACCGCCGCTATATTTAATTCCATAATACCCCCATTTTCTTATTTGGAAATTAAGGTTAGTAATACCATACAGCTGAGACTTCCTGGTAAATTTATACCTATTTGGCAGATAGTGTCCTCTCAGCAAACTGATAAATTTCCTGAGCATTTAGTTTTCACTGCTCGCATAGCCCCGTGAGGGAGGCCCCCCCATCCTGGGGGAGGAAAGGGGTTCAGAGGCCAGTGCCCAGCGCAGGGCTCCAGTGCCCCTGCCGGGGCGGGACCCTAACCTTCTCCATGGCCCTGAGAGCTGAGGACAGGTGCCCTGGGTACCGCCCTGAGCCCGGCCACACTTCCTGTCATGGAGCCTTCACAGCAGCCCCCGGGGCAGCGGGGGTCCGCACGGGCCTCTGCTTCCCGTGGACTCAGCCCCAGGCCTTTCCCGGGTGCAGTGTGTGTTTGAGTTTCTGTGGACCATATTAACACTCTCCATTCCCAGGGTGATGCCTGGCAGGACCTGAGGGTGCCACCATTGTTGAGTTGGTTCCGGGTAAAGGGCTCTGTGTGGAGTCTGTGGGAGGCTCCAGGGTGTGAGGCTCGGGGCCAGTGCTCTGTCCCCTTCCCTCCTAACAGGATGACCCTTCGAACCTGTCTGATAACCTCGTGTGTTTCAGATCCCCGCTTCAAGGTATCATGTGGCAATTCTCATTCTGTAGTTTATCACCAATACATTTGTTTACTAAATTCATTGTTTTTTCTCACAATATACGTATCAGTAATTTCATTGCATCTTACATGCCAATGTTATTCATTGAACCAGGACCACACCACTAAGAGTAGAGCATAGATTAGACCCAGGGTTTTGACTCAATTTCAGCATATTTTTCACTATACTGCTGCCTGTGTTGTTTCTTGAACTCAGAAGTAAAATACACTCATAGCATTGATTTTCTTATTTTGTGAAATGGCTTTTAATCAAAAAGCAAGCACAGCAGACACCTGAAATAAGACCCAGTGCGTGAATTGTAATGTACAAGAAGGAGGGGAACAGGATGACTTGGTGACCAAGTGCAGTGTGTGGGCCCCGGTCCCCACTCCGCCCTCCCGGCGGCCTGGGAGTTACTGACTGGCCGCCCCTCAGGGTTCCAGCTGTCGGGGGGCTGTGGTGAGCGTCACAGAGTCGGCATGTGCAAAGCACGGAGGACGGACCCAGACACACACACACGCGCACGCCAAGTATGCCCTGGTATGTGATTGCTTTCATAATTATTAAGAATGTGGTTAATATTTGGAAGTCCACAATGTAATATTAAGGTCTTTGGGGCCTAATATTCATAGTCCTGACAGTACTAATAGTTAGCATTTTTATAGGGTCCCTTGTTAAGTGACAGTAGGATTAATTCTTGAAATAAAGGAGTACTAACTTGCTGAATGCCCCCCCTTTTCTTTTGTATAGAGTAGGAAATTGTGGGTTTGTGTCACTACCTCACACTTTCTTATAGGAATATTTCCAGTTGCTGTAGCTAACATTTTATTTTTATTTATCTTTTTCAGATTTTATTGGGGAATTGGGGGAGGGGACCAGCCATGTTGTTGTTCTTTAATCTTCGTTGTGGAGGGCGCCAGTCACCGTCTGGCTTCCTGTCAGCAGCTTGTGGCCTCCAAGCTCAAGGTGCTGAGTTCAGTCTTAGTTGCGGATGGGCGTAGCCACCATCCCATGTGGGAGTCGAACCAGCAGCCTTGTTGTTAAGAGCGCATGCTCTATCCACTGAGCCATCCGGGCGGCAGCTCAGCTCATGGTGCCGAGTTCAGTCTTAGTTGCCGGCGGGCATAGCCACCATCAAACAGGCAATCTTGTTGTTACACCAGCTGAGCCATCCTGCCACCTGTTGGCAGTTCAGCGACAGCTCAGCTTAGGTGCATTGTCACTGGCCCATGTGGGAATCAAACCGGCGGCCCTGTTGCTCAGTGCACGCGCTCTAAGCCAACTCTTAACCAACTGAGCCACTCGGCCAGCCCCTACCTAACATTTTATAATATCTAAAATCTCACTGTTTTTTTTTTTTTTTCTTTTTTTTCTTTTGAACACAGAATGCTTAATCTTAGGAGAAGTGAAATACTTAGAAAAGTTTCAAAAATTTTTCTAAGTTTTGTTTCTTCGTGAGTTTTCAATAAATGTAATAGCATTTATTTTCATGGATAAGCAGAAACATTCAGGAAAATAATAATTATAATTTTAAAGTATTCTTTGTAATTTTAAATGTGAGGGTGTTGATAATTTGTTTTTGAAGGAAGTTGCTTCAAGTAAAATTACAAGGGTATATTTCAGATGTGGAAATAGTGGGTACTGTGTGATGATTACAACCAAAGGGCAATAATAGTATTCCAAGAAACTGTGTCATAAGATATTTGAGAAACAGTGAAAGACATACAGTTCCCCTGAACCACATGAATTTGAGCTGCATGGGTCCACTTATGCATGGATTTTTAAGGATATGTACAGTCAATGTACTTCCTTTTCCTTATGATTTTCACATTGTCTTTTCTCCAGCTTACTGTATTGTAAGAATATAGTACATAATACATATAAAATACAAAATGTGTGTTAATCAACTGTTTATATTATCATTAAGACTTCTGGTTAGGTCAACCACAAGCTATGGGTAGCTAAGTTTTCGGGGATTTTCTGCTGCGTGAGTGTTCGGCACCCCCAGCCCCTGTGTTGTTCAAGGGTCAGAGGTACTTGGTTTGGCCTACCAATGATTTGGTAAAAGAGTTTGAGAAATGTAATTTTCAGATGTTATTTAACACTTGTTAACTTCTGAATTTTGTAGTAAACAAATATGATATAATTGTAGATTTTTATTTGTAAGGTATAATAAATTTTTTGACAGATTTTAATGCTTTTGAGCTTCAGGTTTTTCTGTGTTCATTTAAATTAACGTGTTCATTAATAGGCAAAAGAATTGGATGAAAAAATTCTTTCATGAAGTCATGGTTAAACAATATTAATGGGAACCTGCTTAAAATATGTTTAGGATGATATATAATGCATTTCATTTTACATATTATGTAAATGAAGTTTTAATACTTCACTTACATTTTGTTTTATATTATATTGTACAGCATAGTTTCCATTTTAACAATAATCATCATGTGATCTTGATTTCTGACACTTAGAGGGGAAAATATTTTATCTTGATTTTGTTTATGATGAAGCCAAGGCAATCTATCTCAGTTGGCTGTTTTAATAATTATCAGCATCTTTATATTTATTTCTAAGGATAATTATTCTTGATAACTGATTCAATAGCGTTTATTTATTTATTTATTTATTTTAAATTTATTTATTTTTAATTAGTTTCAGGTGTACAACACAGTGCAATAGTTATACTTTTTACCCCTCAAAGTGACACCCCCTCCCCCAGTTCTCCCCTCCCACTCCTCCCCCCCATATCATACTGTCTATTACAATTCCTTTGACTCCCTTCCACAGTATAATCCACATCCCGTGACTATATAGTCAATTACAGTTGGTATACAATATTATACAACCTCAGCTTCAGGTGTACAGTGCAGTGATCAAGCCTCTACTCCATCCATGAAGTGGTCTCCCCAAGAAGACATGTGACCATTTGACACCCCACAAAATATTTACAACATTATTAATTATATTCCCTGAACTGTCTTTCATATCCCTGTGGCAATATTGTAGTTGCCTATTTTTGTTGTCTAATCCCTTCCCCTTCTCCCTCATCCCCACCCCCCTCCCACCTGGCAACTCTGATTTTCCTCTATGTCTATGAGACAGTTTCTGTTTACTTTGCTCATTCATTCAGTTTTTCAGATTCCACATATAAGTGACATCATATGGTATCTGTCTTCTCTGACTGACTTATTTCACTTAACATAACAGTCTCTAGGTCCATCCATATCATTGCAAATGGTACGATTTCATTCTTTATAGCAGAGTAATACTCCATTGTATAAATGTACCACAGTTTCTTAATCCAGTCATCTACCGATGGGCATTTTGGTTGTTTCCAAGTCTTAGCTATTGTAAATAGCAGTGCAGTGAACAAAGGGGTACATATATTTTTTCGAATTAGCGTCTTGGGTTTTTCAGGATAAATACCTAGGAGTGGAATTGCTGGGTCAAAAGGTAGTTCCATTTCCAGTTTTTGAGATACCTCAATACTGACTTCCATAGTAGCTGCACCAATCTGCAGTCCCACCAACAGTGCAGCAGGGTCCCCTTTTCCCCACAGCCCCGCCAGCACTTGTTGTTTGTTGATTTGTTGATGATAGCCATTCTGACTGGGGTGACGTGGTATCTCATGGTGGTTTTTATTTGCATTTCCCTAATGACCAGTGAGATTAAACTTTTTTTCATATGCCTGTTGGCCATCTGTATGTCCTCTTTAGAGAAATGTCTCTTCATATCTTCTGCCCATTTTGTAATTGGGTTGTTTGGTTTTTTTGGTGTTGAGTTTCTTGAGTGTTTTATAAATTTTGGATATTAGCCCCTTATCAGATATATCGTTGGCAAATATATTCTCCCATTCAGTAGGGTTCCTTTGTGTTTTATTGATGGTGTCCTTTGTTGTGAAAAAACTTTTAAGTCTGATATAATCCCATATGTTCATTTTTTCTTTTACTTCCCTTGCCCACGGGGATGTGTCAGTAAAAATATTGCTCCGGGTAATGTCTGCAAATGTACTCCCTATATTTTCTTCTAGGAGTTTTATGGTTTCAGGTCTTACGTTTAAGTCTTTAATCCATTTTGAATTTGTTCTTGTATATAGCATAAGGAGGTGGTCCAGTTTCATTTTTGTGCATGTGTCAGTCCAATTTTCCCAGCAACATTTATTGAATAGACTATCTTTACTCCAATGTAAATTCTTGCTGCTGTTGTCATAGATTAACTGTCCGTAAATGCCTGGATTTATTTCTGGGCTCTCTGTTCTGTTCCACTGATCGATGTGCCTGTTTTTATGCCAATACCATACTGTCTTGATTACTGTAGCCTTGCAGTATGTTTTGATGTCTGGTAGCGTGATCCCCCTGACTTTGTTCTTATTTCTCAGGATTGCCGAGGCTTCAATAGCGTTTATTTTTTCTGACCTTTTTCACTGGTCTTTACATTTTAGTTTGTATCTTCATCATGTGACACATATTTTCTTTTAAAATTTAAGAGCACTTTTCTAATCTCAGTGAATTTTAAAAAGATTAACTACTTGGGGTTTCACTCTTTAGTTTGGAAGATTCATTTTAATTTAGAACATTATTTATTATATTAATGGTTTAATTTGTTAACACTTTTATTTCTGGGGTATTTTTTTTTTCTTGTTTCCATGAGGGCATAATCTTTGGTTAGTCAGGAGATGTGGCATGGGGGCCAGGTCACCAGGCGTGAATCCTCCTTTTGTAGTTTCAGCTGCTTTGTCCCATTTTCTTGAGAATGTCAGTTGCTGTCTCCTCTGAGCCCTGATCACTCTTCTCTCAGGCTGAGCTGGTGACGCCCACACAGCTCGCATGTTCAGTTGTGAGGAGTGTTGAGGATGCATTAATGTGTAAAATGTGATGCATCATGTGGTTTCTGGCTTTTTAAAACCTTACTTATTGTAGGTAAACAAAACATAAATAATCTAAAACTTGATCTCATGTCAGAGCAAATTTGACTGGTATTTACTTCTGTTTATGTATATGTCAGAACAGAAAAATGCACATACATACATACATAAATGGGATAACATTGTATGTAGTATTTTTGTCCTTTTACATCTAATATGTCCTGAGAAATATTTCATATTTTTTATTCATGCATAGTATTCTAATATAATCATGCCATTACTATTGATCATTTAGGTCTTCTCATTTTTTGTTGAGATGTAGCTTTTCTCCCTTCATTTCAGATTCTTTCTTTCTTTCAGAAATTGCAATAAGTGGTTCAGAATGACTATTGAAGACTAATATTTGCTTGTTTAGGACTTAGTGCTTTATTCCCTTCAGAAAGGGACCACAGAATGTCCTGAGTGGAGGTGTGGTGTGAACACCTGCCTTTAGGGACTGGCTATGTGATGGTGGCGTATGGCGCGAAGTGTAGTCATAAAGCACTCTGAATAAATGGTTTCCTGTGGTGTCATTATGGTGGAAAGAGAGAAGTAAGGGCTTCGTAGGGAAAAATTGTGAAAAAACAGTTGATGACTCATGGGTATGAGAATACAATCAGTAAATTGGGCAGGTGGTACAGCTGATAGAATTCAGGAACTCTGGAGGAACCCATCAGTGAAGGAACATCATGACTGTTAGACATGTTTTCTCGTCAGTTCAGTCGAGAAAAATGCCCTAGGAATGGCCATGAGTGGAGATCCATACTTTGGCGTCACCCACAAAGAGGTTATGCGGCCTAGGAAATGAGTTACACTTTTGAAATAAGCCTGTATGTGAATGAAAGTCCCACCTGAGAGGGTGAGAGAAATGCGGAGTGATGATAGTGAGAATCAGGCAGTGATGAGAAGTGATCAGAAACTTGCACTGTCGCCAAGAGGAGAAGGTTTACCGGCGTGCTAGTGAGCAGGGCGTACACCTACACCTTCGTGAGTCACGGGACAAATGATTCACAGGACGAATGGCCTGCACAGACCGTTTTGCTTCCATAGACAAAATGGGATCTATTTACAGAAATGTCTTTTGTTTCACTTGAAAATATATTGCAAAATATTTCAGAATAATGAAAAGACACGATTGTTCCAAGGACTACTCCTGGGCCACACTCCAGTATTTGGCACATTCCAGTCGAGCTCCTCTGTGTGTATTTCCTTTTCTGCCCCCCATGTATTTGTTTGTTTGTGTGTCTATTTATTTCCTAGCTTTGTACGTTGAAAGGGCCTGGACTCAGTGATCCCCGGTGGCTGTCAGCATAGTTAGCACCTTCACCCTGCTTTGTAAATACACTCCTTACATAAGGCTCCAGGGCTGAGTCCAGGTCTGCAGCATGGTAAGGACACAGTAAACCTGGAACATCTTGGGCTGGACATGTGCCCAGACACCCAGAGGAGAGATGGCGAAAGGAGGTGTCTGCTGGCTGGTTTGCGGCCAGTGTGAGAATTACAAAGTATAATTATGGTAATTGATTATAAAACATGGCATAAAAAGGAAAATCTAAGAGTCCATTTAAAATGCTCCTGAAAGAGTGAGGGTGAGAGGGAGCATAAGACAGAGAGATGGGAAAATGGTGATGCTCTTTGTAGAAGAATGGCCTTTAATCAATGTAGGAGGAACGATAGAATTGGGACGCTGTTCTCGTGCTCCTTAATGAGGCCTAGACCCTGGCGAGATGGTCCTTACGGAATAAGAGTCGCACACGCCCCCTCTGGGAGGCCGCTGCGTGCCTGCTCCTGGCTCAGACGTGCCACCTTCAGAGCCAGTGGCACGGCTCTTGCTGCCCTTTGCCAGTTCTCGCCGGCCCCTTTCTCCTGTCTCCCTCCGACACCTGTGGGTAATGTGTGATCACACTGAGTCCACCCGGCTAGTCCAGGGCAGTTTCCTGACGTTAAAGTCAGCTGATTTCAGCCTTCATTCCCTCGGCCGTGGAACTCAGCGGGTGCCAGAGCTCAGTGGTGGGCAGCGTCCAGCAGCCGTTGCTACCGTGATGGTGACTTGGGAGGGAGACGCACCCTCACTGCGACATGGACATCTGTAACCCGTCTGGCTTTTATAGTTAAACCATTAAAACTGGAAACTGACATGTAGAACTATCCATAAAAAATCTTCTTCATTTAAGGTCCTTTTTAAATGGTAATAGCTTATTAGCCGTAAGAAGAGGCGCGTTTCACCCTTGCTTCTTCAGCAGTGACTGAAAGTTGTATTATTGTTTAGTTTACCCAGCTCTTCACTTCGGGAGTGTGTGGCACTGGTGTAGAGGGGGCCATTTGGGAGAACTCCGGTGAGTATGGCAGCAGGTCCATCAGTGAGAGCAAAGGAAGATGTGAATGTCATATATTAATGTGTTCTTGGACATTTTTTTTTAATTGGGGAATTGAGGGAGGGGAACAGTGTTGGGGAATCGGGGAAGGGGAACAGAAAAGTTGCTGTGCTTTTGTTCTTCAGTCTAGTTGTGGAGGATGTTGCTTCACCGGCCCATGTGGGTATCATCACTGCGCTCTTCCCGGGTGAGGCAGTTGCTCGGCGGCCTCTGGACGGCCGCTCACTGGGGCTCACGGCAGCTCACGAAAGTGCACGCTGGCTGCCAGCCAGCCCCACTGCAGCCCACAGTGTCTCTGGCAACTCACGGCAGCCCAGCTCCAGGTGGAGCTGTTGTTCACCATCTTAGCTGTAGAGGGCGCAGCGTCACAGGCCCTCATATGTGGGATCTGAACTGGGGTCCTGCTGCTCAGAGCTGGCGTTCCAAGCCAGCTCTCAACCAACGTGTCACTCGACCAGCCCGGACATTTTCTTTTAGCTTCCTGGGTTACTGTGTTTAGATTTTAACTTGTTTAAAGCAAACACGTTTAATTTATCTTTCCTGGCCTGATCATCAGAAATTTTCTAGTTGGATATTATAAGCCTGTCTTTCCGGGGCATCTTGACTTTATTGGAGAGATGAGGGAGACAAATAAAAACAGAGAAGATTCAGGAAGCGTGCTTTGCCCCTTTCCTTTCGCCGAGTTCAGGAGAACAGCCTGTGCAGACCTGCCCTTGGCCCTACATCAAACACACCTGACTCGGATGGTGTGTCACGGCTCTTTCCCGCGTTCATGGCTTTGTGTTTTATTTAATAGGTCAGTCAGATAATCTTCTATGACTCTCAAGTTGAAATAATTCTCTAGTGATAAAACCCAAGGAACTCAAGGAAGAGGGAGGTTTTTATTTTATTGATATATAGTATAAGAAAATTTATTTGAAAATTAGGAGATATTACGCGAAATTTTTGTAGTGAGAAGTAGGAACCTATAGCTAGGATGTGATGTTAACACTGTGAGGCTCTTTTGACACCAAAAACAATTTTAAGTGATGCTATTTCAGGCAATTATAGATACTTGGAAATCAATCATATTTAAGAAACACTGTTTTTTATTATTTCAAGGTGTTCCTTCAGTGGTCAGGCATTTGCCAGATGCATAGCCTCAGAGAGGATATTTCTAGCATGGATTTTGCCCTTCGACTCAAGACCAGTAGATTGAGCCTTCTCTAGGATGGATGTCAGTGGATTCCTTGTTGATCGTGTTCCAAACTAGCGTTTTCCTCCAACCCAGCTCCATCTGTCCCAGGCCAAAAATTTGTATGTTCCCTTTGACTCCACGGCCAGTCCATGTGGACGTTTGGTCGGCTCTAAGCATGTGTATGTATCTAGAAGTTGACCAGATGTCTTCTCTGCTCCTCGCCCTTGGTCCGAGCCCCTGTCGTCTTTGCCTGAAGTATTGCAAGAGCATTCATTCATTCCCCTTCTCTCTCCCCTGTCCTCCCCCTGCCCCTAGTCCATTCTAAAATAACAACTAGTGGAGCCTGTTGCAATGTGAGTCTGACATGTCTGTGATGCTGCCCACTCCCTCAGAGCACAAGCCCAGGCTGCCATCGCCCACGGCGGCTTTGGCGCGAAGGACTTGCCCTGCCCTTGGCCTCACAGCACTTCATGTCTGAGGATAGGCCTCTGTGGCTGCCGTTCTGGGCGGTGCTCCTTTGTGTGCCCAGCTCCCCACCCTCTTCCTCACAGATTGCACCCCTGCACCACCCAAAGGGAAAATCTCAATCGCCCGCTGACGTTTCAGATCTTGCTCCTTGGTTTCTTTGTCTTACCTCACCACTATTTAAGATGCTGTCTATTTCAGGTTTTCTTGTCCGTTTCCGTCACTAGGTTTTGTTTTCTGAGGTGGGGAGTTTTGTTTGTTTTGTCACCTGTGCGCTACAGCTGCCTAGGACTGTTGTTACATGGAGTGGGTCCTACTAAGTGCATGAATTAACACATGCGCATGTGACTGGTGGTACCCAGGCAGGAATGGGTTGGGCTTAGTGCCACTTCATCCTGTCGAGAGGCTGCAGGTCATAGACTGGAAGCGCCGTGAAGGGACAGCTTTGTCCCTGCAGAACCTGTGGCGGGCACATAGTAGGTGCTCAGTGCACATGCGCATGGCGAAGGAAGGCACAGAGGCGTGAGTATTCACTGGGCTCCGTCAAGGCACTGCAGATACAGAGCTTTTCAGATCTGGGATTATTTTTCTTTTCTGTCTGGTGGTAGCTCGATTATAAATTTTCCTAAACAATTATTATGTTAGAAATATGAAAATGATACTGTGACGATGGCAGTGAAAGATAGGCTATGTTCCGTAATCACAAACTGCTGGCAGTGTTACGCCCATGCAGGCTGGGAGTTTATCTAGTCAGTCCTGCGTGGCTTATATTTTTTTACTGAGATGATATTGAGACTTTTACACTACTTGGGCTTTAGTTAGACCAAATTTAAAGAATTTAGACTTTAAATAAAATTTTGGTTGAATACACAGTTTGCATTTGACTGTAATTGAGTGTGTTGTAGTATTAGACATTTTCCCCCATAATATAAAAATTGTAATCCCTCTAAATATTTAGCATTATAGATGTTTAACAGATAATGTAAGCATGCTATATTAGGTAGAAGCTTTCCTTTCCTATGTTCTTTTGTTTGTTCCCCTGTACAGTGTAATATTTTTGTTTCAATTCTTAAAACTTAAACATTTTAATTAATAAAATTTTTTCTTTTAAATGCTGCACTGTGGTTTCTAAGCTCAGGTCTCTTAAGCTGCACTGGGTCGTGTAAATAAGCTGTGCTTCGCAACTTTGGGCTCTTGACCTTGGCTCTTGGCTGTTAGCTTTATGTTTTTTTAATTATAGGAAAATAGAGGACAGTAGGGAAGTTACGATTTAAATGGACTCTTGTTATTACTGTATTCTCTTTTATGGAAATGAAAAATGTTATTTATTTTGTCCAAATCAAGCAGAAACTAATGTAGAATATCTTCAACTGTTATTTTTGCTGAGTATTTAATATCACCACAGCTTGGTTGTTTATATGTAGTAATCGTTTCTCTATTTTAATGATCAATGGTGGGATCAGTTATTGATAGTTGTAAAGCATGTATTGTCCACAGTTGTGACCTAATAGATAAAAAGGAATGAATGTTCTTTTCAGTGTATACAAATGCATTGCTTGAAGAATGAAGTCGTAGTCATTTAGAAAATACAAATATGTTTTCTTAGCCTTAAAACTTAGGTTCTGTAATAATGTATGAAAATAACCAAAATAGACCGTACATGTAAAGAAACAGAGCGTTCACAGCTTCAGGACTTGGTTCAGGTGGGCTCTTGATGCATGTCTTCCGTAGGCCGGTGTTTCACAGCCCGATACTGCTCGTTTGTGCAGACATGTCCAGATGAATTCAGCGTGTAATGTTAAGAGTCTTATAACATGCCAGTTTGATTTGTAGCCCTTCATATCATAGAATGCTAATTAAAATCATATTTTTGCATATGTCATGCCTTTCATGTACATATGCAAATAGACTGTTGCCTTTCAGCTATTAGTAATTAACTTTATGAAGGACAGCTGTAATACATAATTAACAAAAATGTTTGCGAGCCCTTTTACACTGAAAGTTACAACAGTAAAAATTATTTTTTCTTATCAAGAGAGCCATTGGAGTCTGATGCTTCTGAGTGAGATCTAAATTGTTTTAAATAATCACACAACGCAATTAAATTGATGTTGTACTGTAGTCAGTAGAAGGATGGTGCTCCATGGGCGGGCTGCAGGTTCCTGTCCATTTCATATTTACGTCAACAAAATTGAATTAAGTAAGCTGATTGGTGTATAAAATAAGATAGCATGTCAGCTAATACTTTTTGTTTGTTGTAGCTATTGGTATCTTCTTGGCACTTCAGTGCATTTTTTCTCTTTTTAGTGTGTGTGTACTGCAGACACAGTAAACGTGTATATAATTTTTAAAAACCTCTCTTGAAATTATTACCATGTATTTAGGGAAACTTCCTCAAGCCTATTCATTCTGTCTTTTATAGTCTCTTAAATATTTAATAAAATGACAGCTTCTGAAGTCGTTTCATGATTGAAGTGTGTTATGAACTAATGGGCAGTGGATGTTATACTGAGGTATTGCTGTATCTTTCTTACTAACAGTGAGGGGTGACTGAAGAACTAAAATCATTGTTTTGGTCAGATTTGTGCACGCAAATAAGAAGATGAAACGCGGCAGTTTAAATACAGTTACTTCCCTGGGTTTTCAAGTATTGCAGTGTATTTTATCTGTATGTAAGCTTTTTGTTTAGCAAGAGTGCTTTGTAATGTGCATTTTCACGTTACATCCGTATATAAATACTGATTTTAAAATACTTTTTGTGTTTAATTCTAGCATAGAGTCAAGTTTTGGTTCTATAATTACTGTTATTTCTTTTTCTAGGGTTGCTTTTGTAATGAAGAAGCACCTAAATACTCACCTACTAGGCAAACATGGAGTTGGCACCCCAAAAGAAAGGTAATTTTCTTTTTTTTTTATTGTACCAATATAATTATATGTTTCTTTTGGGATTTTCTTAATAAGGTGACTTCTAGAATTTTGATCAAGTCCATTCACATGTTCTGCATTTGTGGTACTCTTGTTGAGTTATCATATTTGATGCCATTCTCCATTTACTGTCCTATTTTAATTTTAGAAAAACCCAATGTGAAATACTTGAAAGGATTTGAGGGACTTTGAATGTGTGAATTGGTAAAACAACCTTGAAATAGTAGAAGGGTTAAATTAGAGGGGATTGACCTCCGCAAATGCATAGAATGAGCTAAAATAAATATGTAAAACTTAACCTTGTCTATTCTTTTCCCTGTGTTTTTATTTTGAGGTTTTAAAATAACATTTTAAAATTCTGTGGTAGAATTAAACATGGCTGATATTAAGAAAGAAATACATCTTGTGTCATCCCCCAAATAATACTACAGTTGCCATGTCATGAAAAATAACACTGCAATTATTATGTCGTCAACTGCCAGGTTTTCCATTTCCTTGCTACTGTATCATAATTAGCTTCATCACATAGACTTAATTTTATCAGGTGAACTGAAGTATAGTCATGTCAGATACCAGGTGAGCGTGGCTACTTTTGAAATTTTTAAATCTTTGAAATGTGCAACTCACTCAGACCTAGTCCAGGCACTCTCCTTTTCCTTCAAAGACATGGTAGATTTTCGACTTTCCCCAAGTCCTCCAAGATGGTTCCTGAAATTCTAGACACTCCTGGAAATTTGTTTTTTTAATACTATTTTAAAATGTCAATAATGATGCAATTTATTCTACCACTCCATAATCTAGGGCCTCTTCTGCCATACTTTTAAATATTTAATTGCCTTTTAAGAAGTTTAAAATGGTCTTACAGTATTTTCTATGTTTACAAGGAATTTAACTTGACTTTTCTATTGGAGGCATATTGTTTCCTTTAGCATTTTCATTTGGACATAAATTGGGATGTAACGTATGTCTACTTTTTACCTTTGGTTTCTTATACTTTGTAACGCTCTATTTAATTTGAGCCAAAATGTATGTGTTGAACACATCATGACTGCATTATTCTTGAAATTCAAAGAATTCTATGTTACTTAAATTGTAATTTGGGATTTGTTATGTTTCATACGTTCAAACATGTGTTTCATAAATATTTAAGAAAGTGGAAATAAAGCATGTTTAATTTCTGTGTTCTCATTGTTTTCACATGAATTATCTTACTCTTTCTATGACCTTATTAGCAGTGTATTATTATTCCAGTTTTTAGATTTAAGGACTGGGATTAAGGAATATACAACAATGTATTCAATATCTTACTATTGATAAATGTTAGAATTGTTATTTTTCTGACTCTAATTCCTGTGCTATTCCTCTAATGCTGATTACATTATCTCACATTGAGAATCTTTACATGTAGGTACTCAGAGTGTTTTACTCACAAAACACATTTGAATGAAAATAGTCTAGATCAGATAATTAGTAAAAAGAAAACAGTTCCCTACTATATAACTAGCATACATTTTGTGAATGCAAATGTATCGTTTTGCTTTTATTTAGGAATTCTAAAAAGTATTTAAAAATTTGAATACATATCCATTTTGTTTCATATTAATGAAAGAGTCATCATATCATATATGTACACACTCATCCTCCAAGCACCTTAAACATAGTAGCTACTTCCTATATATTAGCACAGGAGTTTGAAAATCCCAGATGTGCTGTCGGTTTTCCCATTTCCTTTTTCCTGTGCATTCCAGGAACACTCTTTCGCTTTCACTTATTCCAGCCCCTAATCCCTAAAAGGAGTCTAGAAAGAGGCAAGAGAAAGATTGCCTGTCTTCCTCCCCTTTGAGATATGGTGAGCATTTTCTCCATCACTGATGTGATTTTTGTCCTAAAATTAGGAAGTGAATGTCAAATGGGAAAGTACCCCCCATCTTCTAGTTATTACCTGCTAAGTAGTCCAGGTTCATCTAAACTTAACATCTTTGATTGAATTGTGTTTCCTAATAAAACCTCCATGTTTCGGGGTACTTCTTGTTTATGCTGTCTGTTTAGAGGGCGTTCCCTCTTCCTCCATGGAAACGCCGAGCTGGAAAGCTGGACTTCAAGCAGTGTAGTTTCCAGGGACGAGAGAACACTAAGATTTAAGCACCAAAACCTAGCGTAGGAGACGCCAGAAGCCCCGTTTCTTCCATTCCGCCTCCCTCCATTCCTCGGAGAGGGAACTGATGCCTTTGAATGGTTTTAGGAAACAAAGAACCTCTTTATCAGCATGTTCAACCATCACTTTGGGCATAACTGTTCTCTAGATTCAGTTAGACGTTTTTTTTCTTACCTATTTAAAACATTAATGTCGTGGCTATAATTTTGCAAGCTTGCTATATTTTAATTTCTCCCGGACAGTATAATCAGTTTATTTTTTTATATTTTGAATTTGATTCTTGCCTCTTATGCATTGCATATTATAGCAAATAGTAATAGAAGTTAGCTAAATAGGCTGTGACAATTAAATTAATAATGCATTTTGTTTGCAAGTATTTAGGCGCTGTGCTTTCACTGATATATGCAAAAATGATAATTTATTACATATAAATTCATATACTTACACTATAGTTTGATGAACCAATAAATTTTGTCAGCATGATTGTCATTAGCAACAGAAAACTAAATAATTTCAAATATTTTTTTGACTCCACGAACACCTGAAGTGATGGCTTGTGTAAGAACATATTTTTTTGTCCCTAAATTTGCATACACTTATTTCAAGGTAGTACACTGCTGTATTTCTGAAACCTTGTACACTCAAATATAAACAACTAAATAGCCACATTCAATTCACATTCCAGACTAATAAACTCTAATTAATTTTCAAGTTCATCCTAAAGTATTCCCTATTTTAACTAAATAATTCTCTTTGTAATATAGTAAACAAAGCGTCTTTATGACTTTAATTCGCTGGTGGTAACCTAGTAAAACGAGCCTCTCCGCGTTATCACAACTGAACCAGCCATAATAAGCGAATCGGTGGGAAAGCCAGGTGCCCATTAGGGTGGACAGCGCTGGTGTTTCCAGCTCAGAGCCTGGGAATCAGCCGGGCTCTGAGTGACTGTGGGGCCTGGGGTAAGGGCCTCATGGGCGCTCCTGATCTGATTCGTTGCTCTGTGGGATCCGGACCCGTCAGGAGGTACCAGCACTGGCAGCAGCCCAGGCTGAGGCTTTGCCAGTGAAGGACTTTACACTGGATGCAAGCACTGGAGAGTCAGAGTTAAATAATTTACCATCAAAAGGAATGGGTCTGCTGCTTCCAGCTGCTGGTGAATTTCCAGAGCAAAGCCTCGATACTGTTCATAAAAGTGAAGCGATTTCTGGGGGAGTCTTTGAGGGTTCCAGGCCTCTGACTGTCCTCCTAGCTGTGGGGTGTGTTGGGGTCCCTCGGGACAGGCTACGGCGGGTCCATTTTTACTCTGGCCAGTGGCTTTCCCCCGGGTCTCCTTCAGGTTCCCGAGTCCTGACATTTGTGCTGGCTCCTCCCCCTTCTCAGACACCTGGGACTTTGGTTGGCCACCTGTCTTGATCGGTACCTTTAATCTTACGGAGAAGTAAAATCTTATCTGCCAATCTTTTTTTTTTTTTTTTTCTTGGGGAATTGTGGGAGGGGAACAGCGTTGGGGAATCAGGGAACAGACAAGTTGCTGTCTTTTTGTTCTTCAGTCTAGTTGCGGAGGACAGTGCTTCAGTGGCCCATGTTGGTATCGTCATTGCACTCTTCCCGGGTGAGGCAGATCGGTCACCGGCCTCTGGACGGTCGCTCACAGCGGCTCTTGGCAGCTCACGCTGGCTGCCAGCCACTCACTGTAGCCCATGGCAGCCCACTGCAGCAGGGGCTGCAGCCTACACCGTCGCCGGGGCTCGCAGCCCAGCTCCAGGTGGAGCTGTTGTTACCTGTAGAGGGCAGTATCACTGGCCCTCATATGTGGGATCTGAACCGGGGCCGCTGGCATCACTAAACCAGCTCTTAACCAATGCACCACTCGGCCGGCCCCCGCCTATCTTCATACATACTAAATATCACCTAGTCATTATGGGGGCTAGAAATACTGGCAGTTGTGATACTGGCTCTAATTTGTTGTGAACCATCAATATATGACGCGGCACTGTGAGTCGTTTGCCGGCCGACTATCTCACCTCCTTTTGTTTCTCTCTTTTCCCAGAAACTTTTATATTTATATGTAAAATTGTATGGAAGCATCCTTGTTTCCTCTTTTTTAGTTTAGATGTAAGCCTCACCCTTTTTCTTAAAACATGAAAATATCACCCCAAACCCAACATTCTTAGGAGAAGCATGTACAGTACAACCTTAGATTGCAAGTGACTTGGTTTGCGAGTGTTCCCCAAGACGGGCAAACATTTCTCATACATTTTGACTTGGTAACGAGCCATGTCTTTCAATATGGGTAGGTTGTTTTCGGAACAAATTATGCTCGCAAACCAAGGTGTTACAAGGTATACATGTACACACACAGTTGTTATTGAAGCTCTGTTAGCCATACTTTGGGTTGGTTAGAAAGTTAGGCTACTTTCCAAGAGAGAATAATACATTGTATAAAAACTCTAAATTCAGAAGAGATTCTATTGTAGTAATGAATCTACTGTTATTACTTCACTGTTCATTTTCAAGAAATCATTTGCTTTTGGCTAAGTTGTTACTGCTGCATGTGTTTTTATTAAAGGATCAACAGTTTTCATCAGTGTTTATTCCAGGCGGATTCCTGTAAGGTGAATACTGTCTTCTGCTTGACCATTGAAATGGGTAGCTAGTTCTCATGGACGCATTGAGCTGTGTTATCCGTGTTGGCTGTCCCTCGTGTCATCGCTCTAAAGTGGTCTTTATGAAACTTGTCAGCCACTTCCTGGCTTCTGGCTGTGCTCTGGTCACCCACTGCTTATTGGTCTTCCCCTCTCACTTCTTATCTTAGTCACATGGGTGGCAGTCGTTTTTTAAAATTTATTTCATGAGGGGCAAATTAAGAAAAATAAAGTGTTTATGGGCTTCTCTTAAAAAATATTTATACCAGCAATAACTATTGATCCAAAATGGAGGAAAAACACATCAGTTCTTTCTATCTCGGATTGCTTATTTTAATGACTGGGAGAGTGTTATATTTTAATGACTTAAGATTGCACTTGCATGAGCTGAGGACCCCGTCTCGTCCATCTTCTCCATTGTAGGCAGTTTGCAGCGTACAAATACTGTGCTATGATCATTTGACATGGTTTTATTGTGAAAAAGTGGGATTGAGTAGACAGCCTGCTAAATTATTATTTCTACATGGAAAGCTAGATAGCAGTCACATCAGTTCATCTAAAGTAAGGGTTATTATCTTTAGAAAATTTCCCTTTGTATTTTCCTGACTTAAACTGACAATTTATTAAGGTCCATAAGATTAGTATTTATTTTCCATCAGAGTTATCTTGTCAGCTTGTGGGCAGTGTTTCTAAATTAAATGGATAATTTAGATGTTCTCTGGTTGCTTTATGAGAAATGTTTTCTTCCTGAAATGGGTATTTCCTAACTCGTACATTAGAGTTTCCAGGTGAAAGTTAACAAAAGGTTAGCGGTTTGGAAAGTTGGGAGTTCAGCTCTTGTTTATTTGTAGAAGCGTCCAGCTCCGCCCTCCGGGAGGCCTTTGGACCTGGCACAGGTAATGCCCATGGCGCATCTCTGAGGGGATAGAAAACCCCCAAAAGAGGGATGGAAAACACTGTTTTCCTCCTCAGAGCTGCATGGGGTTCCTCAGCTCCCCTGAGGAAACGCAGTACTCCTCCCACCTCAGCTGTGTCTTCAGAAGCTAAGGATTCTGTGTGTCTGTCAGATCATTTACCTTCTGTCCTGAATACACACTCCTTCCTTTCATTTCCTATCATGCTTTCCTTTCATCCTTTAGTGCCCTCAGGAGAGAGATGCTTTTCTTCACTGCATTGTTGCCTTCCTCTGGTAAAATCGACTTTACTGATTTTGCACTTCTTATGATAATGCCTTAAATATAGGAGGACTTTAAAAAATAACTTATAAAACTTGTTTCTTTATTGTAAAGTTAGTGTTCAGAATATGTCCTATCATCCTCGTGAGATGCAACAGGGCAATTTTCTCTCTGGTCTTTATTCCAGGACAGGTTGTGCCTTTCTGAAACAACTTGTCATTTTGGTCTCAGGTACTTGGGGATCATGTGTGTAACTGAGTTTTCCTCTTTACGTTTACTGCTGGGAAGCTCAGCACCAAAATTGGAACCCACCTCCAGAAAGCACGGTGGGCTTCATGGAACGCGTTTATTTACTGTTATTTCTGGTTCCATCTTTTTTTCTTTTCTGGGAAATTTTCATTTCATGTGAGTGATATATTGTAACAACTTCACGTAGATTGAGGCAAGATTTGTAGTGGGCATTTTTGTAAAGTAGGGTGAGTATTTGGGGAGTACATGCGAGGTGTGACAATTAAGTTCACAAACTCATCCTAGAAAAAGTGCTGCATACCTCATTGCTGAATATCACTACGGTCACCTTCGAAGTCCTCCCCTTGGGAAGCTGTGCACCGACACCAGCGCCTAGTCCACCCTTCAAAGCAATTCTGGAGCTCTTTTCCTGAAATGGCCATCAGAGCTGCCATCATATTACCGTTGAGGTCCTGAATGTCATCAAAATGTCTTCCTTTCAGTATTTCCTTTATCTTTGGTAAAGAAAGAAGTCATTGGGGGCCAGGTCAGGTGAGTGGGAGGGTGTTCCAATACAGTGATTTGTTTCCTGGCTAAAAACTCCCTCACAGACAGTGCCGTGTGAGCTGGTGCACTGTCATGATGCAAAAGCCATGAATTGTTGACGGAAAATTCTGGTGGTCTAACTTTTTCATGCAGGCTTTTCAGCATTTCCACATAGTAAACTTGGTTAACTGTTTGTCCAGTTGGTACAAATTCATAATGAATCATCTCTCTGATATCAAAAAACGTTAGCAACATCATTGTCACAAGTTCGCAAACTTAATATCAGACCTTACATCCTCTCCCATTCAGTTGGTTGTCTCTTTGTTTTGCTGATGGTTTCTTTCATTGTGCAGAAGCTTTTTAGTTTGATTTAGTCCTTTTTATTTTTGCTTTTACTTCCCTTGACTCTGAAGCCAAATGGAACAGAATTGAGCTCCCAGAAATGAACTCACATATATATGGGTAGATAATTTTCAACAGAGGAGCCAAAAACATGCAATGGAGAAAAGAAAGCCTCTTCAATAAATGGCTCTGGGAAAATTAGAAAGCCACATGCAAAAAAATGAAACTAGACTGCTATCTGTCACCATATACCAGAATTAACTCAAAATGGATCAAAGACCTAAACATTAAAACAATAAATTGCATAGAAGAAAGCATAGGTGCTAAACACCTAGAATGTTTTTGGCTGTTCTTTTTTTTTTAATTTTACTTAAACTGCTTTTAGAACACTGGGGCTTATACATCTGGACTCTGACTAAAATACGCGGTAAGCTCTTGTCTTCGTTCCTAGTCAGTGCCAGAATTAAAAAGAACAAAAGCCTGTATGTTCTCTGCAGCCTTCAATTATGGTTAATTACCAACTTTATACAGTTTCATTATATGCACTGACTTTTTGTGAGAGGTTCTTTATATTCATGACGTCTTGGTAGATGCTTATAAAAGTCCAAGATGAAAATTTTTCCTGAGGAATTTTCAGGAAACTTACAACCTTTCTGAAGTCATTTTTGTAAAGCTGGATCAAAGCAATTTGATCATCCATTTTAACAGATTTGAAATGGGGTGTTTAGTTCATTATGCTACACAGTGCAATAGGAAGAATCAAGAATTACATAGGTTATTCTCTAAGGTAACCCCTCCCCACATTTCTTGCTCCTAAGGTCACTTGTGTAATCAGTAGTGAGCTGAAAACAAAGTGCCATGATACTGTGTGACTGTCGCCTTAAGCTCACAGGAGACAGACAGACAACCATGTTTTCCACGAGACGCGTCAATCCCATAGTGACCCTGAGACACAATGGCTGCCTTTCGTTCCAGCTAATCCTTTATTCCCTGTCAACAGAATCCCGGTGCCAATCGCTCCTTCTAAGATATCAGCACCTCCTAAGGTTGAAGGATATGAAATCAACACCTAGGTTAAAAATCATCAAATATTGGTATTTTCATACAAGTCAACTGAATTCTATTACAACTGTTTCTAGCATATGCTGCTGATACAGAGATCTGCTTTTCAGGGAAATAATCCTTTCCACTGAGTTTTAATGTAATCCATTTCTTCCTTGTTTTGTGGATAACGATTTCCTAGACATAGCGTCATATAGTGAGTTTGATACAGAGTTTGGGTCAAGGTGAAATGAAAAGCTATCTCAGGATACTGTTTCGTATTAACACGCTGTATCCTACTGAAGGCCATGTCACCTGTCTTGTTTTTCCCAAGGCCCAGATTTTGTCTCCCTTGCTGTGTGAATCCTGCCCTCGGCTTCTGCTCTGCAGAACCCCTCGTGCCCCTCGGAAGGCCCACGTGCACTGAGCACTCCGTTGAGTGTTCCTTTTAAGCAGGGTGGGTTCTCTGTCTACAGCACAGAGGTCTGAGGGCATGTGGGTGACTTCCCTGCTTGTCTCAGCTCTGCAGAGATGGGGACTGACACTCAGTGAATATTCATCGATTAAAATCTTGACGTTGTTTTCAAGATGAAGTTTTTCTTAGCTGGTCTAATATATGATTTATAGTCACATTATGAAAAAGGTTCTGCAAACAAGCGTACTTTTTTGTAGCTGTATATGTCCTACCTCTTAATGGGGTCAACCTCAAGTGTGTTCTCCATGTCGCTGTGGCTTTCCCAGCTTCTCGTCCACCAGGCTGAGGATGACACCTGTTCGCATTCCCCGGGGTTATGGCGAAGCGGACATGAATTTACAGTTACACAGATTTAAAAGTATACTACCTATGCATATACACACAGCATTTTATCATTTAAAAAGCCCTCGTTTTTAGATGAAAACATGTTAAAGAAGTTTTCAGTTGCTGAGGTCTACATAATGTCTATGCCTCCTTTTCATGCTAATTGGGGGGAGCAAAGAATTATGGGAAACAACAGATTCAGCAGAACGTATATACAAATTTTTAAATTTAAATTAGACCCAAATTTTCTTTGAAGCTAATTAAGATGATTATTTCCCTGCTCATTCTCACAGTAATGTTCAGAAGGTCTGTTTCTCTTTTCACATTTATAATTGTGTAGTATGAATGTGCCATATAGTTTTGCCACTAGAAAGTGGCAGACTTATTGCTGGATATTAGGTCTTTTAAAATTTATGCCTTTGCCTCTTTGAAAAAATACATTGTTTATATGATAATCCAATTTCAAGATGAAGAAAAATTTGAGCAAAGGGATTAGCCTAATATTTTTGTTACCAGTACTCATGGTAATAGCACTCTATGAACATATTTCAGTGTCAGTGAACTTTTGAGTGTTTTGATTAAAAAGAAGGAAAAGAAAACCTGCATAGAACACAGCCATGTGAAACCACTAAAAGCGGAGGTGCTCCTTGAACCTGGACGAGGCCCCGAAGAGCACATCAGTGGTGGGGCCCCTTCTCTGCGTCCCAGCAGAAGCTGTGGGTTCCTCATCAGATGAAAGAAAATCTCTTCATAGGTAGGGCTCTATCACTTGTGCAGGAAGCCATTGACTTTTGCGATTTAACATTCACAATACTGTTGATGCCTGTGTGATGAGACCTCATTTAAATTTCTGTGGAGTTCTGGTTTGAGTCAGACCTGCTCGGAAGCAGCCGAGCCAGGG
>CM066738.1:110741477-110773977 GCA_033961575.1 Aselliscus stoliczkanus
TTTGCCTTTATGTTTCATTTTGTTATCACTGTGCTTTTGTGGAAATTCAGATTTTGTGTTTACATTGTAAGTGTGTTTAGAGCATCACAAATGTGGGCCCTGGAAATGATGATTTAATGGTGTCAGTGAAACTCTGAATAAAATAGAATGTTCTTTCAAATCATTCATCAGAACTTTACATTGTTTATTTTATATTTTCTAAGTGGATTCAATTATATCCTGAAAATGAAAGGTAGTTGGATATATTATACCTGTAAGTACATACGCCTTCAGCCTGTAATTAAGGTGCAATTTAGTATTTTGACCAAAATTTCCTGACAGATAGCAGATGCACGTGTAACTCTCTTAGTTGGTTTGCATTTGATGCCAACGACAGCAGTGCGGTGGGTCGAAACCCGGTTCTGGAATGAGCCTCACGTGGAAAGGCATCTATCTGTCGCAGCAGCGAACACCTTTACCCTCTCTCAGTTAGCCCTCTGAAATGAACCACTCCTCACGGAAATGACACACTGAGGGTGGGAATTCCTTCATATGAACAATAGACATCCCAAAGTCTTCAGAGCACACAGGCCCTTTCAAACGGTATGTGAACACATGGCCTTTCTAGAAAATGCTCTCCCTCAAAATACAGCTATTTCTTTTTCTGTCTCATTTTATGTCAGAATCTCTTCAAAAAAGCATTTTATTTTTCAAAGAACTTTTTATATAAATGAATTATGCGTGTTAAAAAATGGCAATCAGCACATATACGTACAGAGAATAAATGGAATCAGATCTCAGCCCTCCAGGACAGGCGCTGGTGGCTTGGCCGGTATCTGTCTCTTGTCGCATCCCGCAGTTGTCATGTGTCTGTAAATGTGTGCACAGAATTTTGTAGAAATGCGACCCGTGCTTATCTTCGTGTTCTGCAGCTGGCTTTGTTTTGTGCATCTGCCATGGACACCGTCCCCTGTAACTATCAGTACAGATTTACGTTATAATTTAATGGCCTTATAACCTATCATTTGTATGTACCATGGGTTACTATTTAGTGGACATACATAATGTTTCTAAAGTTTTTACTGTGAAAACAATGCTGTGTGCAAATCTTTAAGTTATTAAATTATTTGCCCAGTCTTCCACTTTAACCTCCCACCCCATCATGGTAGTTATTTTACTGTGGTATTGGAGGGATGGAGAAGAATGCCGCTCTTATATTATAATAAGCCCATATTTTATGCAGCCAAATACAAAAAAATGTGAGATTTCGAGGAAATTTCTAAGTTGCTTTGCATTTGATCAAGTTCTGAAATTCTGATACTCAGTCCCCTTTCCTTTCTAATAACAATGCTTTGATAGAAAATACTTAAAAAATATTCTCCGTGTTTGAGCCATCATATAGTGATTGATTATTCAGGGGAAGGAAAAATAATACTTAATGTAGTAACTTTAGATTTCTTATTTTTATGTCTACTGGTTTTAATGCAAACACGGTTTATCAAACGCTTGATGTTCTAGGAAAGCTTTAATTATTAAGTTTGTCATGGATTGCCAAAGCTTCATGAGAAGTATGGTGAGTCTGTGTCCTAGCATGTAGCCAGCTGTCAGCCAGGTAGAAGATTGTACTTTTCCCTGTGGACGGTGTCGTGCCGTCTGGAATTCCATACTGACAAGAAGGAATGGATGTGATAATATTTAAAAAATAAATAAAATTGAGACTTTTTCTGGCTCTTAGTGGGTGATAGTGCGAGCGAGGCCCAACTCGACACCCTTGAACTCTTAGACCGTTTTGTTAAAATGTGAGATGGAAGCACCCTGAGCACGCTTTGCCCAGATCCCGAGGTGGTGGCTGAGGGGACGCCCCTGTGCCTTGCTCGGTGGGAGTCGCGGTCAGGCGCTGCTTGTCGTGGGGTGGTCCTTACCTGCAGTCTTGCCATTATCGGGATCACTGCCCGTCACCTGCCCTTGGCTCGTAAATGAGTAGCTGCCCACCCACTTCTGGAAGGTTCGGCTGGACCCTTTCACTCCCTTGTGAAAGAAGCCTTGCTCGAGCATCTCAGAGATGGCCACGGGTTTCTCTTTGTGCAGAAGCGAACGCGGCCACGTTCGTTTTGTGTTGTGAAGGCAGGATGCACTTTTTGGGAGAAAAGTATTTCCCTCGTGCATATTAACAAATTTTAAACTGACTCTCTGAGGTGCTTTATGGGCTTTCTTTTACACTTTACTAGATTTTATCAGAAATTTTCAAAGGGCAGGTTTTAAGCAAGGAGGCAGTCTTTGTCCAGAAGACATATAAGCTGTTCTGATTCCTCATGGAAAAGAAAGTCCGGTATTTCCACTTTTGTCCTGTTTCTCTAAGAACCAGGAAGCTGTGTTGTGTCACTGTGTGTCCGTGTTTCAGCAGCGAATGACAGACATGATGTGGTTTTTATCAATATTAATACTTACTAGGGCACCATTTCAAAAAGGTCAGGAATGACGGAGTGAAAAATTTTCATGAGAATGCTTTATAACGTGTCTTGCAAACATGAAGCGATTTAACCCACTCGCTTGTCCTTGGCTGTGAGCAGAGGCTGCATATCGAGAGCTCAGGACGTTGCCAGGAATACTGAGCAGCAGGACGGGGGTGCCCCAAAGCCCGGCATCTGCGCAAGCCCCTCGGAACTGCTGCCCTCAGAGCGGGAGGATGGCCGAGGACTTGCTTCAGGGCAAGGCAGACACATTTCATTCTCCTTTTCCTTTCCTGTATGTGGCGAATACTTCTTTTCACACTGGAGTTTTTTGTAAATCATCACACATATATAGAGTGGTCTAGGGATTTTCTGGGAAGAACTGTTGTTTTAATAATTAGGCACTCAGTTTTTATTGAATTGCCATCATCCGTGTTTTTTTAAAAAAAACTTAATATTGCAGGGTTGGACATTTTTTTGAGTTCTGACTGTCCAATCACAGGTTTTCTATTCATGCCATGTGACAAATGCATAGCATCACCAGGAAAGATCATATTAATTACTTTAATTAACACGTGACTTTAGAAGTCTTAGATTAATCAGCACGTGACTCTTGGTTATTTGTACCCTTGTGGGAATTTTTTGCCACCAGATGCAAATACCAGGCTGAAAATATTGCTTTGTTTGTACGTGCAGAGAGTATTCATCACAATGGTACTGTACATCTAAGAAAACAGAAAGTAATTAAAATGTTGATTACTATAGTAAATCTCTAAAATGTCCCATTATTTGTATTTCATATGTGCTCACATTTCTGAGAAGTTAGCTTGTGCACAACAACCGACCACGATTATCTGATACCCTCCGGAAGGCTAGCTGAGTTGTTTCCTATATTACTTAGGAAAAAATTTCTTTTCACAATTGAAAATGTCAGCATCAATTTAAAGTAACACTAAGCATGTGCTTGCTTTCTGAATATTATCGTGCAGCCACCCTGCCGAGGGTCTGGCTGTGACAGTTTGATTAGATCATCAATCCTCTCTGTTAACAGCAGTTTTCCTGAACACCTGGGCTGCTGGGTCACATCTGACTCCAGCTACCGTGGATCCTGTGACCTAACGTGCGCTCACCATAGCAATTTACATTATGTGCGCAAATTAAAAGTTACCTTAGAACAACAGTTTACTTTAAAAAATGACCTGGCTTCCCCCCATGGTAGAGTTATGCTATCGGAGGTGCATTTTTGTATGATGAAAGACTCTTTCGGACGTAGCACCCTCCATGACGAAGGGGTGTTTCCTTTTACTTTTTATTTAGGCTCTTGGATCATAATCTTTAGCGTGGAAATAATCTTGTCTTTCATCTTCTTCTTGTGCTATTTAGAAATCTGCTTTGATTGCATTTTTTAAATTTGATTACATTTTTCCCAGATTTAAGCCTAAATAAATAATTGAATTTGTCATGTATTGCTGAAAATCTTTCTGCTTTCTGCTCCTAAATTTTCCACTTGAACTGTCAGTGTGGTCTGATTTATACTTTCCTATTTATCGTTGTAGTGATAGAGATAAATACCTACTACATTTTCAATGCAAATTGTTTAGTAGCAGACTGCAACATAAGCACCCTGTTAAATCCAGCATTATCAGATTTTTTGATACCATAATTATCTTTTGTTTTCTTTACAACTTTTTGTTTTTTATAATGAGGGGAAGAAAATGCAAAAGTATGTATCATTAAAATTAGTGGTACTTTGGAGTAAGAGACGTCACTGCTGTTACTCAACCAAAGTTTTACTGTCCAGGTTTGAACAGTGTAAGGGGGAAATAAACACTCCATTAAAGAGTGTTCCTACCTCATCTTGGTAGAGACAAAGAGAAGTCAAATACAACTTGTATCTGCTATTTTAGCTGAAACTTTTTATTGTTTTTTGATTTTTATTTTTTCATTAATTTAAGGCAAAGATACAAGCCCATTGAAGTTGTGTGCTGTTTTGGTGAGAAAATCATTTTCCTGCTTGATTTCTCGACCCTTTTACTCTTCCGTTCTTTCATGTTTAATGGAAGAATATATGGGTGTACTCATTAAAAAAAATTTCCCGTTTCTAATATATTTTTTCTGGGATGTAAATCTCTTGGGATCAGTAACATTTTTCATCCCAGTGTTTTAGTGACCTGTTTGTTCCCATGAGCTAGAACATCGGGAGATGTCCCTCAACTGCAGTAAATATCCGTAGGGAAGACCGCACTGTGTAGGGGGAAGGCGACAGGTGACAGGGACGCAGTTAGACCTGCGCGCCCGTCGGGAGCTGTGAGGGCCCTGCTCCCCGCAGCCACGGGCACACGCGTCCCGGCTGCACTCTCTCTTCCCTTGGGCTCCTTCTGTTGCCATTACTATGGCTGACGTTCATAAGAAAGCCTTCATCAGACCTCAGCAAGTCGGTCCCCATGGCCAACTGCGAAGCGTTTGGTAGCGGCGCAGCGTCCTATGTGGGAAAGTTCATTGGATCAGTGACCTGGTTGACCTAGTTTTAAACCAATTCAGCCTTCCCTCCACCCAGCCGTGTACCTTGTCCGCTGCTTCAGACCTCTGTCTCCGCCTCTGCGTGTGCAGGGCTCTAGAGAGAGAGCTGCAGCTCGGGGGGCAGCCTCTCCGCTCCGGCTGGGTCCCTAAGTGGCTTTATTTCCTTGGACAAATCTCTCTGACTCCCTGAGTCTTCGTTTTATTATCTGTAAAGCTGATATGATAAGATGTAGACGATTGTGAGGATCAAATTAAATAATAAATGGAAAGTACTGTGAGGGAAATAAAATAACGCTCCATAATGAATAAAACTGTAGCATAGGGTTATTAAAATCTAGTACCTGAATTTGAGTCCTAACAGCCATTTTATTAACTGATTCAGTCGTGGCCAGGACATTAACCTCTGAAACTCAGTTTACTCACCGGAAATGATGGGGAGTGAGTTTCTTTCGAAATCCTCATGAGGAGAACTTATGTGAGGGTGAGTGTGCAAAGTGGAGGAGCCCGGTGACGGCCTCCGGAAGGTGTTCTCGCCGCATCGCCTTCGCCTCGGGCGCCGTATCCCATTGGCAGGATGGCCCGATCCGCAGCGCCATCCACCTAAAAAACACATGACTAACCTCTTCCTTAACTGTCAGAAAATTTACATTCGGTTTTCTTCTTGATCGCATATATCTTTCCCACTTCACACATTTTATTTTATGGTTTTTATATATGAAAATATTTTAATGATCATCCTATCGCGTGTATGTGTACATAGTATCTATATATACACACATTGAAGTAAGGGGCTGTATCTATCTATCTATCTATCTATCTATCTATCTATCTATCTATCTATCTATCCATCTATCTAGCTATCATCTACCATCTACCATCTACCTTTATCTTTGGCCATAAAGCTCTAAGTATTAAAATAGTCTGGAAAGGATTATTATTATAATTACTACAGATACACAATTGACTGAAACATCAAAATTAATCTGAAGATTGATAATTATTAAACATATAAGGTGGGCCGGCCGAGTGGCGCGTTGGTTAAGAGCTGGTTTTGGGACGCCAGCGGCCCCGGTTTGGATCCCACATGTGAGGGCCAGTGACGCTGTCCTCCACAGCTAACAACAGCTCCACCTGGAGCTGGGCTGTGCGAGCCCCGGTGATGGTGTGGGCTGCAGCCCCTGCTGCAGTGGGCTGCCATAGGCTACAGTGAGTGGCTGGCAGTCAGCGTGAGCTGCCAATAGCCGCGGTGAGTGACCATCCAGAGGCTGGCGACCGATCTGCCTCACCCGGGAAGAGCGCAATGACGATACCAACATGGGCCAGTGAAGCAACGTCCTCTGCAACTAGACCGAAGAACAAAAGGACAGCAACTTGTCTGTTCCCCTCCCCCGATTCCCCAATAAAATCTTAAAACAAAACAAAACAAAACATATAAGGTATAATGTCATTGGAATTTCATCTCTTATTGAGATGGAGAGAGGGAGAGGGTTTTCGAATTTCAGTTCATGTGCCAGTGGATAGCTATTATACCAGAGTGAGACGAAGCCTGGTAGAAATTAATAGTATCATAAATGATACTGAGATACCATAATTGTGGGGCTTAGAAATGAAGTTCTGATGATTACTAGGTATATTGTTTTATACAGTGTGTGTATTTAGATACTATTTATATTATGGCACTCTGGTGGGATGAATTACAGTATTTGAAAGGTTACTCTCACTCTAAGGAGCACATGGGAGGGATGAAGAAGGAAGCGGAAGGGCCTTGGTGAGTGGACACGTGCCTTCACTTAGACGCGATTTATCGTGCCCCGCGTTCTTTGTGTAGACGTTAATGACCGTGTTCCTCCTCTGAGTTTGAGTAGATGGGAAAGGAAGTATGTATGTTAAATTACCTCCAAGAAACGTTTCTTCTACCGAGGTAAGATTGGTCAGCTGGAAGGCAGTGTAGATTCCGCACCTCTTCCTTCTGGAAATCACCAAATGTTCCACTGAGGTTTAGCCTGAGACCTGGGTGAGTGAGAGCCTTTCTCCTGACTCATCGCAGTAGGTTTGTAGATAGGGGATGTTTGCTAACAAATTATTTCCTAGGATTCTTAAAAAAAACAAAAGGAAAAACTGAGGTACCCCCCTCTCAGAGAAGGCGGGGTCTCGGGCGTGGGCTGTTTCGCCTCAGTGAAACAAGGCCCCCCTCTTCAGTATCTCCTACTGATTCTGTCTTTGCTTTGCTGTCATTAGAAGTGATGTGTCCCTCATTGATAATCGTTCAGGATTGATGGGGCAAGATATCTAAGCAAACATTGTCATCATTCTCACTGTCCTGTCTATAGAGCACTCTTGAATTTAGAACATTTGAATGTAGGCCAAGTGTCCTGTGTCTAATTCCATGCTTCTCCTTTTGTAGAAAATGTACAAACAAGGGTAGACGTGACGGTCTACCCCAGGTTTATGATGCCATGATTTAATTGGGTTGTCGGAAAAGTCATGACGCATTTTTGCAACGAAAAAATAGAAAAAACAACTTGTCATGTCTTTTCTAATAACCCAGTAGAAAGGTGTTTCCGGTAAGAGTAGTGTCTTTGTTGCTCCCGGGGCTTTTCTGCACACGTGTAGCATAGTCCAGGGTGAGTGGGAAGGGTGCCTTGTTTGGCCGCAGGGGTACCCGAGACAGCAAGTTGGGAGGGGGAACCGGGGGGTGACGCCAAGTAGCACAAGTGCTTCAAGGAGGGATTGAGTATTTGGGTAAAGAATTATTTGTAACATCAAGGCCCACAGTTAGGCATTCAGATTCTTACTGAGTCTGAACTGGAATGTGTTGAACTGGGCGGTTTTTGAGATTCCGCCTTTTCCCAAGCCCCAGGGTCCTGTAACATCAGACCTGCCTCAGGGTGGCATGTGGGCCTCGGCTGATCAGGGCTTTTCTGGGAATGATGGCAACAGAAGTCAGAAGGTCCTCTCCTCCTGTGACCAGCCTCTGTGTTGCCCAGACTGTCCCTGGTCACTCTGATAGGGGCTGATCAGTCCCAGCCCTGCTTCCTTTTATCTTGTGAGCAGTTATGGTGAGAGGAAGTCCCATGTCACCTTCACTGTCACTGGCCTGTGGGTCATAACATCATGTCCGCCTACCGGGTATGCTGGCCGCGGTCAGGCTACGTGATGCGGAATTACTGCCCTTGGACGGTCTCTTGGGGGTTCTTCAGCAAGAGTTACCTTTACAGTCTTCTCCTAAAAACACGTTTTTGTGTGTTTATGGCTCTGGGGTAGGTTAAATCAAAGAGTGGTCTTTATTTTAGGATTCATTTCATTTCTCTTTTCATATTTTTAAAAGATTAATTTCATGGTTGGTATTTTTATTTTTGAATTTGAGAGTTATGGTATACAGTTTTGTGTTTTTTTATCCTTTTAAATGTTCATCAAACTGTCTCATAATTGTTTGTTTTATATAGTTTTAAAATATCAAAGATGATGTATATCCTTGTCTATTAGTAATTCATTTGATACACTGAGCTGTCTTTTTAGAATTCATGCATTAGGATTATGCCCTGAAATCCATGTGTGTTTGAAAACCAAACCAAACGGCATAACATAATTATTTCCTGCTCTTCGTCTTAAACTGCGAACAGATAGAGAAAAAGTAAATAATGCCATTAGGTCAAATACCATGTTTACCTTCACTCATTACATCAGACGAGTATGGTTCACAGTTTTATTTTTCATCGGCCATTCAAATTTTTATTTTGTGCTGTGTCTTTGTTGTCTGTTCTCTGTTGTTTTGAGGTTTCGTTTGTGTGTTGCTTCCCGGTTATTTTTTCCCTTTATTTTATTGACCTTAATCCTTGCCTGTTGCTCTGTTAACTTTCTTTACAAACTTACATCATTTCACCAGGGTTCTTGTTTTCTTCTTGAATCACGCAGCAGAGCAGACGTTTTGAGAGTGTTAACTGTTGTTTCAGCCAGTTCTGGATTTGTGTCTTAGGTCCACCACGTAGAATTCTGAGACCTTGGGCAAGTAGCTTCGAGTTTCTGTGTGTAAGAGGAAGTAATAATGATATTTAGCTCAAGAAGTTATGAAGTGGTTCCTTTAAAGACAGTGCCTCTTCCCTCCATCCCTCGCTGCTTTTGTGGTTTTCTTTTCGTCTTTGGTTTTCAGCCCTTTGAGTATCATGTGACCTGTGTGCACGAGTGTGTAAATGCGTGCATGCGTGTGCCTGCACGTGCACGTGTGTTTTTATTCTGCGTGGGGTTTGCTGAGCCTCTTGGCTGTGGAGGTCAGTGGTTTTCTTCAGGTTTGGAGCGCCTTGGCAGTTACGTGCTTGGAGATTGCTTCTGCATCTCTCCCTCTTCTCCAGGACTCCTAGTCCACGTCCGATCGGCCTTTCTGTGTGTCCCGCGCATCTGCTATGCTCTGATCTGTTCTTTCCAGCCTTCCTTCTCTGTGTTCTTCAGTTTGGGTATTTTTTTATTGACTGTCTCCGAATTCACTGATCCTGTCCTGTGACACCCTTTCTCTAAACGATGCGCTGAAAATCAAAATAAATATGAGTGTTCCTTTAATGTTTACCAAACTCAATAGAAAAGCTGTTTTCTCCTAAGGTGACAACTGCATGATAGTATTTTAGATATAAAATGGTGATAAGTGATTGTTGCCTTTTCTATAAAATGTAAAAAGAATAGGTCAAAATCTTTTTTCTCTAAATTCTGTTTCTACAAAGAAACGAGTTTAAGGACCTTTCTAAATAGTTATGATTCTTTTTTTTTATTGTGTGTTCACCACCCCGAGTCAGTTCTCCTTCCATCACCATATATTTGACCCCCCTTTACCCTCTTCTCCCACCCACCCCGCTTTGCCCTCCGGTAACCACTGAACTGGTGTGTGTCTCTGAGTTCTTGTTGGTTTGCCGTGGTTGGTGCTTTCTGTTGTATCCCCCACCTATGAGTGAAGTCACACGGTCCTGGACTTCTGATGACTCTTGCTTCACCTTGGTGCGGTTACTAATCCTGTGGCCCCCACCTTCTCATGCCTCAGTATTGTTGGCTTTCTGTTGGGGCCTTGACTTATTTACATTTAGAACTTGGTGGTATAGAAGAAGAAAAACATTTTATTTGTATTTTTAACTCAGTAGTGATGTAATCAGATACGGCATTTGTCATTTAAATTTATGTCCATACAACTCAATAAGCAGAATATTATTCTAATAAGTACATAATCTAATTGCTGAAAATATTCTGCATTTTAGCATGCAAATATATTAATGGTTTTGACTTTTGATCCATATTCGTATCAATAAAGACAGAATCCTATTAGAAAATTGTGGATACAGTTTATGTACCACTAATAAGTAAGGAATTGCTTTTTATAGGCCTTTATCCTGATACGTTTCTTTTCCTTTTTTTCTGTTAAACTTCAGAGGACCTCATTGATCCTTTTACGTGTTTGTGTGATAAAATCTGTCTGAATAAAGTCCCATTGCTGTTTTATGTTAATTATTTTTTAGGTGGATGGTTCATTGCTCCATAGGTTTAATTTCCTCAGAACTTCTGGCAGACACTCTGACCTCAGGCTGTGCAGTCGCCCTGCTGGCTGACACATCCGCGGTGCCATGGGCAGGAAGGTCCCCGTCCGTGCAGTGTGGCCCTGCTCTCTCGGGGAGCCCACCCAGGGACCGCCCCGGGTGTCACCGGCCCTCGCGCCATTTTGGATTTCTGGTTCTTGACCAAGGATTGCAGGGATGAAACCGTGGCACCTTTCTGTAGCCTTAGTGTCTTTTCTAGTGTGTCTGAATGATGACTCGGTACAAAACGTACTAAAGGTTTCTTTATTGCTGTAGTTCCCTTTCCTGTGATGACATTTATGCTCTTAATTCATTTTACAAATAGCCCCCACGCTGCTGCTTATTTGGTTTTTCGGTTGGTATTTGTCCCTAAAAGAGCATGTCACAGATCTTCAGTTATGATACATGTAATGACTTGTAGTTATAAAGGACTAAATTTACTATAGTTTTATTGTTTATGAGATACAAAATACAAAGTACATTGTATATTTCTGTACCTGACTGATGGCATTTATTATAGCTGAATATTAAAATCATGCCACTATTTACGTCCTTCATTTGTTTTAATTTGAAACTCTTTTTTTTTCTTTTTTTCTTTTTTTGTTTTTGAGGGCAGTGTCACCGGCCCTCATACGTGGGATCCAAACTGGGGCCGCTGGCGTCCCAAGCCAGCTCACAACCACTGCGCCACTCGGCCGGCCCTGTCCTTCATTTGTTTTAAAAATAAATATTTAAGTAAGGCGATAGATGGATAGATGGATGGACGGATGGATGGACGGACAGACAGACAGACAGACAGACAGACAGACACACAGACAGACAGACAGACAGACAGATAGATAGATAGATAGATTAGATAAGTAGGTAAGTAGATAGATAGATGATGGATAGACACAGATGGATGGATAGATAGATAGATAGATAGATAGATATTTTTATAGACTTTTAAAGTGAATGACCGATTCTAAAGCTACTCTGAATTTTAGAGACAGGACTGTGGGTTATCTGTGTTCTGGTGGCCATTATCCAGTGTGTTGTCTTTTAATTGGGCAGTTTTTGTGTTGGCTCAAGATTTCATTCTCAGCTATCTGTTTTGAAATGTGCAGGGGAAATCTGTAAGATGATAATTGATCGGGGTGTGAATTTGTCACACTAACCCAGCTTGGAAATGTCAGGTGGCTCTTGGCCTCATTGTGCAAATGGAATTTGGATCCTGTGCTTCCAGAGTTTGGTTTTAGTCAGACGGTGCCCACGTTTTCCTTCTGAATTGCCGTAGAGCTCACAGGTGGAGGAACGGTGCGGACCGGAGGATATTCCCCCCTCCATCCAGTGTGCGCTGGGCTTGACCCCAGGCTCGATGATGTGGGTCGGATTCTCCCGCCCTCTGTTTATTAGGCCGAGTTGCTCTTCACATCTTCACGTGGAGGTAATGAAGGCAAGATTGCTACATTGCGTTGTCATGTTAATTTCTGTGTCCCTCATACATTGTAGTGTTATTTCTTATGTTGTTCTTTATTACGTATAAGTGCCCTAGTATATGTTTATCAGTTAGAGTTTGGATTTTTGCTTGTGCATATAGAATGGCTACCTGAGGATTTGTTTTTAGGTTATCAAAAGAATTGTTTTTCACGGTAATACTTTCCTTGCTTTGCCTAAAATAAGCAAAACTCCTTTTACACACAGATGTATTTTAATTCAGCAGCTGCCTTCATATACATTTTTTTAACACATTTTGTATAAATCAGAAATCCAAATGCAAAACACAGCACAGAGGAATATCACATGTATTTATGGCTCTCTCTGGAGGGCGAGGAATAGATACATTCATTCTATGTGGCCAGTTTCCAATCTTGACAGTCATTATTCAATACATTTCAATAACAGAACTTTGAAACATATTTTTCATTGCATTTAACTGGTTTAAAGGCCACTGAACAGGAAAAAAATACTGAATGTGAATAAAGACTAAACCATTTTGGCATGACCCTTGATAAATGATAAAGGAAATAATTTCTCTCTCTCCGTCTCCCTCCTGGCCTTCTGTACCGAGACGTGTCACAGCTGGAAATGCAGCTTGGTTGTGACATGCCTTTCACCTCCCTGTGAGGTGGTGCCATGTGTCCACAGATTCTGAGGCCTCACCTGAAGTGTTAGAGCCTTTTGGTCAGGTATGCAGAATGTTGAGCCTCTGTAAACGTCACTGTTGGAATAATGGTGAGTATAGTGTGCGATGGGCCTGCAAGAAATAGCCGTAGACCTTTGTGTGTGGGGGGGAAGTGCTCACACTCTGCGTTTGGTATTCTTGTTTTATCGGGTTGACTCTCAGTTACTCTCAGGTACTGTTCGCCCTCCTCTACCCACTTTTCCTGAAGAAAAGTCGACTCAATGGGAGGCATTCTTGTCCCTTCTAAGAGCCTCCTTATCTTCAGGATATATTCTGTGGGGGTGCTAGGATCTTCCCCACTCAGGGATGTGGGGGCTTCACAGCGCGACTTCGAGATGTTTTCCTCACTCGAGTCTGATGAGAATGTCCACTTTCACTGTCTGGCTCTGTGTTTATCCATCGATGTTAAGTGACAGTTGAACAGACAGGGCTGTATAACTAGTCTTGTAGCAAACTGGCATGCTTATCTTCTGTCCTTGGTTTTGTTTAAGTTCTTATCAGTTGTTTTTGTTATGTAATGCTGATTGGGGAGCAATCAGATAAGGCTTTGGACAATATAACCAATGCCTGTGCAGTGCTCACGTATTGGCAGTGTTCACCTAATGGTGCCCGAGTGACTCTGACCTCCCAGACCCTTTCATAAAATGGGATAATGTGAGAATGTCGTCAGGATCAGCTCAAATAGGAGGTAATGGAGGCTTCTCATAGTAGGACATTTCAAAATAAATCATTGGTTTCAAATTTTTCCTACAATATCAGATATCAAAATACGTAAGTATGTTTTTTCTATTCATGCACTTTAATTTTGCAAGTTACCTCAGTAGTGTGTGACTCTAAAGCTTTCTCTATCAGTTTTCTACAAATACCCCCAAACAATACAGCCTCTGCGGACCTGTTCCATGCTGAATTTCATGGGTTACAAAAGTGGATAAAACTTGTTGTATATTTATAATCCAATATGCTTACCTTTTTAATTATCTAACCTTCTTTTTTTGTTGTTCTACTTAGACTTCATTCCACAGGAAAAGTGAGAAGAGGGTCTCAGTTTTTAAAATGGAGTTACTTAGCAAACAGTTATTCGGCACGATATGCCAATACCTGCTAAGTGTTAGGAATGGAGAGATGAACAAAGCCTCTGAGACCACTGGGCACAGAGTGGAGAGAAGCCACTTTAACCTTAAAGATTGCTTTACTGACTAGTTGTTTCCTAACGGGTAGTGGATAACATCGAGCAATACCGGGAGTGCCCAAAACATGTAAACATACTCTAAGAGATATTATCTGTGTATTACTTTTCAAAGTTGAATTGAATTACTGTAGCAGTGTGTCGTTCGCTCAAAAGATGGCGTTAATCAAACGAATGCTAGTCACCATGGGGACAGGCAGGACAGTCAAAGAAAATGGCAGAGGCACAGTTGTCATTCAAAGAGCACAAGACCATTTTGAAGTGGTATTTGAAATTCGAGAACATTGTGCAAGTACGACGACAGTGGAGGCGTGAGTGTGCAACAGCACCTCCGACAGCCTAATAGTTGCACGCATCCGTGATCAGTTTGAGATGCATGCTACTGTGAAGAAACTGAAATGGCATGCTCAGTGATCCAAGTGGACACTTTGGTCAGCGTTGCTCAAGCAGCAGTTCGCTGTAATCAGAAGTGTCTAGACGCTGATGGGAACCCCTTTGAGCACCTCTTGACATTGCAGAAGTCAAATGTGACTTTTCATCTTTCGTTATCGGTATATATTGAGTATTACAATTGTAATACAGTTTTCCTTTCTTAAAATGCGAATACATTTTTTTGGCCCCCTCTGTGTTTAGAGTTGTTTATAGAATGAATGTAAGGCATGAGGGATGAAGGGTGTGTCCTTGGTTTCTAAGGCTGTCAGATGGGTTCATAGTGCTGCCATCAGTTAATCATGACACGAAAGTAAGTAGCTGCCGTGGGTACACAGGGGGGACTGTGAGCTGGAAGCAGCTTCCGGGGACATCCCCATCTCTGTGCTGAGGACTAGGGCAGACAAGACCACTTCCAAGTCCCCATATTCTGGGCGAAGTTCTGTTAGACTTGTTTTGAAACAGTTTCAAGCTTAAAGAAACCTTGAGGATCTTGCAAAGAGCTCCTGCATGTTCGTTCTCCAGAGACTTCTTGCCGTTTTCCACCATTCCCGCAATTCCTTTAGCCCGAAAGGGGCCAGCCCCGCCCCCATGCTGCTTCCTGTCTCTGTGCCTGTGACCGCTCGAGGGACCTCCGGGGAGTGGAGTCCTACAGTCTGTGTCCTTCTGTGACGGGCTTGCTTCCTCCACATAATGTCCTCCAGGTTCATCCAGGTCGCAACAGGTGTCAGAATGGCCTTCTTTTGAGTAATAGATATTTCATTGTCCATTTGTACCACATTGTTTTATCCATTCATTTGTCATTGGGCACTTGGTTTCCTTCTACCTTTGGCTCTTGTGAGTCATGCTGCTGTGGACATGGGTGTACAGATAAGTATTTGAGACCTTGCCTTCAGTTCTTTTGGGATTTACCCAGACGTGGAATTGCTAGATACAATAATTTTATGAGAGCCCTCCATCTGTTTTTACAGACGCTGCACCATTTTACGTTCCCACCAAATGTGCAGAAAGGTCCCAGTAACTCCACACCTTCACTCACACTTGATATTTCTTTTTCTTTCTCTCTTGGTTTTTGACAACTGTCACCTTTTAAAGGATGTGAGGTGGGAGAGAGCCTGTTTAATTACATTGTCTTCTTCGATCTTTCCCCTTCCCCGTCACTGTTTATTAGTTCCTCAGATCTAGAACTCAATAGTTCATTTCGTATTTTATTTTAATTTTTTTAAAAAATTAGTTGGCAAGGAGAATATTGATTCGAAGGCTTATAATAGATGTTTATTACTTTAAGCGACATTTTGATGATTTCAGGAAATTTCCTCTTTGGCGTAGCTGTATCATATCTTGAAAGAAGAACAATTAAAACAGATCTCCTCTTCACTTTGTTAGAATATTTTAAATGAAAATACAGATCAACAGTTTCATTAACGTTTTTTAGAAGCTTTATGCTTTTACCTTGAGTATTTAGGATAGCACTAAACATGTTTAAACATTCTTTAAGGTCTATTAAATTCTTCCAACTTCAGGTAATGATTCTTTTCTACCATGTACTTAATTAAGTTAGCGATTTGATAGCATTTGAGCGCTTTAAGTAAGATTTCTCCTTCTTTCCTGGGGTTCCGTGTACACGAGAAGCGACGTGAAGGTAGTGGGAGCCCCGCCGGCCCGGGGGTGTGCTTGGGGCTGGACGCCATGCACACCTGTGTCTTCGCGTGATGATCTCTCAGGCGTCAGGCCTCTGCCAGCTGTTTCTTCTTCAGATCTTTACCACAGTCTTCAGGTTCCAGACCGAGCTCGGTTTTTGCACCCGCCCTGCCCCACGCCTACAGTGCCCCGTCGAGCAGGATGGATGGAGCAGCTGTTCTTTCAGGGCCTGTTTTGCTCCAGACCCTGCTGTATTCACTGTGCATATCCTCGGAGTGCTTGTGGTGGAGACAGCAAATTAACCCGAGGTTGTCGAACAGGGCGAGGTGGTTTAGGATGGAGACGCACGCCGGGCATGTGATGGCAGCTGGCAGGGAGGGCGCCCAAATCCCGTACGACTGGGGAGCCGTTCTCTGATCCCGCGGCCTGCTGACTAGAGAGCAGCGACTGAGGGCGAGCCTGTCAGCAGAGGTTGGCCAGCTGCTGAGAGCACGCTGGGTTGGCGCCCGGCAATGCCGCCCGAAAGCGAGGACTCGGCGGTGCGTTGGGAGCGCTGTGCTGGGCTGTGGGAAGCCAGGGCCCCGTTCAGCTCCATTGCCCGGTTTCCTCACTCACCACACACTGGCTCCGAGACGTGCTGGGAAGGGTGGCTCTTTATTCCTGGAGCGCTGTGGCCCACAGACACTGGCGTGGGCACCAAGCAACCTGCGCCCCAGACCCCACAGGACATGCCGGGGCTCGTGTGAGCAGGTTCTTACGATGAAGACCTGCTGTGCGAGCCTTCGGCTGGTGACTTTACTGGGAAGCGAGGGAGGGAAGCACGGCGGGTGACAGAGTAATCCGGGTGAGAAGGGACAAGAAAGCCGGCCTCCTTCCATCCGCGCCAGGGCTGCGGGTCCCCCCGCTTGTCCCCGTCCCTCCACGGGGCGCTGCTGGCCGGCTCCTCCTGCCTCCCGGTCCCATTTTGCTTGAATGGCTCCCCGTCTTCTCGGTCTGTCTGCTGGCATCCCACCGCCCTGACCCTCCCCTCAGTGTGATGGAAACCTGGCTCTGTCCTCTTCTGCGTTACACAGACCTCGCCTTCAGTGCGTCCCCCTGCATTCAGTGCTTTTTTCCCGCTCTTCTGTCTCCGACGTCCTCCATCTATTTATTTCTTCACCAGTCATCACTGCGTCCCTTGTCATAATCTAGTCATGATGCGCGGCGTGGCTGCTGACTCTGGGGCGTCGCTGGGTCCTGGCCCCCGCCGTGCGCCACGCGGTTCTGCCATGGCTGCCTCGGAGAAGCCCCCGTCTCTTGAGCACGCAGGTGTGGCATAGACTCAGCCCCCAGGTGTATGGTCGGCGCTGCAGGATGACTGCCTGGTAAGCCTTAGGGGAACAGTCAGAGAGCTTCACGTGGGGAGATGATATTGAACTCCCAGGAGCCGTGCCCTGAGACAGTGCACCTACTGCCTGAATGAAGACGGTGAGGCTCCGAGGCGTGAAGAGCTGCCAGCAACCCTCGGCTCAGGGATTATAGCACTCATGTGCTTTGCTTTTCCAAGGTGGCTAAGACAGATCTAACTGAAAAGATCAAGCCTGTGTTGGTTTTGACATTGCCTCTAGTTACAGGCGAGGGAAAAGTGCCCTTAGGATCTAAATCAGGAAGCTACTGCCTGTGGCTGTGAATCACGATTTTTATTCAAGTCGATTTTAGATAGGATGAGATCATTGAAGTTGCAGTAGGAAGAAAAAAATCCCTGTGGAAACTATGAAGAATTTCAAATTTTGTGGTTGATGTGGCTTCCAGTTAGGGTATCGCTTTCTGAACCTTCGTTAATAATAGCAGGTTATTATTGAGTGGATCTTCCTTTTTCTTAATTTATGATGCATTTTTATGTAGTTATATACATATATGTATATAATTATATGCACATATATGCATATAAATATATAATGTGTATGTATAAGTGTGTATACACTTATTTGCTATATATTTATAAAATTACATATAAATATACCGGGGGTGCCCAAACAATGTATACACATTTTAAGAGATGTTAACACTTTGGTCAGTGTTGCTCAAGCAGTAGTTCGCCATAATCAGAAGTGTCTGGATGCTGATGGGAACCACTCTGAACACCTCTTGTAACTGCAAAAGTCAAATGTGACTTGTATTCATCTTTTGTTATCGGTATATATTGAGTACTACAATTTTAATAGTTTTTTTCCTTTCTTAAAATGCGTATACATTTTTTTGGCACCCTCTGTATGTTCACACATATTTGTTCTATTTAAGGGCTATATATTTTTCCGTAAAACTGATGTATTTTTACAATAATACCTGAAAATTTGCCATTTTTGTAATCTAGAACTAGAAAAGGAACCATTGGGATTGAGTGGAGAGAAAATAAGGAAAGTAATAAGGCAGGAGGAAGAGACTCCTTCTTCTGAGCATGTAGCCTGGGGGGAGGAAGTGCCTGAGGCTAACATTTCACAGCTTGTGTAAACCATGTTTAATTTTTATGTAATGCAGCATACCATTGCAAAGCCCCAGGGAGCCTCATCCTTTGACGCAGTTCCTGGGGAAACTGGCCACCCCACATCAAGGGAGTGCCGCTCTCCTGGGGTCCGCGACCATGGAGCACAGCTTTGTGTCTGTTTGCTGTTCCCGCAGAATGATTTGCGCATTTTAAAGCTGCTAGAAGCATGAGGAAGTGAACAAAATTTCATTCTCGGAGTCGTGTTGAGCCGTTTCTAGGAGTCCAGGGGAGCGTCTCCGGGTAGATGACGTGACAGTGAGCCCAGGCAGGGCACACACTCTAACGTGGGTACAGAGCACCCCACATATTTCCAGTGTCGCCCTCCCCTGGACTTCCTCCTGTCCATTGGTGTCTCGGCTGAACTCGGCTGCTCTCTGTGGGCCTGTCCTGTGCCGGCTGCCGTGGGCATGTTGGGGCGCCCCGAGTGTGCCCTGTGCACCCCCACCGGGCATCGCCGCACCTGGCCTCTTGGCCTCTAGCTTCTTGATGTCCAGTGTGACTGTCTCCGGATGGAGGGCTTGCATGTGGGGTTCCAGCCATCATCAGAAATTTACCACCCTCCCTCACAGAGGCGAGTACGCACTTGGAGTCCTTCCTCGGGAGTGAGAAGGCCCCCTGAGTGTCAGGCGCCGTGAGGTGCATCTCACCGCCGTCACTCATATCTTGCAGGGATTAACTGGGTGGAAGGGATGACACAGCATCCCCAGAACCCCACGCTCGCGGGTGGTCACTGTGCCCTCATCTCCTGGGCCCCCTGTGTCTCGGACCCTCATTCCTCCTACACTCCATTTGCTTGTCACCCAGACTGGTCTTGACGTAGAATCTGCATCTGACCAAAGACAGAGAAAGCTGCCGGCTCCCTGCTCAGGCCATCAGGTGCTGAACTAGGCTCTCGCCTGGTCTGCTGCTGCCTCTGTGGTCCAGAACCTGCTTGTGTAAGCCCGGGGACCCCCTCTGTGTGAGATCACCCTTTTGCTCCAACAGTGACTCCTGAGCGAGTGCATCCACACACTGCAGACTGCCCCGGTGTCAAGGGCACCTGACCTTCTGGGCGAGTGGGAGCCGTCCCTCCCGCCACAGGACCCATGTCTTCTGGTTTGATGCTGCTTGTTAGTAGCCCAGTGTTCCGGCCTTTCCCCTTTACACTGGCAGAGCCCTGTCCCTCAGCTGACCCCCTGCATCCCGTGTTATCTGAGCGCAGCCTTACCCTGCAGAGCCTGGCTCACTCGGATCCGTGTCACACTCCTCTTTCTGCTCATACGGCAGCAGCCCTGTGTGTCTGATGTGCTGACGCACCACCATGGCCGCTCTCTCTGTCCCCTCCCCCTGCCCTAAGGACCCTCACTCACACCAGTGTTACTAACGTGTGTTCTTGGCCACCTGCGTCATACCGGAGGCTGCCCTTGAAATCGGCAGCTTCTTCCTTCTGTGAGTTCTGCAAGGGTCCGAAAGCAGAGGGCACTTGGAGAACTGCCTCGGTTCTGCTGCCTTCCCGTGACACCCACAGAAGTTACCAGGGCCTTGAAATCCTGTGACCATTGGCAGTGCGTCATTATTTTCCACTGAACATTCTTCCTTCTCTGTGGTCACTTTTTTCTGACATTGTGCCCACCCTGTTGTTGTTTTACCACATTGCATAAATTCAGCTACATCTGATATTTACCCTGGAAACTTAGCATGTATACTCTGTCTGAATGGAATAGCAATAGCCTGTTAGTTCGTGATGGCACAGCACCTCCGCTACCTACCACCGATGACGTTTCTGTGACACCTTGCCTGGGCTCGCACCAACTTGAGGCAGAAATGTGCTATTTTAGAAGGTTCTTCAAAAGTGGATTTGAAACATCCCCTCCAGGGGAGGTCATTTTTCTGAGGATAATAGTTGAACAATAGACAATAAGATGCATCTTATTTCCACATATCTTTAACACGTCATCCGAGACAAAAAGTACAGTTAAATGCTTTGTGGATTTCCACACAGAGTTCTGGTAAATGGTGGGTGCATGGAATGCAGTCAGATGTCGGCGCTGGCAGGAATTTGACTTTCAAGTTGTTGTGTCCTTTTCTTCAGTAAAGTAAGCTCAGTAGGATGTAGCTTTTTGTGCTTTACTGCCTTTCAAAAATAGATAGTGTGCTGCTGGTTTTAATATAAACCTATTATAGTATACAGTAATACCTTGGTTTGCGGGCATAATTCATTCTGGAAACAAACTACTCGTATTGGAAGACATCACTCGTTTACCAAGTTAAAATATATTAGAAATGTTTGCTGGGTCTTGCCAAGCAGTCGCAAACCACGTTACTTGCAGTCCAAGGTTTTACTGTGTTTTCATTCTGAAGACCGGAGCTGTGTAGAGGGAGGTGTACACAGATGATTGGAGATCGGTCACTCAGTGCGTGGCTTTCAGCACTCCGGTGCTGGGGGCTGTGAAACTGGGATCCTGTCACTGTAAGTAATACGCTGATGTCTTATATCTTGCATGTTATTGTCACATTAGTGCAATTTAAGTTAGATACTTTCAGTATTTCAAAGTGCGTTCTTTGTCAGGATGCTGAGAATAATGACGTTGATTGAAAGTTTTTGGTGTTAACACTAGAAATTCTGATGTCCATTTTTGTTGAAGGGCATACTGAATTTTTTTCTTTGTTGGGGTTTTAATTTTTTTCTTTGAGTAATTTTAAAAATTACTTCTTAACGAAATTCATTACTTTCTTTAAAGAAGTGTGGCTCAAGTACATGAGGAAAATATGAAAAGAATACAAGTGTTATATGAATGGGAACAATTGTGTTGTTTTAGTCCAGCCATGAAGCTTTTAATTCCATACTTGGGAAGGTGTCCAGGTTCAAAGGCTCAGTTGCACTGAGATATGTATTATTAAGGCGTGTGGGTTCGAGCTCGTGTGGAGCGGGTTTTAGGAAGGCACAGCAAGCTACAGTTCTGTGGCATTAGATTCGACTGACAGTTTATACTGATTTGTTGTCCAATCAAACAGAAAACCAGCTCATCACACGTGCTTTTTTTGCTCTATGTAATGAACTAGACACTTCTCCTCCTGTGACTGTATGATACCCTGACTAATCTTGAGAAGAGTATTATTGCAAGGAAAGATACTACTGCATCTTGAAATTTGCTTTAAGATGTTATAGTCAGTTGTAACATCACAGCAGATTGTTCCATAGAAACTTTATGGTTTCTAAGGTTTTGTGCATTTTGATCTTGTTATAATTCTTACATTTTTACTGTCTTCGTAATCATTCTCCAATTCCACATTTGAACTAATAGAATTTTCAAATTCTCTTCAATTTTCCATGGTTAAATTACTTTTAAATAAAACTCTATCTCAACATTAAGGCTGCACCCAGCTCTATCTGATGGCATCTCTATGTATTCTGTTTCATATATTTGTTTCCTTGTCCCACAGAATCACCTAGGTCAGGAAGGGCAGCTAAATTTGATAATTCCTTGGATGGGTGCTTTAAATTTGACTGTTTCTTTTGGTAGTTCATGTCTCCTTTGATTGCTCATGGAGTTTTCCCATGGAGAGAACATGGGAGAAGCGTATTTTTCTGTTCTTCATCTGTGCAGTTTAATACCAACTCTGCATGGTCCTGTATATGTAAATCCACTTCTCCCATATATCTATGGAGCTGAATTGAAATATAGTAATGTCAAAAAAAATAACCTGTTGAATGAGTATTTTGGGTTTATGTGTCTTATCATTTATTTTTTTTTGTAGTATTTTTTTTTTTTTTTTTTGAGGGCAGTGTCATTGGCCCTCACATGTGGGACCTAAACCGCGGCCACTGGCTTCCCAAGCCAGTGCTCAACCACTGCACCACTCGGCCGGCCCTGTAGTATTTTCTTTTAATTACTCCGTTTTGAATACTTGGTGCTTCATCTTCTTAGAAATTAACCTTCAGTTAAAGTAAGCCAAAAAGCTATATAAATAAAAAATATTAATTCGAAACTTCCTGTCTTTTTATTAATTTTAATTTAATCAGATCAAGATTACATGGGGTTAAAAATTAAAATTGTATAATTTTCATTTTAACACAGACTTGATTCTCAGTTTCCAAAATAAAGTGATATCTTCTCTGACAACAGAATTAACAAAAGTATACCTTATCCATCTATCCTTACTTTTTACTCGTTTAATAATAACGATCAGAAGTGTTTTGCAGATTATAGCAATCTAGGGAAGTAATTCTGTGGTCCACACTCTTCCTATGAACATAACAGAAAATCTAATTTTATTTTATACTCTTTGTGCCTTATGCACAATCTCTATAAACCTAAACCTACAGTAGAGGGAAAGGGATTGTCCTCAGAGAATCCCAAAATCTTAATTAGATTTTTTTCATTTTCCATTGCAGGGATCTATGCTAGAACAGTTTAATAAATATTTACTGAATTTATGAATGAGTGACAGGTCTCACCTCACAAGGTAACAGCATCTCCTTGAAGAGATAAGCCGTGGTTTTCCATTTGTGTTTATTTGTAATACCTCGAATAGTAAACATATATTAACCTCATGAAATGCCTGGAAAAAACCCCTAATTTCGTCTTTTGTTGAATATACACTTTCGCTTAAATATTAAAGATAGTTCAGAAAAAGATTTCTAAGGTTTTAATAGATACATAGAAGCGTGAAATTTCAGGAAAATTAGATTTAACACAATTGCACCCTGAGCACTCTTGGATCGGAAGGGCTGCTCTAAAGCGCTTTTGTGGTCTGGCCCGGTTGCCTGCTGTGTCCCTTTCACTGCTGTCCCCTCTCCTTCTGCTCCAGCTGTCCTGAACTCCTTTCATCTCCCTGACTGTGCCTGGCTTTCTCCTGCCTTCTCACCTGGCTAACTCCTGTACCTGCTACCTGCCCAGAAGCCTCCCTGAGTTTCCACAGGTGGATTGAGTTTCCCTCCAAGTTCTTTGTGCCCTGAGGGGCGGACGCTCCCCTGAGCCAGACCCCGCCCCTCTGTCTGGAAGTGTTCCTCTCTGAACTCGGGGGTCTTTAGGCACAAGGAAGGAGTTTGTGTTCTCTTTTCTGTGCGTACTGTGTGTTCTCACTGTTAACACGGACGAGTGTTTGTGAGAAATGACTAAATTACTTTGGAAGCTGTATTTATCTGCTATTTATAATATTTATTTTATAATGACTTTTGGAATCATGTTAAATTATGTTCAACATATACTTTAAAAAAGTGTGTGTGTGTGTGTATATATATATATATATATATATGTTAAATAATAATATTGTCTTTTATAAGAAATAGTGAAAGCAAAATCTGACAATTTTTCAAAAAATGTTTGATTTGTTAAAATGAAAGTGCTTAAAATTACAAATACAAAATCCTGTGATTAGGTTCATCAAAATGGGAAACTCTATGCAAGAAAACCAGAGGATAAAGAGACGCTTTTTTTAAGGTCCTTGTGCCTCGGGAATCTGAAAGGCCCGGAGGTTTACCATGATGCAACTTTGAATGTCAGCCAGTGGAGGATATTCAAAGTTAAAACCCTGGACGGTCTGCCCGAAGTCAACTGAAGGGAAGTCAGACTAAGAATAGACTAAGGGCGTGTCCTCACACAGCTAATGATTGAAAAGTGAGCCCTGAAAGGGAACCACCAGCGGGAGGAAAAGCCAGGTTGTCCTGATTGATGATTCTGGAATGAAGCATGTGGCTCGGGCCATCTGTGACCCATATAAAGGGAACAGGACGCTCTGCTGCCTTCAGGGGGCCCGGCTGGGAAGGCGACAAGAAGGGCACGCGAGACCCCCGAGTTTCACTTAATTTTCCTCAGCCTTAAACCTGTTCCTCGTAACTTAGCATTTCTAATACGTGAAAGGAATTTCGGAGCTGCGACATGACAGCGATGCCAAGCTCTGTTCCTCGGGTTCATGTTGTTATAAACGTGTGTGGAATCACCCCACAGTGTTGGTTATTCACTAGATAATCCAAGAGATGGCTTTTACTCAAAACTGGGAGTGAGGAGAGAGCAAGAACTAGTTTCTATAGCTTTTTGATTTAGAAAAGCATTATGAAAACATCATTTTTATCACACAATAGGGGATAGGAAGGATTTACTGATATAGCAAGTCATATGAAAAATACTTTGTATTCTAACTTAATTGCTTTTATTTCTTAATTATTCCTTTTCGCTTGTTTTTTGCTGGCATTCAAAAAATTAGAAAATTCTAATTCATAATTTTGTGGTATTTGTAAGTCCTTTCAACAACAAAAGGAAATCAGGATATAACGAAGTTTAAGTGAATCTAAACTATATTAAGAAAATTCTAAAATATACATGAAGTTTTGCCAGAAAAAGATTGCATTTAAACAAAACAGCTTGAGTTAATTTTTCCAGAAGGCGTTAACCTCAATGAGGAGGCCTTTCCAAGTATATTAGAAAATTAACTAGTTCCAGATTACAGGTAATCCGTTTACAAATGATGCAAGAGATAAAATGAATGAAATTAATTTTAGAGGAGTTGCACTACGAAGCTAAATTTTAAAATTGGTTACTAATACAGGAAAATCAAACAAAAAAAAATCCTTGCATACTTGGACACGAGGTCCCAGACCAGCAGAGAATCTGGTAAATATAGCTATTCAAAATCAAAGTAAAATAATAACTTGGAAATTTCAGTGTGTATGAACTTGGCTGTCTTGTAAACAACTTGCAGTGTTTAGGAAATTATCTAATGAACTTCATGAATCAGTACAAATTGTATATTTTAGAGAGGCTAGTGATCAGAGGAGGGAAAGTGAATGTTCAAAAAGTCCTGTTACCATCTTACATATCTTAGAAAACCATAAGAATATGGTCATAGGATCCTGATCTCCAGTAATTGTGTATCTATGAATATGGTCATAGGATCCTGATCTCCAGTAATTGTGTATCTATGAATATGGTCATAGGATCCTGACCCCCAGTAATTGCGTATCTGTGAATATGGTCATAGGACCCTGACCCCCAGTAATTGCGTATCTATGTGTATAATCCCCAGCGGCCTGAACGAGCGCAGTGCACATGCAGTGGTGGGAGTCATCACAGTAATAGCCCTCCCTTACGGCGTCGGAGCTCATTCAGTAGTTAAAACTGTTTTACAAAATTTCCCTTTAAGTGTTGAATGCCTTCAGAGAATATAAAAATAATTTTGTCTTCAAAAGTGGTTTACATAGTTCTGCTTGAGTACTGGAATTTGCTCACAGTGATCCTTTCCAGATTCTCTGCTGGTCGATATCTGGGCTTCACTGAGTAAATTACCAATTTTTTTTTTTTATAGTAGAGGTCTAGTCTCATTTATGCTTAAATTTCTATATTCTTTAGTAGTAAAAGATAAGCAAAATACAGAAACAAAACAAGAAAAACGACGTTTTGCCCACAATTGTTAAGCATAAATATTGAGGAACAAGGCTTTGCAGGATGTATATAAAGGGGCAAGACTGAACAGAAATCACCATTTTGATGTTATCTGTAGTTGATGTCTCGCTTCTCTGCTATCAGCCTCGGCTTGTTTTTCTCCCCAACCTTTTGCTGACAATATTCAGCCTCGTCTCTTTGCTTGAAGACCTCTTATCGCTTCAGAACTGTGCCCCTTGAATTCTTAATTTCAGTTCAGAAACCCTAAGTTGTGAACTCACGAGGCTCTGGGGTTCCATGATTCTCACCAAGAATGGAAAACCCTGTTGGTTTGCATTGTTTTCCACTAAATAATTGGAAAATTCTTTGTATCTGTCTTGACAAACGGAGGAAGAAGCACTCCCTCCCGCAGCCCCTCGTGTTTCTCACCCGGCTTTGTCCTCTGGGTGGTGAAGGAGAAAGCCGACAACATGTGGTGTGTGTGTCTGCTCTCAGCCAACTGCCCTGTGTGACCATGTTTTTCTCCAGTCATTGAAAGGATTCTCCCAATCTGATGCCTCTTAATTTAAAGAAGAAAAAGGCTTTTTTTTTTCTTTTTGTTTAAAAGTAGTTGTCTTTATTTTAAGACACTATAAAATGCATTAAAAGATAAGGCAAGCCCACCACCTCTCAGACTGACCTCCTTTTATTCTTCTCTCATATTGCGCATCTTTATTCCATGTTTTACTTTTTTTCCCTCTCATTTAAGGCTTTTTGTGTTTTGTTTTGTTTTTGTATGTGTACAGTGACTGTTATTTTTCCCAGCTATACTTTAGATGAGGAAACTTTTCAATGTAGAGGTGCTATATCTTTCCTGCTTATAAATTCATTGGTCTAAAAGAGATATTTGCCTTAAATCTTGTATACATTTCAGTGCTACAAACCTGAACTCATATAGCATTTTCACTGATGCAAGCAAGGGGTTTTGTAAACTCAGCTGTTTCCCTGAAACATGTCTGAGGCCCAGAGAGAAAGCCTCATGGTGCTCTGACCTGAGAAGTGTGGAGACGGGCTGAGCAGCGGATTGCCATGATGCCCACAGCCGAGAGTGCTAAGGAAGCATGTTCACGCGTGAGGTAAGGCAGCACAGGGGATTGCAGGTGACGCTTCCTAGAAGGGTTTGCAATTCTTTGACAGAAATCAAAACAACATTTTAGAAAGGTTTAGAAGAAGTTGCTGGAACTAAAACGTGATTTACAAGAAAAGTCATGTCTCTGAGGTTGCGAACGTGCGGGGAGCGTGTGAGTCAGGGCAGCCGGACGTCCCCAAGGTGGTGATGGCCGCAGGCAGCGTGGAGGCCGCAGGGCGCCGTTTTTATGTTACAGGGAAGCGTCCTTTGGGACCTTCATTTGAAAATGGGTTTTGTGCAGAGCCGTATTGACACGTTTCTCAGGTTTACGTGGATTAGGACACCCCTCACCCCGTGACGGGTTGTGCCTGATCTCAGTATTGTCGGTTGGTCTTGCCAACATGAACTTTGAAGTCTCTTTCTCTGGCACCGTGTGGAACACAGTCCACCTGCGGATTTGTTAGGTGGTGTGTGTGTGTGTGTGTGCGCGCGCGCGCACACATGTACCAGGTACTTTCATGACAGGACAGATGATGTGCTGAATTTGACAGTTGCTCGAATTCTACTGTTGAATCAGTGGTTTCAATGAACATTGTATGTAGAAGCTAGAAAGTTGGCAAGTAGATAAAATAAAGAAGTATAACTTTGGTAAAGCATTTTATATTTTTTTACTGAGTATCTTCACATCATAAAGTTGTGATCATTAGAAAGACTTCCACAAGAATTGTTCATAAGCTAATGGCACCTTGTTTCTATCTCCCACTCCTAAAACTGCGAGAAATGCTGCATTTCCAAACTTCATGGGGGCGGTAAGGTCTGAGACTGGAATTTAAAAACCTGATTTCTGTTTCCATATTTGCTCTTTACAAGCTGGGTCACCTTGACAATTCTCTTGGCTACACTGGGCCTTTGTTTTTGTAGCGTTTGCATGAATATTGGGTGGTCTTCAAAGACTCACGTCCTGTCCTGTATTCTAGTTTGAAAATTACACGTCACACCGAAGTGTGAAACATGGGTTTGCAGTCACACCCGACTTCTGTCATATCTCTGTGGTGATGTGTCTTCTGTGACTTTGGGCAAGTTACTTTGCTTTTCTAATCATAGTGTTCATGTCTAAGTGTCTACCTTATAGAGGCATTGTGATGGCAAAACGAGACCATGTGGGAGCTGCTGGGGGTGTCAGCTGTAGGTGAGGAAGCGTGTGTCCCTGGGTGGGGAGAGCGGGGAGTGATGGGATGCTAGTGTGAGTGGTGGGGAGTCTCTGGTCAGCTGGTGGGAGGGGATGCGGGAGAGGTCGACTGCATGCAGACTCCCCTCCGCGGCAGTAGGGGTACCTGGCCCTCAGGACCCCCACCCTCTTAAGTCCTCAGTACACCCCTAAATGCTACAGGGCACCTCACTCAGTGAACTTCCCAGGTGGCCCCAGTAAGAGACGCAGGAGGTGCTCTGAAGTCTTAGCATGTTTCCTTGGGGAAGTGAGTGCTAATTTATAAAGAGAAGAGTCAGAACGCAACCTGCTTCTGAACAAGCCTGTTCATAAGCTGCAGAATATTCAGAATTTGGGCTGGTTTCTATGTAGTGTGTACAAGATAAGCTAACAATGAAAACATTTGGTTTTTCATGGCCATGGCATATTTTATTAATGAATAAGTAATATTTGTCCCTGACAGAAGGAAATCTTTCAAGTATCAAAGAACACATTAAAATTACAGTAAAAATATAGCCACACCCATGAGGTTATACACGAAGCTACAGACTAGATATTAGGTGAATGCTACATTGTTTCTTTGATAGTGTCCATTTTGTTGGAAATTAAAGGATTTTAATGAGATTTTTTTTTAAGTGAACACGAAAAATATGTACTATTTTTGCCACTTCTACTTAAAGGTGTAAATATATTTTATTTATACTTTTTAAATGCTTTATTCAAAACGTATTCAGATCAAAGAAACCCCCAAAACTCCTTATCTCATCTTTAAGGACAGATTTCATTGTGACCCACTTGCCTTCTTCCTTTGATTTCTTTCCACGGTCTTTAAATTTGTCACTTCTGAAAACTCCAGCTATCGCTGTTGCTGTTCAAGACACCATTTTATTTCCTGCTTCTCTGTTCTCTGGCCACGCAGTCCTCTTCCTTCTTTGCTTGGCCCCACGTGTGATATTCCAGTGCCTGTGTCCTGCCCAAGAATAGATGAACCCAAAACCCCGGTCTGGTGTGTGAGCCAGCTCAGCGGAACTCCGCTTTGTTAAACGTATAGACACGGCTGAGCCTAGGCGTTTTGTGCTCATACTTTCTTCATTGGTTTCTATCCCAGGAAAGGCTGATACCTTCTTCAGTTCCTTAGGTTTCTGCCCACGTGCCGTTCTATCGAAAGGTCTTCCCTTCGTGCTCGAGCTAAATGGCACTGCCACCGTCCTGTCCCCACGCTGCCTGAGTTTCCTTCCTAGTCCTTACCGCCACACGACGTGTTCTGTATTGTTCACTTGTTCTTTCTTCCACCCACTTAGAAAAACCTGTGGATGAGCTCAGAGACTTGGTATGTTTTGTCCATGGCTGTGTCATCGGTGCCTGGATTAGAGTGTCTGAAACAAGTTAGGCACTCAATAAATATTTCTTGGATGAATGGGTGGCTAGAATCCAACCTGTACTTGTGGATACTAGTTCAGAGGTCAGTGGAAGCAATTCCATGTAAGCATTCCACGTGTCTGTCAGCCTTTATTTGTGATGTTCTTTGGTTGGAAAACCATGGTTCCTCCTAGAAGAGAAACTTACATTAACTAGATGTTTAGGGTTATTTCAATAAGTTTATGGTAGTGGTATCTTAATAGAACTGATTATTCAAATGCTGCCATTTCTCAAATATTTCCAGTTGTCCCTGGGAGGTGTTTGTAGTTCATCCGAGTCTGATCGGTAAGGCACTTGAGCCATTACCGTTCCGTCTGCTCTTTCTGTGGATGTTTATGTAAACCTCAGTTATTGACACATTTCTTTCTTTCTTTACAAGCAGAAAGTGTATTTTATAATAAAAGTGTTACCTGATACAAAAGAATTAATTAAATTATTCTCATGATTAAGAGTCCAACACCTAGAGATATATTCTAAATGGCCACGTACTTCCATGCTTCTTACACATATGAAATTGAAATATTTCTCATTGTCCCTGGACATGTAGGAGTAGGGCCCACCTGGGTGGTACAAAGGTACCAAGGTGTGGCGCATGGCAATTGGTCCTGGTGACCAAGATTAATGAAACTCACATGGGCTTTAATTAGCGCAGCTGCAGTCATCAATTACCTACTGAACACAAATATTGTTATATTTGGGAAATTCTTGATTTATTTTATTGCACTGGCCAGCAGATTTAGATGAATGAGTTCTCATCATAAGCATTCTGGGCACTAACGCTGGAGGCCACCACTTATTATTTAGGACACAGTCAGCCAGAGTGATCAGCACGGAACAAACACTGTGCAGTGCTCGCAGCATTAGCCTGGAGATTTGCTGAAATGTTTGGCTGGTCCAGGTTGTCAGAAATATCAGGGCGTCCTGAACCAAATCCGAATTCCTAGCGGCCTGTCCGGTAGGGAAGGCGCCACTGCCTCAGTCCAGGGGGTGACCGCGACAGGCCATTGAGCATGTGCCTCAGGTGCGGCCACAGTGCCGAGCGCACGACACCGGCCCGTACCTGTCGCACGCGGAGCCCACGCTTCGTTCAGCAGGACAGCGGCGGGCGCCCGTTGTGTCCGAGAGTAGGGAAGAGTAGGCCTTCCCGAGTGGAAGAGAGCCGTTTACCCGTAGACCTGTGTGCTCACCCACACTCACATGTCTGTCAGAGGGTTCTTTCTATTCTAGAGCAGTTTTGGAAATGTTCAGCCTTGAGCTAAAGAGGTCTAACAAATATATATTACTTCTAAGGGGGGGATATGGTATATAGTTGTTTTTTTTTTTGTTTTTTTTTAAAGGATTTTATTGGGGAATTGGGGGCAGGGAACAGCATTGGGAAACCGGGGGAGGGGAACAGACAAGTTGTTGTCCTTTTTGTTCGTCAGTCTAGTTGCGGAGGACGTCGCTTCACTGGCCCATGTTGGCATCATCATTGCGTTCTTCTCGGATGAGGCAGATCGGTTGGCAGGCTCTGGACGGCTGCTCACAGCGGCTCTTGGCAGCTCACGCCAGCTGCCGGCAGCTCACTGTAGCCCATGGCAGCCCACTGCAGCAGGGGCTGCAGCTATGCCATCCGGGGGGCTCACAGCAGCCCAGCTCCAGGTGGAGCTGTTGTTCACCATCTTAGCTGTAGAGGGCGCACCGTCACTGGCCCTCATGTGGGATCTGAACCAGGGCCGCTGGCGTCCCAAGCCAGCTCTTAGCCAACGCACCACCCAGCCGGCCTTATAGTTGTTTTTTAATGTTGGCTACTAGCTGTATCAAACAAAGGTACTTTTAATGCTATTTAGTTAAATCTGGAATTATTACAATGAAGAATAATTTTAAAATTCATGTAAATTTTGTATATTTGTAATTTAATCTCCCGAACTCTCTAATTTAGTGAGACTGCCTAATATAGGGTTTGAGAAATAATAAGTAAACGTCATTTCATTTTTTTACTTTCTCGCAGGATGAAATCTCTGTCAAGTTCTTATTAAACAGAGAAAGACAGAGAAACCAGTGAGCTTGGCTTACGTACTTGTCTAGATTACAGAGTGGAATGTGGTAGGTAGGATAGCCATTGTGCAGAAAGGTTATATGGCCTCACCAAGGCTTTATGACAAATCAGCTGCAAATAATCTGTTTAAGGCCTTGTGGCACAGTAGCCGATTTATGTGGGGATAGGGTTATTTCACATCTGAATTACTTTCATTAAAATGTTCAGAATCTGTTATTATGTATAACTTTTCTGTTTCTTGTATAACCATTTCATGGTTAACATAGCTTAATGGATTCGTCAAATGTATGAATATCGCAGTTTAATACACATTATGGTTTCCAAAGGGAAGGTGTGGCCAGCTTCCAGCGTGGACGGTGGTGGCTGCCATTGGTTCCCTCCGAGGAGGCCCACTCTTGTCCTCAGGAAGGAAAGTGCATGTACTAAATGCCCGCACATGTGTCGGACCCTGGGTGAGAAGGACTTGTGTCGTGTCCGAGTTGTCAGAGAGTTTGCAGTTGGTGCCCTTCGCTCACTGGTTGTTGTCTTCATGGCGTCTTACAGACACTGTGATTTCTGTGCATACTTCTATGGCCTTTGTGTTTTATAGAGTAAATCATGGCGTGCTTTCTGTTTTCCACTTAACAGGAGAAAGAGCTTTTGTTCATTGAACCAAGGTGCCTAGGAGGAGATTTTATTTTTATGCATTTGATTTTATGTGACTCTCATATTTTACCACTAAGAACAGGTCTGCACCTCCGAACTCATGTGTCCTGGTGCCCAGACATCCTGAAATATGGGCCAGAGCTGTTTTCTTAGCATAATCCGACTGTGTTATGAGTTCCAGTGTTTATTGAACAGGTTTTCCCCCATAAGTTTTAAAGAACCTAGCGTACCTCTGAAGTGAATATTACACTCACGTGTCACTCCGTTATCCGTGCTT
>CM066738.1:110778977-111046477 GCA_033961575.1 Aselliscus stoliczkanus
ATAGTAACTTTTGACCTGTTTAATAAGTTCTCAAGCTGTGTAGTGGAGTTTTTATTGTACTCTGCAGTGTACAGTTATGAAGTGCGGTACATAATAAAATAAAAGCAATAATGTTGATATTTCTGAGGGATCCATCACAGCTGACCTGAAGCAACATATTTCATGTGGTTTGTCTGGGTATGAATGCTGGAAAGTTATAGCTGAAATTACTATAGACGATATTGTGTTTATGACTTCTGATTGCTTAGCACTGTAAGGAGCCCCAGCCCCTGTGATTCCCAAAACTGTCTACGGCAGTTCATTAGTGTTGGTGTCAAGAAACAAATGAAAAAGACGAAATACATTTAGTATTAGGCAATAAGACATTTTAAGTGAGATGGCAGTATTTAATGTATGACAGTGTAAAAAGTGAACGTGGAGCCATCCTGATAGGCAAAGGTATCCAGGCCGTTTCTGGAGTTACGGGCAGGTTTTTTTATGGGTGTCATATTCAGGTCTTTGCTTCATAAAATCATTAATTTAATTTGAAATGCGTTTTTGTAGGAAAGGCAGAAAGATGATGAAGGGAGGAAGACAGTCTTTTCACTGCAAAAGTATAGAATAGTTTGTGCAGGTCTCGTCCTGAGGATGAGAAATCTTTAATTTGGAGAAGATTGCCAGTGGACCTAGAAAGTACGTTTATCTGAAAAAAGATAAATTACTGCTCTAAAATATAATTTATGTGTTTGCTGTCTCTCTTCTTTATCAGATTTTACATCCCTTGAGACCAGGGCCCGTGTCCTAGTTCTCTTTGTGTTTCCGGAACACAAGATGAGACCTGGCCCGTAGTGGGTCCAGGAGACATTCGTCTAACTCTAACAGAGGTGGAGACACGACTTCTTTGCTTTGCAACAGCTCCCAAGTAGTGTGAGAGCCAGGGCAACAATCGAGGTGTGACATGAAACACCGCCTTTAAGATGGCTCCTGCCTGATGCGTCTCTCTATTAAAGGGAAATTCATCCGTCTAGATCAGCCAAGCCACTTCAAGTGTTTTCATTTGTATGAAAACCTCATGTTTGTATTTTTTAATACAGCTTTTATATAATTTTAAATAATTGAAGTTTCACCCAGGATAGTTTCTAACTTGGCTTTTAGTAATCTGCAGCACCTTGGTGGTATTATTATTATTATTATTATTATTATTACTACTACTACTACTACTACTATTACTGTCACTACCTCCACTACTACTGTTCTACTGTTGCTTAGCAGACCAAGATATAGACTCACCCGTTTTCAGCAAGTTTAGAGCATCTATACGGACAGAATTTACTCATGAATATTTTTTGCCTACCATTTCTGTTGCTGCCAAAGAAAATTTTAAGTCGTATTGTCAGACTCATCAACATTCACTGATGTATTTCTTCTAGCAATTTTTTTGGCTATCGTGGTTGGGGTCGGGAAAGATAATTAGTGGTAGAGAACTTTTAAATATTTTGTTCAGCTCATTGCTATGATTTTATATGACTGTGAGTTACTGGTGTTTCATTTCATTGATGGAATGATATAAAAATATTCATTAAACAACGTGGAAACTGTGAAAAGAGTAATACATACATGTTTTGTGTGATCATGCCTCATAGTTAGTTTTATAAATAAAACCATTAGCTTTAAAACAACCATTATATACTTCTTCAGGATTGTTTCAAAGGTACTGCTATGACGCACACACGCATGTATGTATGTACGTATGTTACAGTGACTCAGCCTTCCATACGTGCCTTGGGAGCTGTCGTGAGAGGCAGTGCTCCAGTTGTCTTTTTCCCATCCGTCGTGCCCAGCACATTTTATATGGCCCAGAATCAGGCAGCGAGAAAACCTGACTGGACCTCCAGGAAGTGCTCTGATATTAATCAGCCTCATGTGCAAGACAGAAAAGCCGATAGTCCGAAACCGCCCTCCAAACCCGGACAGACTGTCAGTCTGTAGGAACGGAGGACTGGCCTATGTAAGTAATCAGATACTAACCCTGGGAGGCGCTGTCAGGCTCATGCTGGTTGTGTAAGCGGCAGGCAAACTGGGCTTTCTCTGACAGACAGTGTGTAAATCTGCCCGTGCAAAACCCCAAATGTTTAGTTTGCTCTGTAATAATCTGCTTACTTTCATCTGCGAGAGCAGCGACATCACTTAGCCAAATGCCCCGCTGACGTGAGGCCCAGATAAGACTGCGGTGGTGCCACTCATTCAGTCCTTGATTGGCAAGCAGATAGCTAGGAATTGACCAGACGTTTGCGTTCAGCCGGAAGAAGAGAACACCTTCTGGACAGGAATAACTTTATTTAGCTTGGTTATTTTACATCTCGAGAAAGTGGATAGGATACATCATGTCTAATTATAGTTTCTAGGAATAAGTAACCTACCCTATCAATAACTATTGAATAGTTCTGTCCAAAGGCAATCTTCCTTAATTTATTAAGATGCCTTTACTTGCTATTTATATGTGTTTATTGCATTGACTTTTATTTGTTATAGTCAACACCCTTTCATTTAAAAAATATCTTGCATTATTTCTGTATTTGCTTACTGTGAATAGCAACAATTTCATGAATTTGAATATGTAACTAAGAATCTGTAAATTATATTCTTGAGGAGAAATTGAATTTTTTTATCTGAATGTTTCAAGTCAAAGTGAGTTAAAGATGAATTCAGTGTTTCCATATATTTAAGGAGAATAGAGCACCTTTCCACCATTCAAAGACCTATATTATATCAACTATTAATTGTGAGTAGTGTTTCCTTTGCTATTCACTCAGTGGATAAGCAGTATAACTTGAGGAATTTTGGGTTAAATTTCTCTGAGATTATTGAGATTGTTTAAATTTTCACGCAGATCTTCAGTTTGATTTTACCAAAAGACATTGCCAGCTGTGATTCGAGGCAGTCTTGATTGTTTTGAGCAAAGGGGGAGCCCCGATTCTGGGCCATCGTGTTTTGTGATCAGTGAGTAACTTCACAGGACTCATCTTTGAAGTCTGACCAGGGAAAGCGCGCTGCCACGCAGACTGAGTTGATTGTCGCATATGCCATCGTCAAGCCCCGAGATAGGTACTGTCTTGCCCTGGTTCAGGTGGCCAGATGTGCCCGAGAGGCCATAAGTTTTCCAAGGAATTTGACAGCAGCCATAGGAGAGAGGTGAGAAGCCGGCAGCAGCATCACACTGGACGCGGTGATCCCAGCTGTGCGGTCAGAGCGGAAGCTCAGGTCCGCGCGGTGCTGTCCCGTCAGGGTCCGCCAGGGGCCCGAGCCCCAGAGCCATGCTGTCCCGTCAGGGTCCGCCAGGGGCCCGAGCCCCAGAGCAGTGCTGTCCCGTCAGGGTCCGCCAGGGGCCCGAGCCCCAGAGCCATGCTTCATTTAAATTATTCACTACGTCAGCACACGACACCAAGTCCACACTATTAGTCACATTTTAATCGGTTTTTCAGTCGTCAGTCAGGTTGCCCGAATTCAAATCAGCTTACTTAGGGGCATGTACCCCGAGATTTGATGATTCTAACATTTTACCTCTTTCCTGCTGTTGCCTCCTCTGTCCACCGTATCAATCCCTGATCGGTCTGTGAGCTCAGGTAAAAGTTAAAATTCAATCAGAGGGCTGGTTTATTTGATAGCAAGTAACATGTGCTCATGTTTTCCTTTTCGTTGTTCCCCAGAGGAAATTTCCCTAATTATCTTTCACTTGGGCTTCTGTTCCGAGTCCTTTTCTGCCACCTCCCTCACCTCTGAGTCAGCCTGGCACATTCCTTAGTGCCCTACTGACATTATTTTTGAAGAGAAGAAATTCCGAGTGACCTATGGAAGCTAATTCATTATGAACAGTGGTAGCGCTATCGCCGGACATCCCCCTGGGTGGCTTGTGGAGACGAAGGCAGGGTCCTGTCCCTCAGCACCTTGTCCTTAGTTCTTAGCTCTTATGCAGGCTTTTGTGAATATCTTCCTGCAAATTCCTGGGGAATGCTTCCTCCGGATCTCTGGTTATACTTAGAAGTCTTCTGATATTCATCTGTTATTGTTAAGATTTTCTACCCTAGCCTCTGAGTTGCAGTTGAGAATTTTCAGTTGAGTAATTGCTTGAGCGCCAACTATCTGTAAGGCATGAGAGAGCTCTTTGCAGGGTGGTGCTTACAGCATGCATTTTCTGCTCTTGCCGTTCCGATCATCTTCCCGTCCCTGTACCTCTGGCTTCCTATTAAACCGCTATGCCTGGCAGCATAACTCGTTAGCATTACTTTGTTGTTCTGTTGTTCTTTCTTAGACAATTAAAGAGGAGAGATACTCAAGCCTCCTCCTGCCAGTGGACTTGACTGGTGTTGGGACCGCACGTGGACCCCTGGTAAGAAAGGGCTTCACAATATGATGGAGATAGACCCCTCGTGAGCCGTGATGGGGGGCATGCCCCCATCATGTTCAGCTGACTCTTGCCCTCAGATCCCTTCTTCCCTGCAATGGAGATGCAAAGCTTTTGGTAGCATCGTTTCTCGGGTTTTGGACTCCGGGTACATCTTCTCCCTTGGTCTGAACTCAGCAGACATGTAGTGGAAATTAGAATTGTAGCGTTTTATGGTTGGAGCGTATTTTGGAGGTATTTTATTCCAACTCCATGGCATCTGATGTGTGGAATTTCAGACTGAAAGAACAACCAAGGCACCAATGGTGGTGTCAGGGCAGCTGTCCACTTCTGTGGCGTGACCTCCTATAAGCAGCTTTGTCTGCACTTTAAAATATGTCATTGGGAATGTCATTCATCAGAATATTTGTTGCCATACTTTGAGCCTTTGATAAAGTTTAGTTATAGATGATTATTAACTTTTATAAATGGTTCTTAATATTGTTTTCCTGCCCTTATTATGATACTACTGTGGAAAACACCATGAAGTTAAAAATCAATGTGAACATCCCTGATTGCGTAGAATCTTTTTGGGAATGTATGTATCTGAAAGTAGAAAATAATTCAAAGGCCCACAGGCGTGAGATGGTGAGGGGTCGACTTGTTAGTGGCAAACAAGCTACAGAAGGATCGGGACACTCGTGGAATGCGGGGAATTAAAATGGGATACGAAACAAGGGTAGTCTTTAGTGAAAACTGCTCTGACCGTCTCTAAAATCTGGGAATATCTTACTATTGAACACCTGGAACCGTCTCTTCTAAAATTGTGATTATGTGGTGACTTGTGGCAAACAGAAGATTCTTTAATTGTAGTGAACAGTATCTATGATTAGCTGTCAGCTTTGGGGCTTTCACACAGTTTAGGCTAATAAATCCACTGAACATTGATGTCTGAACCATCTGAATAGAAATACAGTACAGTTTCACCTTCCAAAGTTGAAAGGCTAAATAACGTCTGTCTTTCTTTGTATTGAAAAACGAGCAGGGGATGATGTGTGTGCGTGCGTGCGTGTGCGTGCGTATGTGTGTGTGTGTGTGTATATGTAAATCTGTGCTTGTAAATACTTGTAATACAGCAGTATATAAAATGCTCATTGAAAGTTTTCTTTTGGGGCCCGCCGAGTGGCGCGGCGGTTAAGCGCTGGCTTGGGAAGCCAGAGGCCCCGGTTCGGGTCCCACATATGAGGGCCAGTGACACTGCCCTCAAAAAAAAAGAAAGTTTTCTTTTCCAGAATTGATGTCCTTCCTCTTTCCCAGCAAAATCTTACTTGCCACCCAAGATAGCTACTGTTCATGGTTTTCTGTAACTGTCCCACTGTTATCTATTTATTTGTTGATTCATACACATGTGTGTATGTGGCATATGTGTATTTTTTTGATAAGTGGCATATTAAAATAAACTTAATTCTGTAAGTTTTGTTCCTTTACAATATTTAATTCATTAGTTGAACAACTATTTACTAGGGCACCTACTGTGTGCCAGACTGTGTGTTGGGCCCTAGGGAAAGAGCAGACGATAAAGATGGTGAACATTCTAGGATGGAATCATAGTCAGCAGATAAAATTAAAGTCACATGTGCCAGTATTAAAAGAGTGATGACACAGTAAAACCAAATAGGAAGGAACCGCAAGGCCTGCTGAGATGGTATTTGCAGTTTTCGATAGTTGGCCGGACAAAGCCTCAGAGGGAAGGTGACGAGAGTCAAGACCTGACGAGGGCAGCTGGGCCACGTGCGATTTCTGACCGAGGGAAAAGCCCAGCAGATGTCCTGGGGTAGGCGTCGGGGTGGGGGGCATGGTGAGGGCAGAGAGAGGGCAGTGTGCCCGGAATGGGGCACAGAGTGGGAAGGACGGGGTGACGGGAGCCCAGGCCACGTGAGGCCTGGAGGTCGCTGCAAGGACTTGACTGGTTACTTCTGTGTGAGATCACAGGGTTTAGCACAAAGGCCTGGCTCAGGTTTTAACAGTCACGGCTCGCTCTCTGCCATGTGCAGGGAATCGGCTGGACGGCAGGAAGGCAGGGAGGTGACAGCAGAGGCAGGGGTCTCTGGGGGAGGTTCTTGGGCTGATCCTGCCATGAGAGCTTGGTGGGTTGGAGACTGGAATAGCGGAGGTAGATGTCCGGGCTCAGAACATACGTGCAACGCGGAGCCCACAGGATTTACTGATGGATTGGAGGGGAGAGAGAGCCGTGGATAATGCGAGGAGTCGGGCCTGAGCAGTGGGGAGAGTGAAGTCGTGTCCTGAGCTAGGTCAGAACTACTGGCAGGGCAGGTGCTGCTGGCTGGGGAGATGCCAGCCGCGTTTCAGCATGCTGCAGCTGGGACCAGGGGGCCATCCTGGTGGAGACGCCGCGTTTCAGCATGCTGCAGTTGAGACCAGGGGGCCATCCTGGTGGAGACGCTGAGAGGCATCTGAATACAGACAGATGTAGAGGACACCCCTGAACTGCAGAGATTAATTTGGAAGTTGTCAGAAGACAGACCACCAAAGCAGCGAGGGTAGGTCAAAGAGAAGAGATTTAAAGACCGAATCCCCCAACAAGGCTTCGGGAAGAACCAGCAGAGGCGACTGCTGAAAATCGCGAGACTTCATGTTTTCAAATCAAGAAGCAAAGTGTGCGTCGGGGGTGGGTGGGGTTCCTTAGGCTGCTGTGTGGAGGTCAAGCTCACTCTTGGGCTGTAATCTGACATTTATTGAAGATGCTGGATTGGCGGTAGGCGGCTGAGGCACAGAGACAGGACGTCCACGGTGCCAGCCTCCTGGGCATACCTGCTCCCCTGGCGGCACCTTCCCGGGTTCGCTCCAGTGCTGCCGACCCCAGCCCTCCTGGTGCAGCTGCCCGACCTGATACCCACTGAGACCTGACCCAGGTCAACTTGCACTGCCGCCCCTACTCGGCCGGAGGCCTCCTCGTTGCTGCCTTAAGTGAAATCATTTCTTGGACTTCTAATTCACTTCCATGTGTTACAGTCGGAAAAATCTTCAATAAAAAGTAGCAATGGAAAGAGTAGGTGGTTTTGTTGTCTTTGTATCGTAAAGCCTAAACTGGCAAATTGTTTGACTTCCATTTTTATTCTTTCCCAGCCCGTAATTGAAGTCTTTTCTGCTGTCAACCTCATTTTGATAGTTTCAGTCAATTCTGTATTTTAGCTTCCTTAACACCGTACTTATGCCAAGTATAAATATATTTTATCACCTACATACATCCTTCCCGTTGTTTTGGCTTATGCACTTAATTATATTAGAAGGAAATTTAGTTTAATATTTTGAGTGAATGCTGGAAGGTATATAATAAATGATAATAAAGTTATTTCACATAGTCTTTTGTTTGAGGTGTTGAAGGTTTGAAAAATTAGTATAAATGATCCATATGCAGTGTTTATAGATGCCTATATGAATTATCTTTTCAAAATAAGTTAGAATATATGAGAAGTAGATGAAATCTGCAAATCTGTTTTGTGAAAAGAGGAATCCATAGCTGCACACATCCAATTTTTGCAATAAATAATGATCTTTTGTACTGAAAGAAACCTAAATTAATTTCTGTGCCCTGCATTTAAGAGTGTTTTCCCATCCAGAGAAATCTCAAATATGTGTGCACTCCCCGGTTTTACTCATGTTTCATTGCACGTCACTCTGTACCCATTGCACAGTGGATCTGTGCGAGAAACCGCATTTTATTAACTACTTACTCTTGGTTGGATCACAATAACTTTAAAACCCTAAAAATTTGTTTTTTATGTTAAAATTAGTTTTGGCACTTCCCTTGAATTTATGATTTAGAAAGGAACAAGTCACACCTCATACAACATGCATGATCTTTCTGTACATCTGCATGTCAGAATAGTATGATTTAAAGCAAGGCGTGATCCGTTATCAGGCTCGGCAGTGTCCACGTTGAATTCGTCTTCTGGTCTCACGGCGTCTTGGTGATGCTCCGATGCACAGATGCCCCCAGATATTTACTCGAGTAGTGCACTGTAACTGCTGCTCTGTGGACTGAGGTCTCAGCAAGGGTCAATTTCGTACTGAACTCTGCAATTCCTGGGCAATACATCTCACCCCTTCTAGCTAATCTTACCTTGAGCTCAAATGGTTCCCTAGATCATCCTGACATGCTGGAAGGCCGAGATGATGACAAAAGCCAAGACAATGAAATGCCTACGTTTGGAAAGGCTGCCTGCCCAGCTCGAGCAAATCACACGGCCCAGGAGGGCAGGAAGGCCTTTCTACACCTGGCAAATATATTCAAATGTCTAGAGAATCTGTTAGATACGTAAGGACTTAAAAAGTAAATTGCAAATGGGCTGTATTTTCTAGTATATAAGGCGGTTCTATGGAACATGTTTCAATATTGTAAGAATTTATTTTAGGAAAAAGATATACAGGTGTTTTTTCTTTTTGTTAAATTTATTGGGGCTGATATTGGTTAGTGAAATCATATAGGTTTCAATGTACAATGCTGTAATACATCATCTGTATATCACATTGTCTCACTGCCCGGAGTCAGTTCTCCTTCCATCACCATATATTTGATCCCCTTTACCCTCATCTGTAATTTTTTAGCACGTAACTTCAAGGTGAATTTAAACTTGTTTGGTAGAAATACTTCTTGATTTCAATTTAATCTGCTGTATGCTGGAGTCCTGTATGAAGTCACATGTTGGGTAAGTAGTGACGGTCTGCTGTCCTTTAGCTGATGCACAAATTCAGATTTCAGTGACCGGTGTCAGTCATTGGATCTCACAGGGCGGTCGTATTAACAGATTTAAATCGCCTCTGTTAGAGGTGTAACCCAAGCACCCCCATGATCAGCCATGTTGTTCGGCTTATTAATTTTGTTGAGAAAACTACCACTTTCTTTAAAATACTCCGCTAAGTCTTTATGGGAGAGTTGGTACAGGGGTTGATGGCAGGGAATTAAGGCAGGAAAGTGGGGTTTTCTTGTTGCTGTTCTAAACAGCGGTGAAATAAAAGATAATGCTCTTGACTTACTATTTATAGAACACTGCTGACCTAGACGGATACAAAATGAAGAGATGTCCTGTGTCACTACCTTTAGAAATATTGATGTGATACACAGGAGGAATAAAAACTTGCTGGGCCGGCCGAGTGGTGCGGTGGTTAAGCGCTGGTTTGGGAAGCCAGCGGCCCCGGTTCGGGTCCCACATATGAGGGCCAGTGACACTGCCCTCAAAAAAAAAAAAAATAATTAATTTAAAAAAAAAACTAAAAAAAAACACACAAAACTTGCATGGTTCTACTGAGGCTCAGAGAGCCCGCCCAAGGCCAGACGCTAACTTCTTTTCCCCCAGCTCCACGGAAGTCTGACCCCAGATATTATTCCTGAACCCTTGACATGCAAGGAACTGAACTACATTGTTTATATGAAACTTGCAGCTTTATTAGCCAAAGGGGCCGGGAGTCACCTATTCTATACAGACGTGTGACGGTTTCCAACAGTGTCTATTTCATATAGTAAAACTTATTGCAGTAATGTGCACGAAACATTTTATTGACATAATATGGTAACACTATAGTATAAAGAACTTATTATGACTTATAAATTCTGTTTGAGTCATAGTTTCTTGATGCTTTAGGCTGTGACAAGTTGTCTGAATTGGGGCAGGAGTTTTTCTTCATACTCAGCTTCCATTAAAATCTCAGGTTTAATTTTAGTATGTTAAAACTTTAAAATAACTTTACTTCAGTTGGTTTTGTATTTGATTTTTTTTATTAGCGTATTCTCCTTTCTGTAAGCTTCTTTTTGGTCTTATTGATCAAATCTATCTTATTTATATTTGCAAACCAGTTCATTGTAATGTACCTGGAGAGAGTGTCATCTGAAAACTTGGTAAAATAGTTTTCCGTGGGCATGCAAATGATATAGTCTGAGGTTCTCAGCTCTCGGAAATGACATTTTTATTGTGTCGTAGGTATGTAGCTTCAAACATCGCAGCCTTTGTTGTAATGACCATGCTGTTTGGAAGATTGCGTATACTTGGCCAAATATGAAAGAATCCATCATAAATTTTAGATGCGGACCTTGTCGTGGTAGGTTTTCTTCTCGACATGTACGTGCTTGTGGCTCGTGTACATATGTGCTGCATCAGTTTGGTCATGGACACTCATGAAGGAGAAACGCAGATTTCGTTCCTTTGAAAATTATAATCAACCAATTGTGAAAAGCAAGCACTGAAGGATGTGGGCAGCGGGAGCAAGGAAAGCAAGGACTAGATAGATGGTTCATTTTTTCACATCAAAGCCAGATTTCTCGGTCTGGGTACCAGGTCCATGTTAGTGTGACTATTCAAATTATACAACTTGATTTCTCCCTGCTGTGCAGTTCCTCCCTCAGCCCCCATGCCTCAGAGACGATGACTGGCTGCCCACTAGCACACACCCCTTACCTGCCTCTGCCTCCGAGCCTGGCGTCGCCTGCTGCCTCCAGCATTGAGAGCTGCTCTGCCCTTTGACACTCACCTGAAGTCCCACCTCTTCCGTGAAAGCTTTCCCAGTGATGTCAGTGTGTAGTCACTGATGCTTTTCCAAAGCACCTTTTAAGGCTTTTTAAAAAAAGTCCAACCTAATGTGGTTCCAATTATTTCACTAATATTAGTGTTGCCCATTGAACCATTGGCTCTTTTGGGGGAGTCCTAAATGCCTTTCATTGACTTACGGGTTTGTACGTAGCATGGGCCATTGTAGACACACGTTGGTCCAGTACACACTGCTGAACTCGGCTGGTGTGGATGTAGTGAGCTAGTATAATCTGAGGGTGGCAGGGCTGTGTTGTCAGGGTACGAAGACAGCGTGGCCCAGCGTTCGGAACGAGGGCGTGAAAGGGTCTGAAGTGCATTTTGTCATTTTCCCTCAAATTATTTATATTACTAAGAGCAGCATTCCAAGAGAAACTCTATATAGTTTTTTTAACAGCAATATTAGTTCTTTTTCTGTAACTGCTATTTTAACCTTCCTTACATAAAACCCGTGTTTTCTTCCCTAACCTGTAGTGATAAAATTTCATTCAGTCCAGACTAGGGGATTGTGGCAATTTAATATATGTCTTGCTCTCCAGGACTTGACTTCTATGGGTAGTTAAAATTGTTTCAGCTTTCCAAGGCCTCCAGCTCTGTGATACACTTGAAAGGGGTAGTTTGAAGAGGACGGGCAGCCCGTGACGGGAATGGATCTCATATGCAGTGTAATTCCTTCCACCTGTTCTGCGCATGTGGGTGATTTGGAGCCCTGCAGGAAACGAACTATTTCAGGATGGACCCAGCTTCTCACACGCGGAGGCGGAGGCAGAGTGGACCTTCGCTTGCCAGCAGCTCTCCAATCCTGCTCTTCTGCCCTGTATGGACGAGGGTGCTTTGCAGGGCCTTGGGGGGAGGTGACTGTCCCCTGTGCCAGGGATTAGCGAGCTATGGCCTGGGGGCCCGGTCAGGCCCGCTGCCTGTTTCTTTGAATAAAGTTTTATTGGAACACAGCCACACACCCGTATAGGTATGTTCCACCTATGGCTGCCTCTGTGTTCCGAAGGCCAAGCTGAGTAGTTTGGAGGACCTGATGGTCCTCCAAGCAGGAAGTTTTCCTCTCCTTCACACAGAGGCTGTCCTCACCCCTATCCAAGATGCTCCTGTGCGGTGAGCACGGCACACTCCCCACTTAGTAGAAGGGGGTAACTTCCAGCAAACTTAATGGGGTGGTTTGGAGCAGTTCAGAGTTTAGGGTGTCTTTGAGAAAGACAAATTTCATGGGAATGAGACTTTGAAGAATGAATTCACATCTTTGGGGCATAGCCCTTAGAATCCTTGAATGTTTTTCTTTAGAATGAGTCATTTTCTTGTTTCCTAGTAGACTAAGGCAACCTGGGCTTAATATTCTGTTTAATGTTCCTCCCAGAAGTAATTTTGACACAAAGCTTTTCAACCTTTGGATTGAATTGAAAGGGCCAAAAAATATATATTGCAGCAATTAGAATCTCAGTGATATGTTAGGAGGTTTTAAAATGACAGGTTTGACAAGAGTGAGGTTAAATTTCTTTCCCACTAGTTAACAAGGATGTAGCCTGTTAATGAGGCTAATTATCACGTGGTCAGGGCAAAACGCACTCAAAGCTCCTGGCCCGAGGAGCAGGCTCCCTTTGGGCGGCAGGACAGGCTTCCAGCTTTCGTCTCCAAGCCGACGGAGCCTGAAGAGCTGCGTTTGGCAAACGAAACCTGTGGGTGTTAGATCTTGGTGGCTTGTTGATACAAATCGTGCTCGTGCTTTACATATGAAACCGGAAACAGGCCTCTCTCAGACTCTAGTCTAATTTGAATAATCCGGATATTAGTATTATCATGGAATATTTTTGATTTCAGGATATAACGTCATTTATTAAGCCAGAAATCTTACGTGGACTTTGTGTGCACACACACACACACACAGAATAAAATGGCCAGAGGGCTCCTGAGTGTTTTCATAAGTATTTAGCTGTCCGTGTACCTTTTCAGTTATTTCATTTAGAGAAAACAGGGAGAGATTTTTCTTTTCCGCACAGTTTAAAGTTGCATATTTCATTTAAATGTGTATATAAAACTTTGAGGTCTCATGGAACCAGATGAACAAGATTGCTGTGCAATGATGCTGGTAGGTTTAGTGCCTTTTTTACATGACTTAGTAGTTTAACTCGAGTAGTTAAAAACAGTGTTGTATATTTCTTACAGTTCCCAGGCCAGAACCCAGATATGAATCGCTGAGTTCTGGTGCTTGCAGACACCACGTTTGTTCTTGTGACAGGATTTCTTGAACCCCTCATTTTGCCTGGTTCCCCTTTGGGGTGCTTGCTTACCATAAGATGGTCATGGGAATCAGTTAGCCCTGTGGTTGCCCTTCCCTGGTTATCTGTAAGTGCCTTTTATGTGCTGCTTTGTTCAAGAAAGGGATTGTTTTTCAGTTACATGTGCAGCCCAGCAGACATTCATATGGTAACCCTACAGGCCAAAGAGCCCACCGTCCTCTGCTTTCATTTCATCTCTTATGTGGTATCGTGTCATTATTACATTATAATCATTAAAAAAGGAGGCTGTTACTCCAAGGAAGCTGTACATTGGCAGTATTTGAGTAACTTAGAAGCCGCCGGAGCGAATGTGTTCGTGCACGGGACTGTTTTGTGGGGATTCCTACAAACCTTGCCTTGTTCTCAGTTCTGGATTGCGTGTTTATCCATGAAGAACAGCAGGACCTGTCAATTAAGTATTTGCAACATCAGTTTAGTTTTGCAATAAGAATTTTGAATCAGTCAACACCTTTGTTTCACAGTTTTGAAAGATAATACTGCATGCTTATTTAATATTTTGACAAAGTTTTGCTCACTCTCTTGTATTAACATTCATTTTCTTTCGCACACCACATCTTGCTTGTAGCTGTGCTTTTATTGCAGATGTGAATGTGTCTGACTTATGAATTTGACAAGATTGGTCCAAGGTGTCATGCAGAGAAGACATGAAATGCTGTTTATTTAATTAAAATACAGAGGGTGCCAAAAAATGTATACACATTTTCAAAAAGGAAAACTGTATTAAAATTGTAATACTCAATGTATGCTGATAAGAAAAGATGAATACAAGTCACGTTTGACTTCTGCAATTACAAGAGGTGCTCAAAGTGGTTCCCATCAGTGTCCAGACACTTCTGAGGATGGCGCAGTACTGCTTGAGCAACGTTGGCCAAAGTGTCCACTTGTCTACATTTTTTGGCACCCCCAGCATTCATTGGGAATGGTGAAAAATTTCAAAACCAATGGGAACACTTTGGAAACTGTTAACATGTGGCCATATTTACTTCAGATACATGCCCCCCATCTGCCCGCCATTCTCAGAGGCAAGCAGTGTCCACAAGCTATGATGTCATGAATGTCTTCGCACTTGGTACATTTAATATTGTTCCTTTTATTGAAAAATTTGATATCAGTGGTACAGTTGTGTGTCTGACTTGTTTTGTTTTAATGTGGTTACATTTTTGAGGTTATTTAACCCATGCGAAATGCAGTCCTGGTTGATTCATTTTAATGGCATTATGATGTTCTGTTTTATGATTAAACCCATTATTTATTGACTCCCCAGCTGATGGGTATTTGAGATTGTTTACGTTTTAATGGGGATAATTTTTTTACATGCCTATACCTGTGCCGGAGTTTCTCAGTTGTATATATCTAGATTGGGCTTTCTGGCAGAAAGGGTAGGGAATTTGCAACTTTCAAATGCATTGCTAAAGCAATTATGTTTGAAATTACCCTGAATTGGAGAGACTAGAAAAGAACATAAAAATATACCAGTGACACATCTTACTATATTGTAAATATTATAAAGTAATGAAACACCAAAGTATCAAAATACTTTTGTCTTCATATATAAGTGATATTAGTGTAGATTTTTAAAATTGAGTTGCTAATAAATGGAATGAATAATCTGACTAATAGGATTTTTAAGTGTTAAAGTAACATTTTAAAGTATAATTTGGAGAAGCTGTGTATAGATCTCCTGTTAAGACACTTACCTTCTGTAGTAATGATAAAATTAAAGATGGAACTCAAAATACGAGTTACTAGTTTTGACATAACTTTTTTGCCCTTTAGGCATTCAAAATCAACCAGTTGCTCTCACAGAGTTTCTCTAAGGCCTAAGTATCGATTACGACAGTGCTATTAATCAAATGGTCATAATCCATCTTCCTCCTAATTCTTTAGTTTCGTAATGCCTAGCAACACCCCCATGAAAAGTTCTAGTTTTTGTCATATGTCTTACAATAAGGAAATTTAGTATTCTCTCTTCAAAAATTTAAATCTAGAGATGAGGATTTTAGTCTTGGCTGTGTTAGTGCAAATCATGTCATGAGTGATTTCAGAGAAGAAATTCCCCCAGTGGATTTAACGGGAGAACAAAGGCCCAGGGCCCTCACATGAGTGGGAGGGGTACTGACGAGAAAACAGCATAGATGACAGTAAATAAAGAAACCTACTGCAGATATATCAAGGATACTGAAACTTGCTTAGAATTTAATTTAGGAACCGTTATTTAATTTAGGACTCCTTATAGATTTACCAAATATGAGACGGTTGACTCCATAAAGGAAGCCACAGGCTGAGTCTGCAGGAGCTGAGTGGGGCCGTGAGGACCGGACACTGTGGACGTCGCTCACTCATGGGGTCACTAGGAGTCCGAGCTGACTCAACGGTCTCTCTGTCTCTCTCTCTCTCACACACACACAAACTAAAAGACCTTTAACTCACTTTCGTGGCACAGTGCGGAGTCACTTTGTAAAGGGTGAAAAGGATAACTATTGCATTGTTTGTATATCTGTAACTAATAATAATTTTTAAAAAAAGGGCTTATAGGTGGACACCAATGGCCTTATCTCAATTTGCTCCATTTTGTTTATCTCAATTAAAATTTTTCCTGCTATGGACATATATTAATGTATAATATATGTTAATTAATAAAGACAAAGATGTGAAAAAAAACCTGCTAAAGATATTCTGTACAATGTTCTATGTTAAAAATCATCTCCCTTAAAATTTTCAAATCATTGCTCCATTAGTTTCTAAGACCACACTGCTGTTGAGAAGCCTAGTATCATTTTGATTTCTTTTGTTTGTGATTTTTTTGAAACCTTTTAAAATCACTTTATATCCAGCAGACACATCTTGTGAAGCCTGAGGAAAGGGAAGGTAAGCTGCCCTTTTCATCCCACATGTGATAGTACTATTTGGAGTTTTGAACTATATTCATTAAGCAGTATAAGCTAGCCAGGTTGCATAAGAGCTGAAAGTGGTATTGCGGCCCACCCCCTGTGCTATGGTCTGTTATATCGTTTTTTAAAAAATTATGTTATAAATGTTTAAAATTTGAAAATTAATTTAAAATGTTTAGAATACCAAAGAAAGATTCTGGAATAAATAAGGGAAACACGGAAGTTTCCCATGGGAATGTAAATCTTGGTGGTGGGAACCAGCTCTGTCATTTTCTATATGGTTGAAGTCGTCACACTTTGTAAAAGAAGCCCAAGTGCTGAGGCAGGAGAGAGGCCGGGGGGCGGGGGGCGATGCAGGACCCTCAGCAGCCAAGTGACCCCGCTGCCGCCACACACAGATCTCACGTTCTGACCCCGAGTCCGGCAGGACCCGGTAAAGAACAAAACCCATAATTAGTCACCAGTTCAGTTCATCTGATCGGTCCAAATTATTTATAGGACAGCAGTGCGTACCAGACCTTTCTATGGGCGTGAAAGGACACACACCAGCCACCATCAGACTGTTACGTGCTGGTGTTGCTTACCCTTTTAGGTTGTAATCTTTGTGGTCACTTACTCATCTTTGTATGTCCTTCAACTGACCGACTAGAAAATTCTCTTCGCAATAAAGGAGGCGACCAGCAAATTTTTGCCAAACAGGTCTCTTTTTAATATATGGTAAATTCAGGTAAGCAAGAAGTTTCTCATGGAAGCCCACCGTGGGGGGGACAGAAAAGCATTTACATTTTTCATCCAGCCAAATGTAGACTACAAGGCTTCAGCTTGTCCCTGGGAAACTGGGTGGCCTTCCCAGTTGAGGGAATAGGAGATTCGAGCCACAGCCGACGAGGTTAGTTCCGTCGGCCCTTGCCACTCTGACTGGCCCAGGTACTTCCTCTCACCCAGCCTCCCTGCCAACTCTGCCTTTACGCGCCACTGTCCTTTAACATCGAAATCAAATCCCTCCTCTGGGAAGCCTTCTTTAATCGGCCTGCCTTATCAATTGCTTCTTCTTTTAAATTTATGATAGCATTTTCCTTTTTTTGTGGGGGGAGGCATTGAGGTGAGTATTTGTGAATGATGTTTCTCCCTCCGTGGCCTGTGGTTTTCTTGAAGCCCAATCTGACCCCTCCCTCTCCGTTCCTCCTGTCTAGAGCAGTGATTTGGGTGTGGTGGGCGGTCGGGTCTTTCTGAAGTGCACCCAGAACACACTGACACCTTCCGCCCTTGGGCCCTGCGCCCAGCACCGCACGTCTCAGCTCCGGGCCTGTCCTGCACGCCCCTGGGAGAGCCGGTCCCCTTACTGACCTCCTGCGCGGACGCAAATATTTTACAGACCCATTGGTGAATAGGTCTTAATCTTTATAAGTGCTCTTTACATTGGTTATATTTTAGGCTCTTTTTAAAGTACCAGTACACGAACCTGTTTTCATCAAGCAAATTGTAGAACACGTGAGGTTTTCTGGAAGTCAAGCGGTGGCCTCAGTTCTTTGTTATCTGGCTTTTGTCATTTCATGACAGGCACTAAGCTGTGGTTTAACATTTTTATTACGTATGAATAATAGAGTACATATATTGAGGTTTCATAGATGTAATTTTGTTAAATGTACATCATGGTAGATTTAAAAATGAGGGATTTATTTTGTCATTCATAAAGTTGTAATACAGTCTGGAGAAACTATTTGTTAAAAGATAGCATCTACTTAACCTCCTTATTTATTTCTTGTAGGAGAAGGTTAGATCCACAATAAATACATGAAGAAATAAGTAGATAGGGGAATTTATCTTGGAAATAAGATCCCTGTCATGGTTTTGAAATGTTAAATGCATGAAGACCCGTCAGAGAGATATACGGACATGATATTTTTTTACAGTGCATTTCGAAGTATTTAGTTACATTTGTCATTTTCTAGTACCAGTAAGCAATGATCAAATGATACAGTAATTGCAAAGTCAGTCTGTGTTAATGGGTGTAAATATAGTGTCTCTACACATACATTATATAGATATATTAATTGGCAATTTTAATATTAATGAAGCACTTAAGATATTTTATATGACGTTTCTGAAATACTTGGCAATTTTTACTTCTGTTGCATTTAAGACCTAATGTTATAAAAATATAACTACATGTAACAAATGAAGAGGAATTTTTATAAGAGGTAATTTCATAATTCGATTCATAAGAATTTGTGAAACTCTGAATGATTAATTTGTTAAAGTAATCCACATTTGCCTCAAAATGAGAAAGTTAATTATTTGGAGCTTGGGATTCTTTTTCTACCCTTATGAGACCAAGGAAATTTGTAAAATCATAGTTAAAGTCTTTATGGAAAGAATACAGCCCTTTTACATCTCCTTAAGTTATATCATAATTTAAAACACAGATATTGTAATTCTATTTCTTAATTGCATTAACTTCCTAAAAGTATAAACCAATTTATGGTAGTCAGATCAAACTGCCATAGTTTCTGTTTTCTGGTGTGGTGAGTATCAATTTATTAAAATAGTTTAATTTTGAATGTTGGGTTTTAATTTGCTTTTATTTGATGGTTCATTATCCTAAATTAATTAGCTGGACACTACTTTATTAGGTGCAAGGATGGCTTTAAACTAAGTTGTATTAGAAATAAAGTCAATCTTACCAATGATTTCTTGAATGTGAGTGAAAAGGGATAGAAGATCAACCAGGGGAAGTATTAAAGTTTTGTTGGTGGTTCACATTGCCTTGATTATTAAAGGTATGGGGAACTGTGGGGCTGAACCGTTATGTAGTGGGAGTACTGATTTGTTGTTTTCAGCATTATCTTTTCATACGGGAAATACTGAGGTTTATTTTTCTCAAAGACTTACTTTATTAAAATCGTATTTTTACTCCCACCCAAGCAAACCCCAGGGTGCCCGCGTGGTAGCACAGAAGGACACCGAGCTCCGGGTGTGCCGTTGGCATTTCCCGGTCCCCCGGGGCGGTGGGGCGGTGGGGCGGTGCGGGAGCCCTGGCTGCAGCCCGCAGCCGCCCGCCTGGCAGAGCGCAGGCTGTCGCAGTGGGTTAGTATGGATACTTTTCATTTAGCCTTTGCTCTGACAGCCCGTGCCCTGGATAAGTGGTGTAGGCCTGTACAGGTGAAATCTATTCTCACATTTGCCTCAGGGGTGACTGGACTGTAACAGAATTTTTCAAACCCGTTGGGCCCAACCGCAAAGCAGAGAATAAATGGCTGAAGTGCCAGGCCCAGACAGAAAAATCAATGCCTGGTTATACAGACATGACAGACCAGCGGTGCTCCGGCGAGGCCTGTGCGGCCGCCGCGCTGCAGGGCTCCCACCCGCCCTGCCGGCCTCGGTGGGCCTGGGGGCGCCCCTGACACCCGGTTCTCTCTCCTTCGTGCAGGAAATTTACATGCCACTTATGTGACAGAAGCTTCACAGAGAAGTGGGCCCTGAACAATCACATGAAGCTCCACACGGGAGAAAAGCCTTTCAAGTGCACCTGGCCCACATGCCATTACTCCTTCCTCACGGCGTCCGCCATGAAAGACCACTACAGGACACACACAGGTGTGCAGCCTCCTCCGTGGGCGGGGGGGGGGCACGGGCGTCCCTGGCCCCGCAGCAGTCGATAGAAATGATTTCCTGTTGGAGGAGTTTAAGATCGTGGTAATTATACAGTGAAAGGGGTGGTGGCATGCCACTGCGTGTCGATGGTAGGGCCTTTTACCGTGTGTGGGGGCGTACAGAGTAAGTTTCATATTTAGAGGCTCATGAATGTGTGTGTGTGTGTGTGTGTTTGCGTGTACACGAGTGTGTGTGTGTGTGTGTGTGTGTTGAAAACTATATTTTTAACTGTGATGGTGGTGGAGATCACTGGGGAGATTAAAGGTTCCATAGGGACTAGCCTTGTGTTTTGTGACTGAGATACACCCAGAGCCATGACATTTGTGAACATTTGTGAATCGTGGTTTTACGTACCATTTAAAAAATTTTAATCAAATTAATATTTCTCTTAAGAAGAGAATGCTGTCAGATCCAAGAGTTTTTGTTAATGCATCTGAGACTCATCTGAATTTAGCCACTATAAACTTATTTAGATAATTACACATTTAAAAAGTGCAAATTCACATCCATTTTACATTGAAACACTTAAAGGACTGTACAGTATTTAGACCACATGATAGGAACGCGGCCCACAGCACACATCCGTGCTAGGGCTGCGGCTGAGAGCTCTCGGCCTGAACCCCCTAAATGTATGTCCCCTGAGCACCCTTCCATTACGCTCACTGTTTTATGGTATGTTTTCATTATCTAAGGAGGCCGGCCCCTAAACTCCTTGCAAGTGTGGAGCTGAGGCCCCCCTACCTCACTAGACCTATATTATATCATATCATATCATATCATATCATATCATATCATATCATATCATATTATATTATATTATATTATATTATATTACTGGAGCTGCTTGGTATTTCGGGGTCTTCCTCTTTACACCTCTCAGAAATGTTTTGTTTCAAGGCAAAATTTTAATCAGCATTCCCAAAAGTTCTTCTGATTGCCAAGAATGCTGTATTATTGTTGGAATTATAGGTTAGAGCTCCTCCGGAGCGGTTGGTGGGAAGCCCAGGCCTCCTTAGCTCCTGACAAGGGCGTGTTGACGATTTAAGGTCTCAAGCCTGCCCTGAGAGATCACTTATATCGAACAGCAGATGAAAAGCCAGTGCAGATGTAATTTATCGTCGGCGTTTCCTTCTAAAGAATAATTGTGGAGACTTGGCTGGATCAATAATATGGATTTTTGTTGTTAGGTCTTGTAGTCTGCACCATAATGAGAGGTAGGGGACAGTGGCCGTTTTCTAATAGAAAATAAAGGATTGGTTTCCATGTCTTTCTACATTGGAATGCAAAATGGCACATTTGAAACTAATTCAGGTTGTTAAGAAAAGTCTCCTATTATATCTCTGCTATCATATAAATGGGGCCTGTTAAATGAACCTTCTTTATATTGAATGAAATACCACATTTATTTTTTTCTTAAATTTTTTTTTTTTGAGAAATACTATTGCCCACTATCCAACCCTAACCCCATCCCCTCAAAAAAAAAAAAAAAGTGAAAATTGAATTTAGAATGACAAACAAATCAAGCCACCAAGGTAAGTATGACATCCACTACATTGCAGACTAACATCCTAAATATATCCTACACATCATAAAATCAAGGTCACTAGTGTATCTAGAACCAAACCACATGGAAAAGTAATAATTTTGTCCTTGTGTCCATATATGCCTCAAACCAGGAAAGGGAGTAAAACCTAATATATACATGCAGAATATATACCTGTAGAGACGATACATCTCATGAGGGGTTTTTATGTGTGTGTGGACGTTTTATTTTATAAGGAAGAGGTAGGCCACAGAGAAGTTTGTCAGTGAGAGAAAGGAACGCCCATCCTCTGGAATCCCAGGGGGAACACTCCTTCCCTCCCGGCGACGTCGCTGGCGGACGGCACAGCCCCAGCATTCGCACCGCCACACACCACCAAATGTGCATGTGTGCTCCTGTGTGCGCGTGTGTGTGCATGTGCATGCGTGTGTGCACATGTGTGCTCCCGTGCGCGCGCACGTGTGCATGTGTGTGCGTGTGTGTGCCCGTGAGCATGAGCTGTGCTTGATGCCCATAGAACGGTGGTGAGGAGGAAATGCTAAGAACAATTTTGCCTCAACATAGAATAATATATTAATATTAACAAGCAAATTATCTTTTGGGATTTTAAAAAACGTCTACATTCAGTGTTATTTAATTGATAATACATCTACTTAGAAAGATTTATATTTCTAATTGATTAAATAATTAAATGAGTGATTATAATTCAACTTAATTCTTCACAGCCCATCTACTCTATGCTTTTTTTCTGTATTGAAATAATGATGTCAAGGAATAAACTAAACCCCCAAACAGGAAAGTAAAGATAGGAAAAATATTTCAGTTCAACTTTATTTTGTAAATGATACTAGTGAACATTTTAGCATACCATTGCGAAATAGGTTTAAACATAATTTGGTTGAAATTCCCTTTATTGATACACGTGCCAGTTTGATAAGCTAGTATGTCCATTATTAAATAAAGGAAAGACTCTTTTATTACCGAAGTTATTCTTCCTTTTTATACATACGATTTTCCTGTAACCTTAAAAAGGCATTTACCATTTCAAAGACACCTCAAACTAAATCTCTCTTGTAATACACAAAACGTTGTGGAACAAAGCAGGCTGACTCGGACGAAACCCATGAAAGACTTGTTGCATTAAACATCTAAATGAGGGTAAAGTAGATACAGATAGATACAAATGATTGATTTTCTTTTTGGTAAAGTATTTTATAATCTCACCAGCTCTCCCCAAGGTTAGCATTTTTATTCTCTTGCCCTTCTTCGGCAGCCTTGTGGGATATTCTGCCTGGCTTGCCGCACTCACTGCCTAAGTGCTGCAGCACAAAGATAGATTGCATTTATACGCTGTATGGCAACATGCTACCTTGTATAAAAGTGCTGAAAAAATGAGCATTTGCACACTTTTAACAAATCTGAGCCTGCCAAATCTGCCTCTAATTGTCGCAGAAGGCTCTGAGTCCAGAGTTGGATTAAGGATGACTAGTAGGCGCTTCTGTAGTGTCCTGAGCAACCCCAGGCTCCCTGTCTTGGGCCAGGAAAGTTTGAAAACCATAAGCAGCACCGAACTGCTAGTGGTACTGAGTGGTATAGGTTTTATTGTTACTTGGCGTGTTCAATACATTCAAGGAAAGTATTTAATTCATATTATTAAGTAGGCAGTTATTAAAGAAGACCCCGATGGAATCAGGTAAAACCAATTCAGTATCCTTCAGTTGTTAGAGAATTCAATATGTTTTATTTAAGCAGAATCACAGATACTGTATATTAACTATTCCAAGCAATCTTTACTCAGCTCAGAAAGACCAGATGTATGGGAATTGTAAAAAATCAGGATATGCATAAAAACTGTTCAAGTGCATAAAGCAGCCCCATCTGGAAGACATCTACCAGAAATGAAGTTGTACAAAACCATTCCATTGATAATAAAGCTAATTTTTATGGGTCTGACAAGTATGTAATTATGTTCAGTGGTGCTTTTCAGATTTTATCACAGTCAATAAACCGCAGTGGTAATTTCATTCCCATTTGACATATTTACATGGAAACATTTGATTGGAGGAATTAGTAACCCTGAAAGCCTTGATAGATATGTTTTAATGATCTGTGACCTCCGCAGTCCCTCATCTGTTTATTGTTGCAACAGGCGAGAAGTCGTTCCTGTGCGACCTCTGTGGCTTTGCTGGCGGGACGCGGCACGCCCTCACCAAGCACCGGCGGCAGCACACAGGTCAGTGGGTGCCAGCGAGCGGGGCCGGCCGGCGTCCGCGCGTGCTCCTGGGTCCCTCGTCGGCTCGTTCTTTGTGAAAACCTGTGGACTTGAGGCCCTACTCAAAACTGTTTGAATAACATAACATTTCAATTCCTCTATTTTCCTATTTTTGAAAAAGCAGGCCTGCTGAATATTTTATGGACTAGGTGTCCCCTGTAAACTCCTGTTACATAGCAGGGGAAAGGCTTGGCCTCCAAGGTGCCTACCCACCAGGCTCTTTCCTCCGTAGGCCAGAGTCTGCCTTGGACTTGGTGGGTGAGCGCGGGGCCGCGTCCCGCCAGCGTCGCTTGCTCTCAGCCAGTCGCTCCCCACCTTCCTTGCCCGGCCACTTGCACCTTAGCGGCAGCCCTCCCTTCGCATCTATCTCTCAGCCTCCCCAACTGCCCCAGCCTCCAGCCAGCAATCCCTCTGGGAGCCTAAGGAGTGCACGCGCCTTGAAGTTCTGGCTTTTTCCATTATTTTTGCTGTTGAGAGTGGGTGGCTCTGAAGAGGGCGACATGAGCAGATGTGGACCATCAAGGGATTTTAGTTTTCACGATGTGTGCTCTCAGTGATTCAACAAAATAAAATGAATGCCTTGGCTAGGAACACTTAAGGATGAAAAGTTTTCAACATTTGTTATAATTGTTTACCTGCTTGGTACGAGGTCCTATATGTAATTATTTTAATAATTGTAAATTACAGGTGCCTGGGACTGTGCTGTTATGGCTTGTCCCTTCTAGTTATCTATACAACAACTTTTGACTCTCATAAGTGATCTAGTTTCAATGATAAATCACGTGGTGACACAATTTGTACCTAAACCTTGGACCTTTCTTTGCGTACCGTGAGAAAGCCTGAGTTTGGTAGTTACACTCAAAATGGCGTGAAATTAAGATACATCAACTACGTTGCTTATGGTACATTTTGATTCTTGACATGTGATATGTAAGAGTTAGCTGTAGGTAGTTGTAATGCCCATTATGGGATTTGTAAGGTCAGTGGAAACTAATACTAGCCATTCCTTTTAGATCTGGAGCTTATAAGATTCAAATTTCCATATGCAATAAGAGTTAGTACTGAGTCAAAGAAATGTCCAATGTTTAACATAACGTTGGAAGCATAAACTTCGTAAACATAAAAGTCCATGTTAAGTTTATAGCAGCAACCTGCGATCACATTTTTTAATCCAGCAATGTGAAGATTCAGTTAAGGGATGGCAGAAGGAGCCGGGGTGGCACGCATCCTTGGCAGTTGTCTCGGAGAAGCTGGAACTATGTGGGTGCTCAAGTGTATTCGTGAGGGTTTTTATTCTTAATATGTCCAACTAACTGACGCCCAACTGCTGCCTTCCCGTGTCACTGGCGGTCGCCTGGCCTCGCCTGGTGGCCTGGGGGCCAAGAGCCCCTTCTGCATACCGTCCTTGCCAGCTTGGCAGCGTTCTCCTTGCGCCGCAGTGGGGACGGTGATGCTGTGATCACAGCATTTAGGGCCATCGATCACGGAGCCTGCATCGAGCAGGCACAACTTTATATTTTATGTCAGGCCCAGAGGCTCCTTATTACTTTGCTATTAACTTTATACCATATAGGACAATGTCTCACAGACAGAGGCATCTGTCTTTTTGGCATTTATCTGCCACGGTGGCACAAATCAAACATGATTCTTTAATCCCAAAGTCAGTTCGGAAGACTGCTCACTGCAACCAAGCAGCTTAGCACAGATGGGCTTAGCCCCTTAACTCTGAGGCCGGACTGACGAAACATAAGCAACACACGCTTGTTTCTCTCAAGACCAGGATTGGGTGGGGTGTTTGAAACCTGCGTTTCTCTGTGGCATTCCTCTTTGACATGGTTTTCCTTTTTACCACAGCGTGCCCATGCGTATGACAGTCAGCTTGGAAAGAGATAGGTATCAAACATGTCCCAGATGGCGTAATTCCCCGCTGCCATGCACACTGTCTGGGGGGCTGACACAAAACATCTTCCCTTCCAAGATTTACTTTTATCACCTGTCAGAGACCCTTGATTCAAGGGCACTGGGGCAAACCCTTACGTGTGGTTGGAGAGCCTTGGCCAGCTTAATAGCCAGCAGCCGCCCAGAAGAATGCATGTGTGCGCCTCCTGAGAAGGGCTCGGCGTGTCTGACAGAAAGTTGACACACAAAGGGCACTGCTCTGTCGGTAGCCTTCCTGGTGTCCCTCTCTCTGTCCTTTACTGTATCAGAGGTACCAAAGGGGCAGAATATCCCTTCATAGTCATTTTGGCCAAGGTTACTGCCTATACGGGGAAGCCTGAAGATGGATACACTTTAAACTAATGTGTGCCGTTAGGTTATATTCAGGAAGAAAGGGATGGTTGGATGTAGGTAGCCCCACTGACTGACGAGAGTGTTGTTCAAGAGTAGTTTCTGTCTTACTTACGGATGTACGAGCGTTCCTCTGGCTTTAGAATGACCAGGGGTTCAGGACTGTTCCCGATGCACCGAACTGATTTGATGAGTCCCCCAATGGTTTCCCTACCAGGTGTGCACACCTCTCCATAGAGCGCCTCTCTAGCATCAACATACACAGTGATACCTTGGTGTGGGAGCATAATTCGTTCCAGAAACAAACTACTCGCATTGCAAGACATCGCTCATTTACCACGCTAAAATGTATTAGAAATGTTTGCCCATCTTGTGGAACACTCGCAAACCATGTCACTCACAATCCAAGGTTTTATTGTATTAGTAAACTACAATTCCTATTTCAGATTTGTAAGACTTTCTTTCAAATTTTGTAGCTGAGAAGTTGAGTTTGGTTTTTTTGGCTATACATTGAGGCTAACAAGCAAGAAAGTACTTCTGTATTTCCAAAGTGTATTTTCCTGAAGAAATGATCATTTCTGGATTTTAAAAAATACTGATTGACATGGTCGAACAATAGTGTCACACCTGCATCAGATTAAGGCGTGACCAGTGAGCTCTTGTGTACAGCCTTGAATGATCTGGTTTGTGTGCACAGACATGACCGTCCACCACCTTGAGCCTGGGTGGCTCCAGCCCCTCTGCTTAGCAGTTACAATGCAGAGTTTTATGTGGCACGTTTTGCTGCATTATACTTTTTCTCTCTCAGCCTGTATATAATTCAAAATTTCTTAATATCACACAATTCAACCTAATGCGTTATCGAGTTAAATATGAAATTACAATTTATAGTATTTTGCAATATTATGCCAGCTTAATATGAACTTAAAATTAATAGAATTAAGGAGAATGTAAATGACATTATTCTTTAAAACTGTTGTTTTTAAGTTTAACTTGTATGACGTAAAAATGCCATAAAGTTTAAATGAAATAAACTACATTTGTCATGTTTTTTAAGTGCTCATGTTAAACCTCCAAACCAAAAAAATTAGTTTTGAAGAGCTTATATGACCTTTCATTTAGGCCAGACTCAGACAATGAGTCCATAAGGTTGCCCTTTTACCCCCAGACTCCTGTCATATCCATGACAAAGATGCAGATGTCCACCAAGGATACTAGAACAAACAAGTCAGCAGTGAATCATGATGCCAACACATGTTCAAACACTTAGATTGTATGAAATAAGAATACATCAGAAGATATTTGTGGATTTGCTTAATTTTAAAAAATATTTAAATTTTTGACCACTTAGATTTATTATATTGAAAGTGGAAGATTTATGCTACCTAACTTGAAGTCTTATTATATAGCTACAATAATCATGACAGTGTTTTATTGACATAAAGATAGATCAGTGGAACAGAATAGGTTACGCATGCATTTGTGAATTGTTTTTGAACAAGGTACAATATTTAGAGATAAACCTAACAAAGGATGTGCAAAACCTACATTGGCAGCTTCAAAATGCTGCTAAGAGAAATCACAGAAGACCTGCGCAGAGTGGTATACCATCTTCATGGATGGGAAGGCTCAGTGTTTTCAAGATTTCACTTCTCACATTGATCATTTCGAATCCCATCAGACTTCCTTTTTTTTTAAAGAAATTGAGCTGATTTAAAGTTCATATGGAAATGTAATGGTCTGAAACAGTCCAACGAGTTTGAGAAATGAATAACCTTAAGGACTTATGTTACCTGACTTCATGACTTATGATAAAGCTACAGTCAGGAAGTCATCCTGGTATCATCAAGGTGGACGGAAACATCAATGGAATGAAGCGGAGATCGCAGATCAGTCCCACACCTACGTGGTCAATCGATTTTTTGCCAAGGAGCAAAGGCAGTTGAATCTTTTCCATATATAGCGCTGGAACAGTTGGCTGCCCATATGCAGTAAAAATGAACTTTGGTCCATATATCATACCATGTAGAAAAAAATAACTCAAAATGATCATAATCTAAGAATAAAACTTAAAACTACATTAATCCTAGAAAAAAAATTAGGAGAAAAATCTTTGTGACCATAGATTATCAAAATTTCTTAGATATCACATCAAAAGCCTGATTCATAAAAGAACAAAATCATAGCTTGAAAAATGGTATAATGATAAATTGAAAACTTCATAAATGATTAAGTTCTCTTCAGAAGACACTGTGAAGAGAATGAAAAGACAAACCACACATGGGAAAAACACATGGAAATCATGAATCTTTTAGAGGATTTGTATTTATAATATTTAAAGAACTTTCAAAACACAATTATAAGAACACAACTAACCAATTGAAAAAGGGTCAAAAGATTTGAACAGACACCTCACCAAAGAATATACGTGTTTGGCAAATACGCACATCAAGAGATCTCAGCACATTAGAGAGATACAGGTCAGAGCACTGACCACAGCACGAGTCGGTGACGTGGATGGAGGGAGGGGGTGTCAGTACCCCCGTGGCAGGATGGGAGATGGTCAGGCCGCGTTGGAAAGCAGCCTGGCAGTTTCTCACAAGTCAGCGTACCTACCGTGTGACCTAGCCATCCCACTCCCCTGTCCCCTAGAGGACAGGAAATACACGCCCAAGCAGAGACTCGCACACGATTCGTAGCGGCTTAGTTGGTCATACCCCAAAGGGAAAAGGACTCAAATGCCCTTCACTGGATGGACCGATAAACCGTGATCCATTCAGGTACTGGACTTCCCTCAGCAATAAAAATAAATGAACTCTTTACTCCAGGAGTCGAGTCACAAAATGATGCTGTGAGACAGGCCAAACTGAGAGAGCCTGCACTGGAGGTTCCCATCATGTAAGCTTCAGTGCCAATGGATGTCTAGTGCAGGCAGCAGCTGTGTGGAATGGGCAGGCACGAGAAGGGCGCACGAGGAGACGGTGGTTGGTGTTGGTTCACGGCCTTGGTCGTGGTGGTAGCTTCCTTCCGCCTCATCCGGTCCGTCTACGGCTACTAGACATGGCAAGCTAGTGAAATGACCAGCAGATAAACTGAGAACAGACTTATTCAAGCTGACCCTGCATGACCACTCGTGGGGATGTTGTAGCTGGTATTTATTGTAAGGACGGATGGCTAAGAGTCAGAAATCCCTGTCAACTCCAAGACATTTACTGAGCTTTGTATACAGCCGTCTTTTTACAAGAATAAATGAAATATTTTCTGGTAGCATCTTCTAAAGGATATCTTTATGTTAAATTCACTAACTATGTGAAAGCCTTGATTAACTGTGTAAACTGTCGGCCTGTCTTTTTCCTGGAGGTGAGACCTGGAGAAGAACCATTGGTGCATTCTTCCTTTCACCCTTGGGAGAGAGGACTCGGCCATTTCCAATGTTCAGGCAGTCCTGTCACCATAGTGGTGCGGCAGCCGACCACGGAGCGCCCCGCGAAGTGCTGTGCCAATGCTGTGTCATTGTCCCCGCAGCCAGCCTGCTTGTTTGGTGGTCACCCTTCTGATCTCGATCGGGGTTAACAGGTGGCCAGTGTTTGCAGCTAAATCCGGACTGGGATGAAAGTCCCTCTGTCCCCTTCTAACTGCTACTGCTGTGGTGACAGGTAAAATGCCACCAGATGAGATGTGCATGCATCCAGTTAAATGTGACTGCAGTTATGGGTCAGGCCACATCAATAGGCCCCGAGCATGTAGGACAGATTTCTATAGGTTCTGATTTTCAGAACCAACATAGTTTCCGTGCTAGCTGGATGATGCAGAGTAACTTTAAACTACGATATTTCATCCCTCATTTTCTGCACAAGTATTACAAAAGCATCAGAAACAAGAAGTAACAAGTAAAATTATGGAGCATATGGTAAACCCCCTTGTCCGCGCGGGACACATTCCAAGAGCCCTAGTGGACGCCTGAAACTGCGGATAGCACCGAACCCTATGTGTACTATGTTTTTTTTCCTATCCATACATACCCGTGATAAAGTTTAATTTATAAATTAGGCACAGTAAGGGATTAAATAACGCTAATAATAAAATAGGACAATTATGGCAATATACTATATTAACGTTACGTGACTGTGGTCTCTCCCCCTCCACATACCTGGCTGTGCTGTGCTCACCCTTCTCGTGAGGCTGTGAGTTGACACAGGTGGTGGGACAGCATTAGGCTGCTGTCCACCTTGTGACCCTGCATCAGGAGGATCCCTGCTGGGGGCGGGTCCTGGGTCCTCCCGCTTGACGGCCTCCATGGTTGGATGTCAGGAGCAGGCGATGTCCATGGTTGGGGAAACGTAATAGTGTTGGATCACAGTTGACCCCGGGGAACTGAAACCGTGGAAGGTGGACTGGCAGCTGAGTGGGGGACACGGTTTGTCAAATCAGTCCGTCCTCCATGTAAAGTGTCTAGGAACAATTCCTGTTGAGAAGGGTATTACTGTATGCGATAGCTTCCTGGAGGAAGAGGCTGTGAGGGTTTCTCTAGTTCATCGCTGTCCCATAGGCGTGAGTGTGAGCTACACGTTCTAATAGGCGTGAGTGTGAGCTACACGTGTCATTTTAGTGTCCTGACAGCCACATTAAAAAAAGGAAAAAGGAACAGGTGAAATGATCTTTTAAATAGTTAATTAACCAAATACATCCAAATAGTTGTTTCAATATGATACCAATATAACATTATTAGCAATGTTTTATTCTTTTTGTGTTCTAGGATTTTGTTATTGGTGTGTGTTTTGCACTTGAGCACATCTCTGTTCAGAGGCTAAGTTTGCATTTGAAATCCATGATACCTATATTTAAACTTGATAAAATTTACACTTCAAAAAATAGATTCACATTCCCAGACTGTTCCAAACAAACCTAACTTTCTTTCAATAGGTGAATCCAATGTCAGTTTTTAAATTTAAATTTACATTAATTAAAATTAAATAGCCATGTTTCAAGTGCTCACCAGCCAATGAGTTAGTGGAATTCGAAACTGATAAGACTCCTTGAGAGCCGGCCGAGTTGCGCGGTGGTTAAGAGCTGCCTTGGGACGCCAGCGGCCCCGGTTCAGGTCCCACATATGAGGGCCAGTGACTCTGCCCTCAAAAAAAAAAAAAAAATGACTCCTTGATTTCTTTGACCATGTGAGCAAGAGGGATGGTTAAATGAGAGACAGGTGTCAATCAAAAAGGGCCAGCCATGAGCCCTGGGCAAGTCCTGAACCAACTCCTTACTAAAATGTGTGTGTAGATAGGTTTGTTTGTTATATCTACACAGGGGCGATAAAATGCAGTGCTATTAAAATACTATGTTAAACGTTTCTTCGAGGCCTCTAGACCTTTTATTCAACTAGTGAACTGTAATTTCTCTTTACTTCAAACAGTATTTTAATTGGTATCAATCTATAGCTTTATTATTTTCTTCATATTTTAAGATTTTAATAAGTTTTATACTATATATTCAAAGTATATCTCTGTTATAGGCTGTTTCATGGCTTTAACCTCATTGAAATTTTATAATGGCTCTTATGTAACATAGCTTGTCCAGTGATTTCAAATCCAGTGCTAAACCAAAGCTATAATTTAGATTCCTGTTGTCTAAGCTACATTCGAACTGTATAATGTATGCCATGCTTCTATTCCAATATTAGAAATAAAAATCAGTGGATCTTCTCTGAGAATAAATATTTAAATGTGCCAAATATGTGTAATTCATTGAACTATATTCTTAAAATTTCGTGGAAATGTTTCTCTTTAATTGTCAGTAACAACTTTAGCTCTTCATTTCCAGTTTTTATGGTTATTCACATCCAACACTTCTTGATCCATTGCAGGAGAAAAGCCTTTCAAATGCGACGAGTGTAACTTTGCCTCCACAACCCAGTCTCACCTGACTCGGCATAAGCGAGTGCACACGGGAGAGAAGCCCTACAGATGCCCCTGGTGCGACTACAGGTAAGGAACTCGTCGCGAGGCCGCAGGTCACGGGGCCGCACGAGGGGTCCCAGGCCTGGCAGATGCACCGCTAAAGGGCAGTTTTTCTGATCAGCGTGAATTAGCACAATTTAAAGCTCCATTCACGTACTAGGTTGGGAATGTATTTCACCACCTAATTTTAGCGTCTGTTTTTGAAATTGTAAAGTTCTTTTCCATTGTTTATAGTCTTAACATTTAGGTTTTATTATCCTTTGGTACACCTGAATTTCAAGTGGCTTTATTTCTTTTCCAAAGTAAGGAACCATTCCAATTAATTATTCAACATTTACGGCCTCTTATCTACTATGAGTGAAATAGTCATTTAGGCAATGAGGACGATATTAGGAATGTTTCCTGCCCTTAAGCATATCGTAGTGTAATCGGTGACTTGTGATATTCCTGGATACTTAGGCCCCAGGTTTCAGTGGGCAGATAAAAAGGCCGGGGGCGTGTATAGAGAAGGGACAGGTTCAGCCAGCATGAAGGCCCGCCGGACAGAGCGTATTCGCCGTAGCCTGAAGGCGGGCACCTCCGACACAGGTGTGGGGCCATGGCCCGTGTGGCACGTTCGTGCTCACAGCATGTTGGCGGGTGTGTGCGCTCAGCCCACTCCCTGACTGAGGTCGCGCAGCGGCGGCTGAGGGACGTGTGCACGGCTGTGGGGCAGTGGGCCACCTCAGGCAGCGTCCGGATCTGCTGCACTGCATGCCAAGGTGTGGAGAGAGGCGGGGAGGAGCGTTCGGGGGCTGCAGGGGCCCCTGGAGCCTGGGCGTGTGAGTCGGAGCTCACGAGGTGGCCTGGGACACACGCAGGCTGCAGGCGGCCGGCCGAGGGACCCCTGTCTCAGGCCCTTCACCAGCAAAGCGGGGAGCCTGAGCAGGGCGTGAGAGCTGCCTGCCCGCCGCAGCCGGGGCCCTGGGGTGCCTGTCCGTGTGATGGAGGCTGGCTCCCCGAGCTCAGCCTGGCTTTGCTACATCTTAGAATCTATACCTTAAACCTCAAGCCCTCTTTAAAAAACAGGTTTTTGTGTTCCTCTGGACGTAGCCTGTGCATTCAGTAAATATATTGCCATAATCTCTATTATTATCCTCATTATTGCATTAAGTTTTATTTTAGAGGTCATCTAATAGTACAGAGATATTACAGATATATTTCATTCATTAATTATTCATTCTTTCAACATTTTATGAGTTCTGTCTTTGCTTAACGCTAGATTGGTGTTTCTTGGAAATTTGGTGAAATGGTGTGCCTATTAGGTAAGGCACAGAAATTCTAAGGGGCTGCTAATATGAGTTCTTTAAGAAATAAACATTATTAAATGCCCTTTTTTTCTTATTAAAGAGGTCATATTATGCAGTTGTCTTCCCTGTAAAACACAGAAAGGAAATTAGGATATTACACAAATATCCCTTAATTATCACTCTTAGCTGTGAGGATTACATCCTTTGAGTCTGTACTCGATACATAAGGTTTGAGTTGTTTTGGGGGCTTTTTTTCATTCGTTATAAATCTTGTGTTTCACACTTAAATTGTAACTGGCTTTCTGTTTCATTAATCTTGTGTAACTATGGTTTTCACACTGTTAAATAGCAGAACTATTATTTCAAACAAGATCATGTACAGACCCCATATATAAAATAGATAAAAATGTATCTACCGCTTACAAGTAGATTCCATAGTTAAAATCTGTAACATTTTAACGGTAAACGTATCAGAGAAGACTGTTTTGACAAGCAAACATTTTTCAAGGGTGGGGGGGAGTTACTGATAAAGGTAGCCTTTGGCTCGGGGTCTCAGCTCCTGGGGTGAGCTCTCTGCAGGAGGGCGCAGGCCAGAGCTCAGCCTCGGGGGCCGCCAGCAGCCCCTGAGCTCGCCTGCCCTCTTGGAGGCACCACTTCCTGGGCTGTGAAATTGGGTGATCGGCATCCCCCCAGCCTTACAGGCCCGTTGTGTAGATGGGGACGCAGGGTAACCCCAAAGCCTGGCCCATCGATTCAGTCCTCGTTTTCATCTCTCCGCGGGTCCCTACTTGAGATGGTTACTGGGTGCACATCACCTCACAATCACGGTTCTGGTCAGGGAGGCGATGCAGGGGTTCAGTCCTGAACGTTTTCAGTGTGCTAATGCGTTTGTAATACGTGCCATGGTGCATTGTTTTCAGGCGTTAAAATATATCAAATCTAAAAATCAGTTGTTGGATAATGACTAAGATACCTTGGTTTCAAAATGTTTGGTTTGAAAACTTCTCTCCTACAATATAATTTTAATACTTGGGTCGCCACGAGTTAGATTGATAAGCAATATAATCACTTTTTTGCATTTTTAGACATTTTAGGTCATTTTCAGGTTTTTACTCTGAAAATACTTACTCCTAAATCTTTGTGCAGATCCACAATTTTTTTTTTTTTAAGAAATTCCTGAAGTATGATTTAAGGCTTTTAATAGTATTACTACAGAGGTTGGGATTTGAATTTTGTATCTCTAGTCAGATGTGTTTGAATGCATAAACGTGTTTCAAAGTATTTCAGGTTTCCTTGGTATGAAATTGTTTCACTTTTGCTGTGATTAAGGTTGTGTTACTTGTCCCCTATTCAAGTTGTCTCCCCGAAGTAGTGTCCCTTCCGTTTAGAAGTGTGTTTGAGCCAGCTGGCTCTCGTCTCTGTCAGGAGCTGCCGTGGAAAGGACACTGGATGCCTCGGAATGTTGTCACTGGCTTGTGCATTAATACTCTGGACATTTAAACCTAGTGAGAGCCACCACGTTTCCTTTTGAAATGCTTAAAGTCCTTGATAAAATGGTGATTCTATCTTTATTTAAAACTTTTTAAATAATTTGATTATTATTGAAAGTAAATAGTTGGAACATTTTCTGTGCCTATAACAGTTTTACCTTTCTGTGTACATGGTTAGGTCTGTTTTCACTAGTGAACAAAGACAACTTAATCTTGACTAGGAATACAGAAAACTGGCAAATCTATGAATACTCCTGAACTTTGGGCCTAGGAATGAAATGTGGAATTTACAAGAGATACCTTTGTTTTCTGGTTGATGAGGAAAATATTTAAAAATGAGCCTATAGTCAAGTTCTAAAGGATTGTTTGGTTGTGTAGCATAACAAAATGCTTACCATACCTACCTCACAACAACAAAGAAAACATCTCCTTTCACAGGATAAAATAAATCTGAGTATGTATGAGTTCTATAAAATAAAAATATCTATAAGATGATCACAAATTTCCCAAGAAGATAAGGTCCTATTTGTATTATTGGTATATTTTCATAATATTTTATTGCTTAAAATATTTAAGTAACTTTTTTTCCCATTTAGATTATTATTTGTTTAATATAGCTACATAAAAATTATTCCTGTAGAGTATTCCTATCTTAGCCATTATTAGCACTTATTTGCAGGCAAGATACCGTCATTAGAAATAGCAGTATTATTTAAATTTCATTTGAAAATATATTTCTCATTTTATAAATTGAGCATTAGTGGAGAAATACTAGTAGTAATAATTATTCATGAAAAATGTGAATATAGATTTGTTTACAAAAGAATTTTATAATTGGTCTTTTGAACCTGGGGCTATTTTTCAAGTTTGCATTATTAATTTAGGCAATGACATTTCATTCTATTTAGATGTAAACATGTACCCCTTTCCAAAGCTTTTACTGTCTAATATATCCAAAAGTCTAATCCATTACAAATCAGTATATTTCATCATTACTCCAAAATTTTTTCACCATTAATTACTATTCATTATAATTTCAAAGCATAAATTTAGATTCATAGCACACTGTCCTATATTATTTATGCAGCGTTCTTTAGATTTGTATCTCTTAAAATGGAAACAGTCTAACATTTTCTATATTTTTATTTCCTTTTGTTATGTATTATCACATCTGTATTAATGAGAAATGGAAAAGCCTTTAATATGTTGTAGCAAGTGCCCCTTGTAATCACGTAAATCCTGTCTCCCCGTAGGATCTGTTAGTATCAGAGCACACACCGCTTCCCTGGCGGCTCTGGCTTTCACATGAGAGGAGGTGGCCCTGAGACATCTTCTCATTGGCTTCCATTTTTTTATTTAGGATTTATGGGGGAAATACAATAAATGCATATTAAACAGTAAACCACTGAGAAGTCATAAAAAGTAACAGAAAGTACTGCTCGCAGTATTAAAAATATTAAGGATAATTCTGTGTTGCACTTGAAATGTCACTGTGTAAATTAAAGAAAACTAAAATTTCCAGCCAAACGCTGGCAGTTTGACCATTTATTCATTGCATCCCTCTTATTGATCTGGGCATAACGTTGGTGTTCTTTAAGGCAGCTCTGGCCTGGCTTTTCCTTAATTGCATAACTGCCTTAGTACTTCCAACCTTACTTGCTTTCCAAACAGTTGTTTTTACTGTTCTACTTTTTGTTTAATTCACTATTTTTATCCTCCTTTTAATTACATGGAATTATAAACCTGGATAGAAATATACACCGTAGAGCTAAGGAATAAAATCTATAATTCTTCCTCCTATTAAAGATTTGCTCCATTGTTTTCTTAAACTTGAAGAAATACCCTTCGATTTCCCCCCACCCCCCCGCTTGATGGTTTACTTAGCTCTTGGGCAGTGTATAGCATAGAAATCATTAATACAGTAGGTTTTCATCTCAAGAAGAATTCGCTTTCCTTTTTGAGTGAAGGGGAAGCTAAGAATATTTGAAGTAACATTTACCCCAGAAACTGGTACCCAGCTAGAAATTTGGTCTTCACGGCACTTTCTAACCCTTTCTTCTTACTTATCTAAATATTTGTTTAGTGTTTTTTAATTGAATTCAGTAAGTTTTCACACATGCAAGTGGCTTAAGTATAATTTGCTGTTGGTCACAGCCATTTGAACATGGTGTGTGTGTGTGTGTGTGTGTGTGTGTGTGTGTGTGTGTGTCCTAGAAAATTTTTGTCAAAAATACTTTTATTTTAATTGAACTCTGTCTTAACTTGGCATGATGCTGGAAGTATTTTGGGGGTAGTTTTAAGATGTAATGACAAAAGATCGTACCTGTAATAATTTGTATTTCCTCTTAAAAAATTCGTATTAATTTCTCCAACACATTATTTTTATAAAGTCTCAGTTACGAAGTGTTTTTCAGGTCTTAGATAGTACGCCTTTTCACATGATTTTACCGTGTAAACATTTTACATGTGTTACACTTGATTAAATAAGGTGGCATTAAGAATTTATTGTACCGAGGGGTCTTTGTTGCTGTCCCATTGGTGTGGGCTGCAGCCTGAGGTAGGAGACTGACCCCTCAGGGCGTCATTTTCCTCCTGTGGCTTCCTGTGCAGGATGAACTTGATTTTGCCCTGACTAGTGACATGGAGGAAAAGTAGGTGTTTGAGTGTGCCCTGGGACCTCACTCACGCCGGGACAGGGAAGGGCAGTGACACACACCCGCCGACAGCGCCTTTCCGTTGCCGAACAATCAGGTAGCGTTTATTTCTTTTGGGTGATTTTGCAGTTTTTAAAGAATAATGACACGCCATAAAAGTAATCAAATGAAAGTGTCTGGTATTAATATTAGATATGCTTTATATTTAAAGCAATTTGATGCCACGAGCTTAGTTGTATCAGACTAGACTTTAAATCAAACCTTTTTGTCAGTGAAATAAGCCAGACAGAGAAAGACTAATACTGCATGATATCATTTATATGGAATCTTAAAAAAAGAAAAAAAAAAAGAAAGGTTAAACTCAGAATCAGAGAGCAGGAAAGGGATTTCCAGGGCTGGGGATGGGGGAGTTGGGGGGAGGTTGGTGAAAGGTAACACTTTCAGTTATAAGATGAATAAGGAATAAGGTCTTAAGGTCTGATGTACATACAGCATGGTGACTGTAGCTGAAAACACTACAAATTTATAACTTCTATTATAGAATTTAAATTAACTAAGAAAGTAGATCTTAAGTGTTCCCACCAAGAAAAAGATTAAAAAAAAAAATTTGTCATTTAGTGTACCAGTCAATACTGTAGCATTGTCTCAGTTCCATCACTTCTTTATTGTAACTGCTAACTCAGTGCATGGAATGAAAACCAAACGTGCTAGGCTGAGAGGCTGGCTTGATAGCCTGAAAATCCAGTTACTTTCCTGACATGTCTTAGGACTGTGATGACTCCAAGGCTTTCTTGAAATTGCAAGCGTTTCTCCTGGAAGGTAGTGTGTGTAGTGTGTCCATGTGTCGCGTATTGAGTTGTCCCCTCCTGCTTGCTGAGTCACACGGCTGAGCTAGCCAGGTAGAGGGCAGTGTCCTGGCCGCTTTGTGACGCCCTGTGTGGCCACGGCCAAGCAGCAACGCCGCTGAAGAAGATTCTAGTGAGGAGCCAAGATGGCACTGCATGGAGGTGTGCTACCCGCGCAGGAAGTAGGCTTTTTCGGTGAGCTCAGGTGGATGTTTTGAATGGGGCCCTAACAAAAGGACATAAGGGTCTCTCACTGTACATAAACGTATTCTTTTCCCCTAATGTTTCTGCAGAAATTGAATTCTTTCTGAACAAGTAACTCCAATTTTTCTCTGACCATTTCATTAGTGAATTTTATTTTTAATCTTAGTTTGGTGATGTTCTGTAATGTCTGTGTCGAATGTTATTTTTTGCACATGGTTTTATTTGACTCCTACCTTTCTTTTCTGTCCTAGAACACCCAAGCACTTAGCCTCCTTACACGTTTTGTTTCAGCCTGACAGGCAGGCTGTGTGCTGATCCAGCATAAGGATTTATGTCAGGACTTTGGTGAGCGTTCGTAAGATCTTACCTCATAAAACTCATTTAAAAAGAGACTGTAGACTTGAAAACAAATAGATTCCACAGCATTAAAAATTGCACATCGGTTCAGGTGTCTTTAAAAGGACAAACTCCTTTTGTTGATCAGTATAAGTAAGTTGTTTTGTGTGTTGATGTAACTGAACTAGGCACTGGGATCACAGATTAATTAGAAGAGCCATTTTGAACACAAAGTGACCATACATTCCCTCTGCTATCTCTTAAAAGTAGAATCTAGATAAACATGTTTATTTAACCTACTGTTGTTGAATCCCAAATCCAGTCATTATAAAAGGACCAAAGCTATCTTGGGGGATGGCCTTTCTACAAGGAATTGCTATGGACAGTCCCTTGGGCGGTAGTTAGATATATCTGTATGTATTATGTTAGAAAGAAAGGCCTTAGAGATGGAAAAAATAGAAAATATTTTTTTGGGGAACTAGTCTCTTGCATAATCAGTTATTCCTCAGACAGTAGAGCTATTATCACACAACAAAACCCTTCACTCTGTAACTATCTATATCTCCGCCATTAGCCGATCCTGCCAGGCAGCTTATTAGAAGTAATTCCTGACGGGCTGGCGGCAGCAGGCAGCGCGTCAGGCTGCCGCTGCTGCAGTGTGGGGCCGGGGTGCTCCCACTGAGGGTGGGCGCCAGAGAAAAGAACAAAACAGGGTGAAGCAGCTTTGAAGTAAATAAAAGTGGGACCAGTTGTCATGATTTCAAGAGAATGCTGAGATACTAGCTATTGCCCTGTTTTCAGAACACGTGTTTCAACATAGTCTGAAATTGTGCCTCTCGAGGGCCTGTGAAAATGGTGGAAGGAAAAAGAGGACAGAACGACTTGGAACCTTTAGAAAGTGGGGTGCGGTAGTTTGTGTGAGGCTCGGCGGTGAGGGCGGTGTGTGTGTCAGCGTGTCCCCTACACGCTGCGCTCCCTCTGATGGACAGTGGCGGTGCCGCTTCCCTTCGGTAGCACACCCCGTATGCTGGGTGTTACCTGAAGAACGTGTGGAAATAAGATGACATCTCCTGTAATCGCACGTCTTTGTTTTCTTAATTAAGGGAAAGTAGCACAACCTCCTGGCTTTTCCCTATTCATGGGAAGTACTGTGTTTGTGAGGACGTCTAGAGCGAGCCGTACCCCTGAATTTTCTCTTTTTTGATGATGTCATGTGGTTGTTTACTACAAGTGAGCTGTAGATGAGATAAACTAGAATCTGTTATTTGATATCATAATATGTAACCTGATATGTAACTTTTCCCTCTAGGGACTTCTAACCTAGTATTAACCTTTCCTTTTACCCGTTAAACTTTTAATTGCTTATTCATAATTATTTTGACTGGAATCTTGCTAAACAACTCTGGTCCCTCATCTTGTATCTTTTACATCAGCTATGACACTGGGCATCTTTCACTGTGTCAGTTTTGAATGTATGTTGATAACTTTACTCTGTCTTTTCCTCAACATGTTTTGTTTCTTCAATTACAACTTTAAAGCATACATGAAATATCATAAAACAAATCAGAATGTTACCATCGAGAGATATTGTGATATATTTTTAGTGTTTGTGCTTAAATCAATCAGTCTCTTGCAGTAAATTATTTGGGGTGTAAAAAGTAGTTGACACTTGAATTTGAGAACTTTGTTTTCTTCTGGAAGCTTCACATCGCTTTGATTTTAGTTGAAAGTGACACTCCGCCCCACTTTGCGTTCCCTGATTATACTTCTCCCTTGGCTTTGCGCTGTCTTCTCCCTTCAGCAAGCCTGGATTCTGGGGCCTGTGGGCCTGTGCTGAAGAGCAGCAGGAGGGCCCAGGGCCGTTTAGTCCTGGACAGTTTGAGTCCAACCCAAGGCATTGGGCGCCCCTGGAGACTCCCAAGCCGGAGACCGACATATCCACATGTCCTTTGCGGAGATCACTGATGGAGTGTCAGCGATGAGCCGGGGGGACGCAGCCAGAAATGGAGCTCATTTAAGGACCATTGCAGGTGCAGGCAGGGAATAGTGCGTGCCTAGCCCTAACGGAACACCGGAGCCACGGCGTAGTGAGACAGACGAGTCAAGTGCTTGCTAGCAAGGAGCATGAATGGACATGGTGACCAAATGGCTGCAGTTGGGGGCAGGGAGACGGAGAGACACATGCCTTTGACTGCCTCGGCCAGGGCTATTGTGTGGACCGCCACGCCGCTCGCCAGGTCCTCGCTCCCATGGAGAAAGATGCCCGTTAGCACGGTGACTGTGAGTGTGTCAGGGACCACACTTTACCTGTGCTTTGTTCAAACTTTGGAAATGCCCGTGGGCCCTGCACATGGAGTTGTGTCAGTACATGCCCAGGTCGTGCTAGTACATGTTGAACTTGAAGGCGCCGATGTGATTGACATTTCCCTTGGAATGTGTGGCGAACGGGAAAGGCAGAGGGGCAAACAACAGTAAGAGACACTGAGAAGTGGCCTCCCAGAAACGGAAGGGCCCTCCAGGCAACAGGCAGGGGGTGTCACCGTGTCAGACGTTCAGTGGCGTAAGGACAAAGTGGTCCACCTGCCTCGGTCACCCGGAGGTCATCGGTTGTCCTGGGAAGACCAGTTTTGGTAACGTGGTAGGAACAGAGCCCAGGCAAGTGGCCAGAGGGGGAGAACTGGTCAGAATGAGGCTGACCGGCCTTGCAGGCAGCTTCGTCTCAGAGGCTGCCCCGTGAAAGCTCTTGGGGAGACGGCGGGGTGGGCAGAAGGCAGGGGGAACGCACGTTGTGTTTGGTTTCCTTAGTGTGCTCTTTACATTTTACTTAAACGCTTACATGCCAGGGTAATGAGCTGAAACAGAGAAGTTGAATAGCACACCACAGTGTCGCCGGCTGGGGCGGTGCGTGGAACGGGGGCTTGCGAAGTGGGAGGGCGCTGAGCGCACCGAGTGAGACGTGGGTGCCTGGGGATCAGGGCCGCCGTGGCACTGCTGTCCCCAAGGCTCTTGGATGGAGAGCGGCCGCATCTTTCTGCGCCAGGGCGGGGGCAGTGCCACCACGTTTCCCAGCACCAGACCTACCTCTGTGTTCGAAGTGCCAAATCAAGAACGTAGAGACTGCGTAAGGAATCATTCTACCCTCCCCGCCACACCCCCAAGCATGGCAATTTTATTTCTTTTATATGAAGAATTTCCACAAATGCTGTGTTACTTGAACTGTTATGTGGAATTCAAAAATTTGCCTGGCACTAGGTAACAATTCAGTGGAATCATTTAACCAACACTCATGGTAATGTAGTCTTGTAAAATGTGACCTCTTTCCCGTGACTTATTCTAAACGGTTTTTGCTAATGTCTCTAGGTTTTTCTGAGATCCGTAAATCTAACAGGCTAGTCGCCTCTCCAGTGACATAACCGGCAGAGGCGCTCGCTGTCTTGTTGTGATGACACCTGCCTCCCGCCGATGCTTGCAGCCCACTCAATTCCCTTTACTTCCCTTCTCTTTGTTGGACTTATTGCAAGTAGTTACAAATGTGATATAACTCCTTAACCACTCATGGGCCCAGTTGCTTTTTCTCTGTCCTGAAACTTCTGTTTGACTGTTTTACATTAACCCCCTGCCACCTTCAAGTTGCCGCATTTCTGGAAACATGTAACGCTGCTGGAACGGTGCTACCACGAGAACTGCAGTAGTAGGGATCACTTGGGTGTGAGGTCAGTGTGCGTATAATATGGAAAGAGAAAGCGAATATATTACTCCTTAGGGTGATGTAGGCCGCATGATTTGTTTCCGTGACTTAGGGTACATTAGAACTGCTGACTGCCGGTGTCAGTTGTACGAAACCACTAAAAAGTGGGCATAAGTCATATAGATTGCCCCACAGCTTGACATGCTTCTCTTTGCATTCACTAACATTTTGTGCGGATTCCCTTTGATTCGGTTGGAATTTTTGCTGCTTTGTTTCACGATAAGTTATAGTTACCACATGATGGTTATGGCTGCATCTCAAGTTTTGGTTTTAGCTTAGGTTCTAACTTAAAAAATGAGAAGTGCATTTCCCTTTGCAAATGGCAGTAGTTGCGTACGTCCCATCACGAACGTTGGGCATCATTTCTGGAAGCACAGACGGGGCGGCACGGTCACCAAGGTGCTCCCAAAGCAGGTTTGTTGTAGCGTTGCCTGCGGTGTCATTCAAACGGCTGAGGCCACCTCCTCTTCTAGGCCAACGCGGCTTTCTCAAGGAAGAAGGGACCCAAAGAGCCTGAGCAGGAATGACAGTAATGCGTAAGTGTGTCATTCATTGGGAACGTGTGCTCTCAGACTCAAGGAGCCTTGGGCCCGCCTGAAAATACGTGGACGGCATCAGCATACTTATATGTATTTTAATTACATATTCCTCTTAATTAATGATTTCTGAGTGGCCTTTGAAAAATGTTAGGAGTGTAATGACTACACAATCCCAATCTTCCTCATTGAGTTGCGGGTACTTGTTTTTAACCACGTATGCACACATACATACTGCCTTCCTTGCATCCATTTTTAACCCAACAATCTTTGAAAACATTGTGTGCTCTGATGTAGAAGAGATTCAAAACAAGGTTCCTGTTTTATTTGTAAGGGCTTCTTTGAGTTTAAAAGTGGAATATATGTTTTCTTTAGCTGTAAAAGCACAATCAAGGCAGCATGATAAGTGAGTCAGTGTTGGAAAAGTAAAAGGGATTTTGCCTTCACTCACATGAGCTATAGAAGGAGGAAGCTTTATTGTCCCTGGGAAAGTGATAAGGCAGAGTAATTGTATATTATACTGTCCTGGAACATCTGCCTGAAGACTGCGGGAGCCGTTCATCTATCACGGGCGAGGCCGCGTGTTTTGTCTTTCTGCTTTAACCCGTCCCCACTGCTGGCCTGTGCGGGGGTTTTGATAGTGCCCGCGCCTGGGCCAGGCCTCCCATTAATCAGCCCCCTTGTTCAACACTCCAGCTGACATAATTACAACCTGCGCACAGCAGTTATTCAAGTCGAGTCCTTGTCACTCGTGGTGCGAAACTACACAGCCCCGATCCCGGAGGAGATTGCCTTATCACACAGAACAAGGGTTCGCAGGAGTCGGCGAGAATAGAAATGGGAAAATGCCTTCCGGGAGTACTATATATTCCTTTAAAATAAGACATTTGAGAGACTTACAAGGGACAAAGGGAAGCATTGTGCGCCGGGACTGAAATGAACCAGTTATTATTTTTAAATGGATTATGTGGGCATTTTTGTAAAAATGGACCTCGATTATTCAATAAATTCAGGGGCTGCCCGTCATTAGTGACTCTTCTATTATATTAACTTTTTCTTCAAAAGCGGTCATTTAAGTTTAGAATTATAAACGGTTTAAATGCTCCTTGTTAGGACTCAGTTTAACAAAATGAGTAAAGTGTGCATTTTAAATCGACTGTGAAGCAAATAAACCCTTCCCTCAGAGAGCTCTGTAAGGAGGAGAGTCCGAGGCAGGGAAAGACTCTTTCAAAACACTTCGGAAGACAGGGACGTCTGCGAGCTCCTGTTGGGGCTGTGGCAGGAGAAGCTGGCGAGGACCCAGCACATCCCGGCGTCCTGTCGCGCCGCCTCCTGGGTCGTGCCCGCAGCGGGTTGCCAGACAGCTCCCCGCAGATGCCAGCTCCGAGGGCCGCGGCCTCCGCTGCCACTGAGGACGTATTTCAGTCTCACGGCGGCCCCTCCCCGCCCCTAATAGACTGAGAGACTCTGAGCGTGCGATTTATGTGACCAGGTCTGCAAAGCTGATAAACTGCGCTTTTATGCATCCATGCAGAAACTTGTTGGTGTTCTAAATCTAGCCTTTTTATTTTTCTCTTCCACGTTATTCGATTGTCCCAAGTAAAACCAGATTCTGGCCTAGCCTGTCAGAAATATTGTGAAACATATTTTTGGTTCAGTAAAAATTTTACTTACATCACCTTAAATTTGAACAGCTTTCCACCAGAAAAAACTACAGTAAATTTTCATATCTCTGTAGATACCCACATATCATGTGTATAAACCTTGATTTGTACAGTAGCATTTTTATGTAGCTGACTGACCTCAGTGAGACATGGCTTTACAGAGAGCCAGGCCCCGTGCGACTGTGCAGCACACCGCGTGCCCCCGGAGCGTTTCTTACGCACACAGCCGGAGTGGTGGCTCACACGCAGACGCCTGGTCAGAGGCACTCGCTTATAGCTTTGTAGCAAAGTCTTTTCCTTCGCACGCCTTCCCTGGTTTTACAGCGTTTCACTTTGCTAAGCTTCCTCAGTGAACAGAGAAAGAGAATAAAGCGCATCCTATAAGCAAATAAATGCATAGAGATGCAGAGTTGGGGTGGAGCTATATTTATTTCAGAGTCCAGTACAGAAGGAGTGGCTCCGCAGCAGTGGGGAGAGTTTCGACCGGTGGCTACTGCCAGCCAGGCAGAGCTGAGTCGGGGCGGCGGGACTGTGTGTAGGGATAATCCGACATTCCGACTTGCACAAATCACAGGCTTCACGCGATACTGTCAGCTCAGCCTTGAGGAGCATGGTTCTGTGGTCAAGTAGTTTGACAAACACTGTACATTTTACCCTTTTCCCACCTCCTTCAGGCTCGTAACGGACGGCAGGGTGAAAACTCACAAGGCTCCTGTTGTAAGGAAATTGTGATTCGCTGAAATGAGTGAAAGTTTGGCCTCCGATGCCTTTTCCTGTGGCCCTGTCTGTGGTCATCATGCTGGACTAATACGTATGCTGGAATATTTCTGTTTCATTAAAGGACAGGCAGCCATTGATACTGCTACGTGTTTCCACCTAAGAGACTGGGGCGATTAGTTTCTCAAAAACACATAGTTAAGGCACCTGATAACTGCTTAAAAGTGCTAAGTTTCGTTTCACTCACGTGAACGTTTTGTGTATTGGCTCAGTGTCGGGCGGAACGCTAAAAGGTTGCACTTCCTTTCTCAAAGCAAGTTGCTTTTTTTTCTCTTGTTCTGGACTAACAACGTATCAGTTTATTAAGAAGTAAAAGAGTTCATGAAATATTATTTTTCTCTTTGGGCTACAGAAGAAACGTCAAGGACAGGCCTGCGTTCTCCAGGGTCTGCGCTCGCCGGCGGCCCCTCCTCCCCGTAGGGCCTGTAGGACAGGCCACGTCCAGGCAGGCTTTCGCCACCGCCTCGTTTCCTCCCTGCACAGAGTAGGGGCATGAGGGGCCTGCTCTGGAGATGTTAAATTGTAATGAAGTAACTTGGGTGACTAACAGAGACAGAGCTCAGCTCGCTCCCTGCCGTTACTTCCTGGTGATTTTCATGGTTCTCCAGTGGAGTAACAGGTGGACAGGAGGTCAGGTTTAAAGCAGGTTACCCCTCCTATTGGCTGTTGATCCCCTGAGCAGAGATTTGAGTGGAGAAGGAATTTAAGTGGGCAGGAACGTGGGGCATGGAGGTGAAGAAGAGATGGAAGCTTGTGTCCATTCTCCTGGGAATGGAAGTAGCACGCTGGCAGCGGGAAAGCTACGCGGCAAACCCGTCAGAGGCAGTGGATCCACTGGTATGTGTGCACTTAATATCGCCTGAAATCAGTCAAGTTAGTAAAGCGCTTTAAACACGTTGAAGCAAGTAGTTTTAGCCCATGATCAATTAACGATGTCGCTGAGGGGCGACGCAGAGTCCTAGAAGTGGCAGGTAGGGTTTTGACCCTGTTTGAAAATGGAGTTTCACTGTATGACACGCAGCCTTTTGTTGTGGTTACTGAGGTCCATGACTTACCTCTCCTATCAAATCACATTCACGAGGAGGACGTAACCAAAGCGACCCGTTTGTGCGTTCCATTTTACGTAGTACGCACTAAATAAAGCTATGTTAAATAAATTCATTTTGAAAATAATGTCAATACATATGAAAGTAGACTTTCCAGGTCACCACAGACTTTCCATCTGAGCCACAGCGATGATTAGGCTGCAGCCACTTCTATCCTGAAAGCACCTTCTGTGGGTCTGAACGCCGGGCCTTGCCGCCTGGCTGTCCGAGCGCCACCGTCCAGGCCACGCGGAGGCCGGTGCGGTGGCTGCCGTTGGCGGCTTCTCTGTGGGTGCTCGTTAGTGCTGGCTGCGCGCAGAGCGTGGCCCGGCGTGGCACCTGGATTCTCCACCCACGCGAGCAGTGGAGACGGGCAGTGATGCATCGCTGCCCAGCCACTCCTGTGCTGACTTACAAGGTTCTTTTTCTCACAAGACCCTGCTCAGTTTTAGCATCGGATGAAGCTCGCCACTTTCCATCGCCTACCAAACTAACATAACTGAGAAACTTAAGCCATATCCATTTTTATTGTCATAGCGGTTGATTTCAAAGAATTGGCTCTTATGAAAAGCAGGAAATAATGAATAAATGATCTGATAGGGATTATCCTATCCTATTATGGCCACCAGTTAGGAAAAAAGAAAAAGGAAATTCACAGAATTTACAGAAACTGTCTAATTAAAATTTGCTTCTGTAGAAAATGATCAAAAGATTGTATTTTATGATTACCTGTTAATAAGTTTTCTTTTTTATCTTAGTTAAAAAAAGAGGTTTTTGACAATTTTGTAAGTCAGGAAATATACCATTATTTTAAAATATCTGTTTTACTTAAGCACCCATAAAACTACCATTATTGTACGTTATTTTTACTGTTTGAACTCCATTATTTGAAAAGTCAGAGTCTTACCATTCACCCCACTCCCAGCCCTGCCCCTGCCCTGCTCTCTTGAGATAACCACTTGTAATCATTGATATTTTTGTCCTGCTGGGCGTAACCAAGATATGTGCTTTCTCCTGTTTTCTCGGTTTATACAAAGCATCTGGCTGTTTTAACAGATTAGAAAGTTAGCTCGGTTGTTCACTTCTCACTCGACACCTCTCCTTGTTTCCCTGGTTTTGTTACAGTATTCCTTTTGGTTTTCCAAGTGACACCTTTACAGCTTGACTTCTCTGACTTAAGTCTTTTTCTTGATTGGTCACTGGAATCATCTCTGTGTAAACACAAGAACCTTTTTTGCACGTAGGGATTCCCACCTCTGTTCCCGACTCAGGTCAGCGATGCTGTTTCTACCATTGTTCATAACATTTGCATTCTGTTGGGTTGTCGGAAAAGTCATGACGCATTTTTGCACCGGAAAACATAGAAAAAAATACATCCTGACTTTTCCAACGACCCAGAATACGATACTGTATAATTCATTTGTTTGCAAAAGACATGTTCCGATGATATTCTCTTTACGTGAGTGAGACTTAAAGATATTCTCTTGAATAATCCACGTGATCCAAAAATATACTGAGCAAACATAGAAGTTTCCTTTAACTGGGAAACCTTTCCATAAAGATAATTACCATCAATAGTAGTTTGCCTGGCTTCCTTCTAATATCCATTTAATGCATTTATATATCTGTATAAGTGTATGTATGGAGTTTTAAAGAGCTGGAAGGACCCATATATGCATTTATCTGGGGCTAGCTTTATATTTTTAACTTAATAGCATGTCTAGGAAGTTTGTCCACAGCAGCCCAGAAGGCCGGCCTTGTCCTACTTAATGGCTTCTGTCCAGCACATCAGGAGGGGTGATGAGTAGCGCCCAGGCCGGGCCGCACTCAGAGCCCTCTGGGGGAGTCGCAGGCCTCGCCGTTGTCCCTTCCCTCGGCCCTCTCCTCCCTGTTGTCCTCCGCAGCAGCACTCAGGGACATGGCCAGCGCTGGGCGTCAGACCAGGAAAGGCTCCGGCCCTTGGGCTGTGGGGCTCTTCAGCTCCACGACTGGGGGACCACCGCCTTCATGGCTGTGCGTTCAGTCCGGGGGGGGCAGCTCTACCACCTGCCCCCCAGGTTCAGACCCCACTGAACATTCACGGTTGGGGAATGCCATCTCTTTCCTGTGACCAGGCTGTGCCTTCGCATCCTACCCGGATGTCGTTGGCATCCCTGGGCTCTAAGGGAGACCTACTCTTGGAGGCAGCCTTGCACGCTGACCCGACTTCTCAGCGGCGTGAATCCCAAGGGTGCCTCGCCATCAATTAATGACCCGTTTCTCTGTTAACAGACGTCTAGTTTCAAAAATTTCCCTGGTGTTCAGCTGTTATAAATAATGGTTTAACGATTCTCCTTGTGGATAGCTTCTGGAAATTGTGTATAGTTTAATTTTGAAAGCTCTCATCAAATGTCTTCCAAAGCTTTTGCTAACTGACACTGTTATCTCTAATTAATGTTATTAATCTTTGTAAATTTTGCCCCTCTATTACCTTAGGGTTTAATTTCTATTTGTTTGGTTACTGGACTCATTGATTACCTTTTAATGCTTAGGTAACCATTTGCAGATCTCCAGTTATGAATTTCTTGCTTATATTCTTTATTCAGTTTTTGAGATTTTAATGTTTTTTTCTTATTAATCATAGGTACTCATTTTGTAACCTGTATATTAATCATTTGTTTTTATATGTTGCATATATTTTCTCCACCTCTTTGCCCCATCTTTTAATGGCATATGTGATATATTATGCCATATAAAAGTTGTGACTTTTATGAAGTATTCTTTGCTACATCTTTTTGTAACACTTAGGTTTTAAATTTTATTTAGAAAAGCTCTCTCCAACCAAGATTCTAAAAATATTTTCTTCTAGTACTTTTATAACTTCGTGTCCTTATGTTAACCTTAAAATCCAAATAGCATTTAATTTGGCATGATGTAGGACCATAAGAATCTAGCTTATTTTTCCCCATGTAGTAGACAGTTGACTCAACACCATTTATTATATAAATCATCATTCCCTCATTGGTTTGAAATGACTTTTTTATTCCTTATATATGTGGATTCTTGTGCTCTCTACCCTGGTGATGTATTTGGTTCAGCACTCCCAGTGACATTCACCTATTCGCTAAACATCATTGATAAAATGTCCTATTTTAGGCAGAGGAATATGAAGTTCTTTATTCATGTAGCTTCTGTCCCGTTTTAAATTTAACCAGCACAAGTGCTCGGTAACCTAAAATTATCAGGCTCTTTCCTTATGGCTCTTATAGCGAGAATGTAAGTGGGGGGCTGCAGGCCGTGCTGCGTAAACTGGGAGAGAAGGCGGGATGGTGCCCATGGGAGCCACTCCTCCCCGCAGCGGCCCGGCAGCTCTACGGTTCACTCTCCCACGCAGAATTTCCTGTCTTCTTAGACTGGTTTTTTGCCCAGTAAATGTACAATTAAATACAACTGGTTAAAAAAATGTGATAACTGCTTAAGTTTAATTTGCATAATGACTTTCTTTGGATTATTATTCATTTTTTATTCCGTTATACAGACATCATAGGAACCCCACTCCACTGAATTTTTAGAGAAATGTATACTATGTAGTGTGTTGTATTGATATACTTGTTCTGATACATGAACTGAACCACAGAGTAATTATTTTCAAGGATGTAAGTTCAAACAGGATATTCTGAATAGACAGGAAAAAATTACATTTCTAAACATATACACTGTATAACTTCTGGGAATTTGTTTTTTTTCAAATGAACTGAATTGCTTTTTCATATACAGTAAGCAAATGGCTGCTAATGATCCAGAGAGTTGGACCATTCAGTAGGAAGACTGGTAGTAATAATAAGACAATGAGTTCAGCACCTACCGTATTTTCCGGACACGTTTATCATCATTTGCCTTCATCCTCAGGAAGCCCGTGAGATGTACATGTTATTCCCATGAAGCAACACAAAACGCTCCATGGGCAGAAAGTTTGGGAGCAAAGCGTTAAACAAAAGCAACACGTTTTTAAGTAAACTTGCAGAATTTCTTTTATGTCAGTTTACACACAGAACACCCCAAACTGGCACAAGACAATCATTACTTTCCCACAGTAGGATTTGGGATCCTCCCTTGGGGAGATAGAAACCAGTGTGCATTTAGGGTCTGCGTGCCAGTGGTCTGTATATTAGCCATTTGGTTTTATACTATAGGTTGTATATGTTTTCTCTGTTTCTTTGCCCAGTCTTTTAACTATTTATGATGTATTATGCTATGTGTGTGTGTGTATATATACATGAGTATATACACACAAATATGTCTGCATATGTACACTCTTCTAGGCCCTTTAGCTCATGCCATCTGCGCCCCACTCTCTGCATTTCAGTTTCTTGATCAGTAATAAAATATTAATCAATACACTCTAATAGATCCTCGTATATAGAAATTCCCTGATTGTGTCTTAGTGATAGTGATTTATTACTGGCTCAGGTCTCCCTGCTTTTGTAGTTAGCTCATGGTGTTTTCCATGCCAGCGCCGACCTTGTGCCCAGTGCCATAATGGTTTGGGTAGGCAGGTGTGAGCTGGGGGAAGAGGGAGACACACAGACATGCCCCTCTTGCAGCCTGGCTCATTGTAACAGATCGGCACGTGCACAGGCAGACCCAACCCATACAGGCACACCTCATTTTATTGTGCTTTATTTTGCGTTATTGCCCTGAGACATTGCGTATTTTACAAATTGAAGGTAAGACCTTCCACCAGCAAAAAGATTATGACTTGCTGAAGGCTCAGGTGATGGTCAGCATTTTTTAGCAATAAAGTATTTTTTAATTAAGGTATCTACATCGTTGGTTTGGTTTTTTTGTGTTTTTTTTTTTTTGTAGATGTAGTGTTATTGCACACTCAACAGGCTACAGTATAATGTAAACATAACTTTTATATGCTCTGGGAAACCAAAAAGTCCGTGTGACTCGCTGGATTGCGATATTCAATTTATAGCAGCAGCCTGGAACCGAACCCTTAGTGTCTCCGAAGTATGCCTATCATAGAAACTCCAGAATTAGCTTCTAATAAGTAAAATGTTGATGAAGGTGTCATTTCAAGTCAATAGGGGAAAGATGGAATATTAATAATTGGTATTCAAAGATCCGGCTGGCAGTCTGGGTCCACACTTTGTACCGCACTCTAGGATAATTTTGAAATGGGCCTTGCATTTAATGAAACATAATGTAGCTATACAAGTACTAGAACCATGATTGGGGCAGTTATTTTATAACCTCCAAGTAAGGAAGCCAGAACGAAAGATGAGCAACAACAAAAATAATTTTCCACTTTTCAGAAGATACCAGAAGCAAAGTCAAAAGTTAAAATTAAGGACAAAAATTTGCAACTTTGTCACAGAGTCAGTCTCCTTAATGTATAAGAGAATGACTAAGAACCCTGTAGAAAAAAGCAGGTCAAAGTCATGGACAGACAGTACGTAGAAAATACATATGGCACTTTAGTATTTGAAGATACTTGACCTCATTTGTTACAGAGAAATGCAAATTGAAAGTTTTAAAAAGTAAAACTTGAAACTCCAGTGAACTACCGTTTTTCACCCACGACATTGGCAAAACTGTGAAAGTTTGGTAACACACGACACTGGCAAGAATGTGCAGAAACAGGCTTCCCCGTACGTTGCTGGTGGAAGTGTGAATTGCTCCAACTCCTCTGGAGGGCAATTTGGCAGAATTTATCAAAATTACAAAAGCATATGCCCGTTGACACTGGAAGCCATTCCACCTGGCATCGTGAGCTTCTCTTGGCATCCTGAGAAATGGGAAATGTTTTCCAGGGTTAGTCCTCGCATCCTTGTTTACTAGCAAGTGGTGGGGAGCAACCTCAGTGGCCCTCGGTGGAGGGTCAGTTCCCTGTGATAGGCTGTGTCCTTACTGTGAACCAGCCATGGCGATTAAAACAGGGGAAACCGAGGGCGGGAGGGAACGCACGGAGGGCCGCGAGAGCCTGAGGCCACTCTTAACACGCTGCGGTGTGAGGTTAGGGAGGCACGTGCCCACGTGGGGCCTGGTAACACGTTCATGCACAAGGGGCGGGGAGAATATACAGCAGAGCGCCTCCTTGAAAGCGTCGCCATTCTCCCAGAAGATGGGTAAGAAGGTACGGATTATACCCCGCATAGTGGGGCAATGCGATGGGAGACTGAGTGGGACCGAACCTGTCAGACCTCCATGTTTAAAACACTTGGGCGCATGTTTGGTCGACAACTTCAGGGGTGCTTTTGTAATAACCAGAATAAGATACGTCAAAAGAGGGGGGAGGGCCGGCCGAGTGGCGCACTGGCTGGGAGCTGGTTTTGGGATGCCAGCGGCCCCGGTTCGGATCCCACCTATGAGGGCCAGGGACACTGCCCTCTACAGCTAACAACAGCTCCACCTGGAGCTGGGCTTTGAGCCCCGGTGATGGTGTGGGCTGCAGCCCCTGCTGCAGTGGGCTGCCATAGGCTACAGTGAGTGGCCGGCAGCCAGCGTGAGCTGCCAATAGCTGCGATGAGCGATAATCCAGAGTCCAGTGACTGATCTGCCTCATCCGGGAAGAGCGCAGTGATACCAACATGGGCCAGTGAAGCAACGTCTTCCACAACTAGACTGAAGAACAAAAGGACAGCAACTTGTCTGTTCCCCTTCCCCAGTTCCCCAGTGCTGTTCTCCTCCCCCAAGTCCCCAATAAAATCTTTAAAAAAGGGGGGGTGTGTGGAATACTTAGAATTGTTTTCAGTTTCCTCCTCCTTAGGTTTAATAACATAACTCTAATTTATACTTTTGTGTTCATAGGCAGTGAGTTAGTGTGTAGTGCTGACAAGTAATTTAATGGCATTCTAGAAGTCCATGTGTGTTATTTATTAGTGTAAAATGCATCTCCTTTGAACTGAGTAAAATATTTCCTTCATTACATACTTTTTAAACAGTCCCTAAAATTAGTCAGCACCCATCTCCGGTCCTTTTGCTAATTGCCCAGGAAGCTACTGTTCTCTCTCTTCTTTTCTCTTCTCTCTCTTTAGATAGATAGATAGATAGATAGATAGATAGATAGATAGATAGATAGATAGATAGATAGATAGAGTAAGCTGCCTGAAGAGTTTCAGCATGGTATATTCCAAAATTTAATTTGAAATGTCCTTCACTGGTTAAGAGCTGGTTTTGGGATGCCAGCGGCCCCGGTTCAGATCCCACATATGAGGGCCAGTGACACTGCCCTCTATAGGTAACATCAGCTCCTCCTGGAGCTGGGCTGTGCGAGCCCCGGCGATGGTGTAGGCTGCAGTCCCTGCTGCAGTGGGCTGCCATAGGCTACAGTGAGTGGCCGGCAGCCAGCGTGAGCTGCCAATAGCCGCGGTGAGCGACCATCCAGAGGCCAGTGACCGATCTGCCTCACCCGGGAAGAGCGCAATGACGATACCAACATGGGCCAGTGAAGCAACGTCCTCCGCAACTAGACTGAAGAACAAAAAGACAGCAACTTGTCTGTTCCCCTTCCCCAATTCCCCAATGCTGTTCCCCTCCCCCAATTCCCCAATAAAATCTTAAAAAAGAAAAAAATGTCCTCGTAACTTAGCGTGCCTTTTCCACAAGGTTGTGGTTCCAGCAACTCCTGCAGGGAGCCCATGGTCCCCTGTGCCATGTCCTGGGGTGTCTCACCGGCTCCCAGCTCAGCCCTATGCAGTCTTCATCATTGTTGCTTCGTAGTAAGTTCTGAAATCAGGAGGAGTGAGCCTTCCACCTTAGTTCTATTCCGGTTCTGCGTAGAAATGAGTCACTAAGGTAAAAAACCAATTTAAAAGTTAGCACCAGAGTGACCCAAACCAGCAGCCTCATCAGATTAAGGTGTGACACAAGTTAATTATTCTACGAGCACAACACTTAGCAAGTTCCACTATGTGTTAGGTGATGTCATTATCTGTGGCCTAACGTTATCGATTTGACTTTAATCCATTTCCTTCCCTTCCTTGCCAGGTCAAACTGTGCTGAAAACATCCGCAAACACATTTTGCACACGGGCAAGCACGAAGGGGTCAAGATGTACAACTGCCCCAAATGCGACTACGGGACAAACGTCCCCGTGGAGTTCCGGAACCACCTGAAAGAGGAGCACCCCGACATCGAGAACCCGGACCTGGCTTACTTGCATGCAGGTAAGGGCCGGAGCTGTCCCGGCGCTCGCGGTGCTTAGGGGCTTTCGCTGTGCCCCGTGGCTGTAATGCTAGGTGTACATGCCGCCCTGCATTCTAAGGTAGGAGAGGATGTGATAATATCTGCTCTGAGCCTTACAAGAAAGTGCGTTCCAGTCTTAGCCCTCTCACTATGAAAACGGGCCTTTTCGATTATATTTCATCAAGAATAATTATCCCAGGACAACGAAGTTAATAATAACAGCAAATGTTCAAGACACAGTCGAACGGAAATTATGGTAGTTGTTTGTGCTTCATATTTTGACTAATCGGTAAAATTTTCAATTTATTTTGAAACAGTGTGATTTAAAATGTTACGCCCTGTCCGTGTGTCCCACCGTTTTCCAGTGGATACCTGGAGAGGAAAGGAGTGGGACTGAGGCGAGAGTGGAACAGAGTGGTTGGGGTAACACAGGGCCTGCCAGTCTCCCCCAGACACTAGGAGGCCCTGTCCCCCGGGCTTAGGGACATGCTGGTGATGGCGGAGGCTGCCGAAGATTACAATGCAGGTACCGTGGACGGATCAGAGAGGGAGCGCTCACTGCGGGTTCACGCCCCTCTTCCTGCAGCCCAGCTTTCTGGCTCGTTGACAGACATGCCCTGAGTGCGGAATTCTCACTGTGCAGGAAGGACGCTGACGTGATGGGGTTCGGGAACCCCACCCTGAAGAAAATGGAGAGAAATTCCCAAAATGTAGCCCAAACAGTGCAGTGTTTGCAGACCACCCGGAGACATGGGGATGCTTCAAGAGGCGCCTGGGCCCCTCTCGCCTTCCCTTACCGGCTGTGTGGGGCTGACAGGCTGACCCCACGGCACCTCAGCTGCCTCACAGGTCAGCCCGTGGGGCAGTTCTGTTTAAAGGGTTGTTGTGAGAATTTAGGAAGGTAATGGCTGTGACACTCTCAGCATAGCACCTTTTACGCCTAGCGTGCTTGGGGATCATGGGCGCTGTGGTGACGCTGGACATGTGACGATAGTGTTCGAAAGTCATGGGAGGTTCCACCCAAAATACAAGACTTCGTTTGTAAAATATGTAAACAGCATTTGCTCATATACTATCTACATTAAAGAAACAGAACTTGATGGTAATTTGAGTGAGAATAATATTCCTAATACATTGAATAATGTCTGCATATAAGGTTGTTTTCTGCTGATATGTTCTTTCAGATTTGTTTATGTTCATATGATCCACTTTTAAAGTAATGGTAGAATGTTTGATTTATCTCTGTGGTATTCATGGCTATTTTTTTAGAAAACAAAACCAGAGGTCAGTGCTCTGCGTTTTGGTGTCATTGTTAATGGTTTTGAACTAGACAGTTGATCAGCTTTGCTTCGCAAAAGCAGATAAAGTCAAATGGAAGTATCTCCTGGTCATCGGTCCCCATGGGTCTTTCATTAATATGGATGTGTGACAATTCCCATGCACAACCACTGCCTGTAAAGGAGACGCTTCCAGAAACGACCAAGGAAAACCAGCTCAGTTGATCGTCGCTTGTCAGCAAAGTACCATTTTCCAGGTGACATCACTGCACTTGCTTGTCAAGGTGCGACATTGTGGTACCCTGTCTCCTGTCCGTCACTCCAATTAGACATTGAATGTTGGTTACTCCCCTAAAATAACGAATCTCTAACTTTTAAAAGAAGTGTACATCAAAGGGAGGGAGAGGAAGCTACCTGTGGACCCCAGAAATCCATTCCCTTTGTTCCGCACAGAAGAAAGATGGCTTTGCTTTCACTTGTGATGCGTGATCCTGCTGTGTGTTTGAGACATCGTTTATATAAAAAAGTGTGTGGCGGTGCTCATGTGTATAACCCTAGTTTTCTGTTTATATTTTTATAGTTCTGTTAGAAACTTTCTGCCAGTTAAGTAGGATTCCTCAGTATTTTCACAGAGGAAAACTATACGGTACGTATGGGCGTCAACTGTTTATCCCTCCCTCTGCATGGCACATTGCTCTTCAGTGAAAGTTTTACTTTGAGAAGATTAGTTCAGTTAATAAAAAACTTGAAAAGGGTACAGTCTTTTAGACTGACTCTTTTACCTTATAATTCTAAATCATTTGTAATACATTTAAGGGTGTGTGAAGCGCGTCTTCCGAGTGTCAGATGGTGAATCAGACCTTCCTTCCCTATTGTTTGGCTGTGGAATCAGGCACTGCGGGTGATGGGTCCGTGATGGGCGGGGCTGAGAAGGGCTCCTCTGTGGTGTCAGATCTTACAAGTGCTCTGGGTGCAGCTCTGAATCATACTGTCAGCTGCGTTCTCTGGAATCTGCGCCAGTAATGTATTGAGAATTCGATGATCCCAAATTCAGTGAAGCATGTTGTGTAGTTCTTAATAAAAGATTGAGTTTAAAATTCCTCCGAAACACGATAATCTCAAGATCCATCCATGAGGTCTCAAATGGCAGTATTTCTAAAGGCCAAGTAGTATTCCATTGTGTGTATGTACCACATCTTCTTTATCCAATCACCTACTGAAGGACACTTTGGTCGTTTCCAGGATGATAGAAGAGGGAAAAGGCGGTCAAATATGTGGTGATGGAAGGAGAATTGACTGGGTGGTGAGCACACAATGCAGTACATACAGATGATGGATTATAGGATTGCGTACTTAAAACCTATCTAATTTTATTAACCAATCTCACCCCAATAAATTTAATAAAAAATAAAAAAATCAGGATATAAAATTAAAAGATAAATGAGTAAAACTACCAAGGGACAAGCAAAACCACTCTGGTCCTGACGTGGCTATGCCCTGTATACCAAACATCTGAAAGAGCATTAGAAGGCAAGCAGTGACAGAGACAGAAAAGATTGTAAATGGTGTCATGCGGAGTATTTAAAATTTTTGTTGCGATACTGTGTGAAAATTTATATGTTAAAAGAAGGAATTTAAATTTTGTCAGAAAACAGCTCTGCAGAAGGAGATGTTCCTGGAGGTGTGCCCTCCTGGGGGTGTCTATGTGGGGATGGGCCCGCCGTTCTGAGAGTGATGGGGTGGCTGCAAAGACCACAGAGCCCGCGGAACCACGTCCCCACGTGCTTCCGATTCCTTATCAGTGAGGTTAGGAGTTTGCAGGGACAGACTCCCAAGTCCCTCCATGTAGCGCTCCAGGGGGTTCTGTCGGCCTGGTCTTTTGAGGGGACGGGTTTTCACTGTAGCTTTCACCCTTGTTGAGTGATGCTGCGAACTGTGTTTCCCGTCTGGGTCTCTGGTGTCTCCTCTGTAATGTGGGGACTGAGCTTTCAGACGGTGTGAGCCGGTAGGTGTGATGAGACACCGCACCACGGCACTCGGCGTCCGCGGTCGCCTCTGTTGACGAGCTGTTGTCTTTCTGCTTAGTAATTTTCAGGAAGTAGAAGAATGATTGTGATGTCATTTTCCATTTTATGCCCAGAGGATGAAAGGCTATATGTAAGCTTAATTGGGGTTGTATCTTTGTTGGGAAAAGAAGGTAAAGTGGTTATTTATTTTTTTAGTAAAAGTGGATTATTTAGAAACATAATACTCAATTTCCAGGCATTTTGGGAATTTCTAGTTATCGTTTTCCTAACTATTGAAATAGTAATATAAATTGATTTCTAGTGTACATCTACTGTGCCTACAGACATAATATGAATTATTTCAATTCTTTGAAAGTTGTTTATGCTTTCATGTCCCGTATATGGTGAGTTGGTAAATGTCTGAGACACACTGGAAAGGAATGTAGATAATGGTATTGTTTGATGTCATTTTCCGTGTTCCCTGTATGTCACTTAGGTCAAGTTTGCTTACTGTGTTGTTCAGATCGTCTCTGTCCTTACTGATAATTTTTTATGCTAGCTGTACCATCTGTTAGGAGAGGTATATTAATGTTGCCCACTGTGTGGATTTGTGTATTTTTCCTTTTAATGCTGTTAATTTTGGCTTTACATATTTTGAAGACATATCACTGGTGCTCAGAACTTTAGGATTGTTTTATCTACATGCAGACGTATGATAAAGAACATAGATGTATTCCCTTAGAAGTCTGAATGTCCCCTTTTATCTGTAGTAACACTTTTTGCCGTCACTCTATTTCACGTTGAAATAGCTCCACCAGTTTCCTTGGAAGCAGAATATAGCTATACCTGCTGGGATGGTTTTAATCTTCTGTGGAAAATAGTCTTTTACTTGAGTATTTATGCCTAATGTAATTATTGATGCGTTCATCACAGTCAGAAACCGGAACTACCCGAATGTCCATCAGGTGGCACGTGGGAAGACTGTGCTTACCTGTTGGGACGGAACCCTGCACAGTGAGAAGGATGAACTACAGCTGAAGCAAACACACAAGTAAATCCCACAGTAACATCCATGGATGAACCACGCTACATACCCAGAAGCACAGCCCGTGTGGTTCCCCTGGCATTAATATAAAACCAGCCAGAATGAGTGTCTGGCGTTAGAAGCCAGCACATGCTGCGTTGCAGTGATGTGGCTTCTATCCCTGATGTTGGGACGCCCTTGTCCTCAGCCAGAGACAATCCTCGGGTTCCTCTGTGAGCTGTGCACTTTCTTGCGTGTACCTTTTGTTGTTGTTTAAATAGGATTCCCTTCCCCGCAAGTGTCTAACGAGGTTCATGTAGGTCCGCTCTAGATCTAATGGGATTCGAGGTTCCCATTCATCCCCACAAAACTGACACCCCCTTACAGCAGGCAGAATTCTTTCTGTCACTGTACAGTGTAATTTCTTTCTGTCTGGTGAGATCCATTTCACCTCATAAATGATCTTTATTTGATCTTTCTGAGTTTAGCGGTTATACCTCTACCATCCCTGTTATCCATGAAGAAGCCCGGTGCCCGTTGAGAAGGAAGGAAATACGCTTTTGTGTTTGCAGTACAGGGGACCTTCCGTTGGCCCTGGGTGGTTAGATCTCAGAACACTTTCAACATGACCTGGGCGAGGGCGGGCCGAGAGCCAGGAGGCCAAGGAGCGGCCGAGCCCGGGCCCTGGCTGTGCCCGCCAGATGGCTTTGTCCTGAATTCCGAGTGGCAGCCGTCCCCAAGCCCTGCAGCTCGCCGGGCCTGCCGCTGTGGAGTGATGCCGGCTCACGGCTGGTGGGTGGAGGCCCCTGGAAGGCCTCGCTGGCGGGGCCACTTTCCCAGGCTCCGGGGACTCGAAGCTGACCTAGTTGTTTCATGTTTTCTCTGCGAAGCTGGACTTTAAATGTAGTAAATGTTTATGTCTTTTCTTACGGTAATGATCAAATAGTGTTCGTTTTTCAGGGGAAATTAAGCTTTCAGTGATGACATGGTATTTTCCCTATTTCTTTTATTTTTCTGATGCTGTTTTTGTTTGTTTTTTTATCGTTTGATGTGATTTTCGTCAGTTCTTATATATTAAGACTTAATCATTTTAAAATATACATTAGATAATTACCTAAGCAGTATGATAGCAGATGACTCTATCATACTGTCTTCACAAATTGGGATTTGTTTTTTCATATTCTTCTCTATGATACTGAATTTTTAAGTTCTTTATAATGCATTATTTAACTGCATTGTGTAGCATTTTCCTCTTGCCCACTTATAAGAATAAGAATGTGAAAGTTTGACTCTATCTAAACTCCATATCCTTTTTCAAGGGGAACTTTATTTATTTATTTATTTATTTATTTATTTTTTTTGAAGGCAGTGTCACTGGCCCTCGTATGTGGGACCCGAACCTGGGCCACTGGCTTCCCAAGCCAGCGCTTAACCACCACGCCACTCGGCCAGCCCCCCATATCCTTTTTCTTTCTAATGGTAACTAATTCAGTGCCATTTAAACTGTGCTGTGCTGAGTCCTTCATTCTCCCCACATGCGTCACTTTGCACTTGGGGAGATTAAATTTCATATTCCACCTCTGAACCATTTGCTTAATCTACACAGTTAAGATAAAGCTGCTACCGCCTTTGTGTCTTAGCCATTCCCTCTCATTTAGTGGCATATTCAAATTTCCTAATATAAAGGATTTTCTCCATCATTAATTAAAACCATTAGTGTTCTGATACATGCCCTTGTAGGATGTAGCCTTAGCCCATACTCCTTGGCCCTCTATTTTTAACCCCGTTCCTTTCATCCCCTTTTCTTGGATGCTCTGACACATGTGATGACATTTTGTACAATAATTCAGTTTATGAAAAGGTCCAAAAATCTCAGAAAATCCTGACAGTTTCTCATTGGTTCTCCCTTACAGAAACCAATTATTACTTCAACCTCAAAAGGAACGGGTTTGTTTCTGACATGACTGCCTTTGGTGAATCCATGCTGACTCACTCCTATTAAGTTGTACTTCTCCAAATGTATCATTAAGCTCATCCATAAGTATCATCTCAAATTTATTTCCTAATATAGATGTGAGACTTACAGCTCTATAATTTTCAGCCTCTCTCCTCTTTCTTTGTAACCTTCAGACTGGAGTCCTTGTTTTCCGGTCTCCTGATACTTCACCACTAACAAAAGACTTCCTAAAATAATTAACAGTTCAACAGTTGGAGTAATTTACTATTTTTCTTAACTGCTGCTCAGTGTCTTTGTTTCTTTCAACGTCCTGTCTAAATCCCTGGCGCCTTCCGTGAGACTTTATTCCGAATCCATCGTGACCGGGTGGATTTGATACTCTGGTCACTGGGTTTTCTCTGACCGCCTTTCTCACTCTCCTTCTATCGGAGTCCCTAAGGTTTGAACTCTCTTACACCCCTTTTAGTCGATGGGTGAGTGAAGTCAAACTGTAACCACTTTTTTCAGTAATATGATTCTGGTACAGGATCACCTCACGTGTGTATGTTTATCAGTAAACGCACTGTTTACTGGTAAGTTGAGCAGACCCTCTGCACTCCTCGTTATCTGAATATACTGAAGTAAGGTTTTTAAAACCTTCTCATTATACATTCTTAAATATTTTTAAACTTAATCTGCTGAAGAATAATTATGTTCTCTCTAACTTGCCTTCTTGTGTCTAAAACCTTCCTTTATCGGCCTAACACTGTGGAGGGGCTAAGGGGATGTGGGCCATGCTGTCTGTCTACCTGGACCACCCGTGCCGCTGCCTTCTCCCAGGCCCCCTGCAGGATGCCCTCTGGACTGTATTTATGCTTCCCTGCTTTATGTGGTTAGCATGGAGTCCTGATGGACGCTTGTATTTTGCACAGTCACGCTAGCCTTTCAATTACAAAGAGAGAAAGAGGAAGGGTAGTTAATAGTGTCAATATCAGACTTTTTCCCATGCCATTAAATCTCCAAAACAAATCCCTTTGGTGGGTGTTATTCCCAATTTAATGATTTTAGAAAATGGATCTGCAAGAGGTTAACTTGCCTGATGAGGATACATAACTACTGGTGTGGCTGATTGAAATCCATGCCTGTTTGCCTTCAAGAGTTTTCCAGTTACAGAATCCTTCATATGCCAGAGCTTAAAAACAACAACAAAGAAACAAAACAAAACAAAAACCAAACAGCCGTCTATGGGTTAATGAAATGCCTATCATGCAAGCCTTAACATTGTGGAGTTTTAAGACTTCTGATAATCTAAAAACATGTACAAGGAAGTAGCATGATATAATTTTAAAAACCACTAGGATAAGTGCTTACAGAGTTGTACTTCTGGTGCCTAGTGCCCAGCCTGGTAGATGGATGGATGGATGGTGGGTGGATAGGTGGGTGGATGGTGGATAGATGGATGGATGGATGGATGGATGGATGGATGGATGGATGGTGGGTGGATGGATGGAAAGATGGCGATGGATAGGTGGATGGATGGTGGGTGGATGGATGGTGCGTGGATGAATTGTGGGTGGAGGGATGGATGGTGGATGGATAGGTGGGTGGATGGTGGGTAGATGGATAGATGGATGGTGGGTGGATGGATGGATAGATGGTGGATGGATGGTGGGTGGATGGATGGATAGATGGTGGATGGATAGGTGGATGGATGGTGGGTGGATGGATGGTGCGTGGATGAATTGTGGGTGGATGGATGGATGGTGGATGGATAGTGGGTGGATAGGTGAATGGATGGATAGATGGATGGTGGCTGGATAGGTGGCTGGATGGTGTGTGGTTGGATGGATGAATGGATAGATGGTGGATGGATGGATGGATTGATGGAGTCAGTCAATGAACTAGATTTTTTTTTTTTAGTGTTCTGACTTTATTACTATTGAGATGTGTGACTTTGAGCAAGTCACTCAACCATCTATGTGTTTATTCTCAACTGCTAAATGAATATAAGTGTTTAGTCCTTCTTTTGAATATGAGGTTCAAATGAAATCATACATATGAAATAGCTTTGAAAATTATCAATATTGGGATTTTCTTTAAATGAAAAAGCTACTGGCCTTTGTTATTGCTGTTTTAATGGTAGGAAAATAAAAAGAAAGGATTGGAGTGATTGTTTGCATTTATTGCAAGCTGACAGTAAGAGTAATGGCTCTCATGCTATGTGTATGTGGATATGTGTTAGTGGTCATACACATATTCACATGGCAGTCTGAGCATATATCCAAAGTCAAGGTTACAAAAGTCTATATAAAATTTTTATTCAGAGTAGACAGACATTTATCACTTAATTTATTTGAATTATTTATATTCTCTGTGTGTTACCTACTGTATATTTTTAAAACTAATTTTTTAAAAATATAATTCTGAAATAATGCCCTTTCTAATGAATATTTTCATGTTCTTCTGTGAAGTTTGTAACAGCATTTCACAACATTTAAAATAGAGTACACAATTAAAATACAGTTTTGTTAGTAACACCTAATAGAATTGGCTGAAAATATCTGAAATTCATGTAAACCCATTCAATTAATCATTTCTGATGTATTAGTAGATCAGACCCTTAGAGCACACAGGCTCCTCCCCTAACTACTTAGAGGTTGTACAGTGGTGTTGAATGCTTTTCCAGGAACAGAAGCTCTGTCCCCTCCTTTCTTGGGCGTGCTCGCTGAGTGGCATGGCCTGTGTCACCCACAGCCACATTGAGCCCTCTAGGCTTCCTTCCTCGCTGCCACAAGGTTACTCAGGCGTATGACGTACAGATGATTGCCTCGCCAGCAGGCAAAACCGCGATCTTATCTGGACTAACATTTGCAGCACCCGTGGCCTGAATTCTGAAAGTGAAAATAGTTTTTGTTGTTGGTGTTGTTAAAAAAAAAAGGAAACAAAACTGATCTTATCCCCCCCCCCCGACAACTTCATTTATCAAAATTTTAAGGGGAAAAAATTGATCGTGGAAAGTTATGGCAGGGGCATTGTGATTATATCAGGTATAATTGATGTGGCTTTTATTTTTATGTAGACCTTTTATCTACTGTTTAATTCAATATAATTTATATATTTTAAAAATTTATACACCTTTCCAGATATATCTTGACCCCAACTAAAATGTGGTTTCGTATGAGGGACACAGACAGGTGGGTGCTGACAAGTCCTCCTGCTGGTAACCACGCAACAGGTAACCATTTCCACGGAAGTCATTTAGTGAAGAACAGCGTTATAAGTTTTTTTAAATTATGAGGCAAATTTAGGTATACTGTTTAATTAGCTTTGAAATTTAGTTCAGAAGATGTAAAAATGCACATTATTATTCATTTGCAATTTCATTTATTTCTATTTTTAGTGAGCAAAATTGCCACTTAGCATGTTGTCCTTGTTTTAACTTTTCATTTTGAAATAATTTTCAGCTTATAGAACAGTTACAAAAATAGTACAGAAAGTTCCCATATATTTTTTTACCCAATATCCCCAAATGTTAACATCATTTGTAACCAGAGTTACCAAAACCAAAGATGTTAGCATTGGGGCAATACTGTTTCCTAACTGTACTCACATACTTCATCCTGATTTCAGCAGCTTTTCCATCGTATTGGTTTTCTTTTCCAGAGTTCAGCTCAGGAGCCAACATGCCCTTCGGTGGTGTGTGTTCTTAGTCTGTTGCAGTCCATGACAGTTCTTTCATTGTCTTTTATGACCTTGAGACTTAAAAAATATGGATCAGTTATTTTGTAGAATGTCACCCTTAGTCTGACGTTTACTCATGATTCAATTGGGTTTTTTTGAGAATTCCCCAAAATAGAAATGCGGCATATCAGGGGTATGCTATGGCCGATGCTGTGACCTGGTGACCAGTCTCTGAGTCCCCACCACAAGCTTACTGTTTCCCCCCTTTGAATTAACACACATCTTGCGGGAGATCGTTTCAGGCGATGCCGATGGCCTGTTGCTCCACAAGCATTCGCCCCAATTTTGACATTCATCAGTGGTCTCGCCTACAACAAAATCCATGCATTTCCAGTGGTTATTTTCTCTTTACCTCATTCCCTCTACATTTAATTGGAATTCTTCTTTAAGGAATAAATATCTGTCTCTTCTCTCCCAATTATTTTTTGTTCTATTAATTTTTTATCACTATGGGCTTATTTTACTCTATGGTTTATAGCTCAATGTCATTGTTACTGATTTTCTTGCTGAAACTGCTCACCTTTGGCCATTGTGAGCTTTCAGGTGGGCACTGTGCTCTTCGACGGGCCCCATCCTTTTACGGGGCATCTCTGTGCTTCCTGGCACCACCGTGTACTCTCGGCACCTGGTGGTCTGCCCTGGGTCTGAAATCAACGTCTACCTTAAGGAGTCTGGTTCCTTTTATTGGAGAATGGAATTTAGAAACCAAGATCTGGGCACTGTGTGTGAGCTCATGGCTTCTGTGCCCCCTTGGCTCATTTTCCTTCTCTGCCGACAGAGCATCCCAACCCTGCATTCCCATGAACAGGCATCTTATCTATCACCTGTCGGTCTGTCTCCCTATCTGTCTGTCTGTCTATCTCTCTATCAATCAACTGTCTGTCTATCTATCTATCTATCTATCTATCTATCTATCTATCTTCTATCTATCATCTATCTATCTATCTATCTATCTATCTATCTATCTATCTATCATCTATCTATCATCTATCTATCTATCTATCATCTATCTATCTATCTATCATCTATCTATCTATATCTATCTATCATCTATCTATCTATCTATCATCAATCTATCATATATCTGTCTATCTATCATCTATCTATTACCTATCTATCATCTATATCTATCTATCTATCTATCTATCTATCTATCTATCTATCTATCTATCTATCATCTATGCATCTAAAACATAAATTATCTTAGGCCTAAATATAAGAACTAAAATTATGAAACCCATAGAAGAAAACATAAAAAAATCTTTGTGACCTTCAATTAAACAATGGTTTCTTGGATATGACACCAAAAGCATAGGCAATAAAAGAAAAAATAGATAAATTGAACAACATAAAAATTAAAAACTTGTATGCCTCAAAGGATGCCATCAAGATGAAAGGAAAACCTATAAAATGGAAAATAAATTGTAAATCTATCTGATAAGGAAATTGTATCCAGAACTCTTATAACTTTTTAATAACAAGGGAAATAACTTATTTAAAACATGGGCAAAAGATCTGAATAGCCATTTCTCACATATTCACATAAATGGCCAGGAAATATGTGAAAAGACGCTCAACGTCATTACTTGTCAGAGAAATGCAAATCAAAACCACAGTGAAATACCACATGTAGGTTGTTCACTCTTTGGGCAATTATGAATAGAATTGCTATAAACATTCACATATAGGTTTCTGTATGAATGTAAGGTTTCATTTCAACTTGGGTAAATACCTGGAATGAGATACCTGAATGATATAGTATGTGTATGTGTCTTTTTGAAGAAAAATTGTGCAACTGCTTTCCAAAGTGTCTGTTCATTTTATATTTGTATTAAACTTGTTTAGTAGGTGTAGTTTCACTTTTGCCATATGAAACATTCAGCAGATTGGTGTAAGAATGCAAATATACTTAACACTGCTGAACTGTACGCTTAAAAAAGGCTAAGATGGTACATTTTGTTACGTGTACTTTACCACAGTTCAATTTTTTAAATGTTACAATGTAAAAAACAGTTGCCTTATCTTTTATATATTTCTGCACATGTTCATATTAGAAAATATGAAGTAAGTATCTCGGTTGGTGAGGGGTCATTAGGAAAGGGAGTTGATTGGGATATGGAAAATGAAAATGGGAAAGTTAATACTGAAATTATACTAATTGGCTTGAGACTTGAAAATTAAATAGACCAAAAAGATGTTATATGATACATGCTAATCAGCATCTGAAATTTATAAATTGATTGAATAAATTTGCAAAGTTAATATAGTCATAAAAATGTGAAGAAGCAAAATATTTTAGCTCACAGACATGCTTACCCTTTCTTATTTTTCCATTTTTTTATTTCTATGTAAGATTAAAAACACTTAAATACATTGTTTTAATAGGTGAAATCCATCATAGTAAAGTAGTCACTTAAATCACCTAATAGCTTTTATTGCAGTAGAATATAGTGTAGGCCCCAACTAGATAAAATAGTATTTTTGATGGCTGGTCTAGAGCTTTCTTTAAAAGCTCTGCTCAGACAGGCTCACTCTTGTCGCAGCTATTACTGCCATTTGTTGAGTAGCATGTCAGTGTGATTGGCAGAGAGTCATTCTTTATCTTACAAAAAATCGTAATTTTAATGCATGCTTAAAATAAAAACCCAGCCTAAGTGATTTCCTGTTTATAAAGAAAATGGCAAGACTCCTTCGCAATTAATATAGATGAATTATTTGCATTGCCTTGACTATAAAATTTAATCTTACTTTTATTGGGAGCGAGCTCTTTTTGGGGAGCTGCCTTTCAGGATTCCCTCCACAGCCGTCGTCTGGTTCCCTAAGTTAGAATGAGTGATGACGCCAGTTTCTTTCCAGATGTTGGCCAGGGACAGATTTAGGAGTAAGGTTTATGTCAATTAGTCTCATGTAGTGATAAATGTCTTCGAGTGATTAAATAAGTTAATATTTGTAAAGCACTTACAATAGTGCCTGGCATATATTAAGTGCTCTGTAAGTATTTAATTAATAAAATATTGAATTGAAATCACTCTGTGTCTCCTAGAGTCTTCTAAGTTGTGCCAGTAGGTGCTGCTGTTGAGTGGCACGAGCAGGTATTCCAAGTGACATTTCACATTAATGTAGGTGACCCGCGCTGGTGACACAACTTTTACATTCACATTTATGTATCCTGTTCTCTTGATTAGAATCAAGACCTTTTCTAGTAAATAGACGGTTTGCTTTAAAGACATTGTGTAAAATGACAGAGACATGAAAATGCCCAGATAGTTTTCTGGAAATTTTAGAGTCCTGTCTGGTTGTGTTACGGTTGGTTTCACCTAAGATTTTATTTTTTAAAAAGGTACCAATCTCATGACCTTGACTGCCACTTATCAGGCAGTCACGTATCATATTTTAACATTCTGTATGTTAGTAACTAAGTATTTATTGGGTCTGTTGACATTTTTGCAGAGCGTCCGGCCATTGCTGAGCTATGGTACTCGGTGGGTTGCAGGTGACCCAGTGACAGGATTAGGCTCCGGCCGACTGACCTTGATGTTCAGATAGAGCAGGCCTCACTCTCGAAGAAGGACAGGCAGAGTAGGTGCCGCGTGTCCCTCCTGGGCCCATTTGATTGTGATGTTACTTAAATGACTTGTAAGTGCTCTTGCTGTTAAAACGAGTGTTGGAAATAGTGCTTGCTACAGGGATGGGCAGGTCACGTAACTTGTGCAGCCCAGGTGTAAACAAGACGATGAATCTGAAGTGCAAAAAGTCGAGTTGAAGAGTGCTTGATTTTGTACGAGCTGAGTAATAAGCAAGGTGAGAAGAGGAGGTAGGCTGGAGCACTGAGCAGGCAGAAGGCCGTGGGTCAGCAAAGTGGAGCACGGGGAATGGAGCTGAGAAGCTGGATGCACAGAACATACGGTAAAATGCTGAAGAGCCCAGAGAAATACAAGAGCCCTTTAAAAGTGGCTGGATACACTGTAGGTTTCTTTTTATTTTACTTTTATTCTGTTCTAAGGTATCGTCTTTGTCCGTATGTCTGTCCCTTTCCCACCATATGTAATGGAAAAAAGTTTTGTGTGATGAGTGCTTTAAGATCATGAATCTTTTACCAGTGAAAGAATTCTTTTGGGTTTTCAATATAACTCTCTTATAGCACTTTATATATTTCCTTTTTTCACACCAGTTTCTCTAAGAAAATGTGTTAGACATTTTTAAGATGTTTTATGTTCAGTTTGAGCATATCAAAAATTTTAATGTCTCTTTAACATCGAATATGGCATTTGAAATCCAGGGCTGTATACTTTTATCTCTGGCAGGATGAATTTGGGCGTGTTCATCGTCTTGGCATTGAGAGGCGAAGATACTCATGTGTTACATTAACGTGTCACCATTTCCACTCAGCATATAAGAAACAATAGCTTATCATCATGTTGCAGAGAGCACGGCATGTGCGTGGCCGTGCGGTTGTGTTAGACCGGAAGTGTAACAGGGTCCTTTATGCAGGCATCTGATCTGCGTCCCAGATCTAGCTGTCTGTCGTTTTTCTGTGTTTATGCTGTGATCAGTGTCCCTGAGCGTGACCTTGAGCGCACAGTGTGTCTAGGATGTCCTCCAGTGGTGCTCTTCCTTCTGTTGCTGAGACAGTCAGTGGGAGGACCCGGGTCACTGGTGTGCATCCTGGGGAAAACCCCAAGCCGTGGCATCCTAGAAGCCGTGATACCATGATCCCAGTGACAGGATTTCACCCCGTGGAGTCAGAACAGCAAGGCACCGGCCCGTTTCGGAAATACAGTGCTCATACATCCCTTCAGTGGTTCCAGATTATTCATGAAAAGGCACAACTTCTGAATCATGTCATTGAAAAGTGAAATCAGTCATTTGTAAACATTTTTTGGTGGGAAGTTTTCATAAACTTGACTGAGTTTTTGAGATTCATGTTCTGCTGTTTAGTATGTTGCAAAACACACTTTGAAGTCCTGATGTGACTAGGAATTAATTTTCTTTGAGAATTTGTAACTGGTCTTGTGTTGGGCTCACTGGATTGTTACCAAACAGATTTTGGGCTTTATCCCGCCACGAGGTGCCCCCCCCACGGTCCTGGCATCAGAGACGGAAGAGGGAGCCTCACGCCCTTGGCCCCTAATCTTAAAGGAGCTCAGTAACTTAGTGGAGACTAGATTTGAACTAAACAACCACACAGAAATCCCCGATTGCTTGCTGCCTAAGGTCTGGACAGAAAGAGCCCCAGGTGCTGTGGGGTGGCACCTGGGGAAGCGGCCTGTGTGGGCACAGGGAAGGCTCCTCGCCTACACACCTGAAAGAGGCTGAGGGTCCAGTGGGGGACAGCAGTCCGGCAGCCAACAACAAGACGGCCCCAGGAAAGAGGGGAATAGTGGATTTGAGGGACCATAAAACGTCAGTGTGCTCTAAAAACACTTTTCTAGTTGATTTAGTAGGGGGCTGTCACAGTAATTTTTTCTACTCTCTAGGGTCTAGGATTGGTCTAGAAAGGGGCATCAATGATTCTAAATATTTAACCATATTACTGTGATAATAATGATTTCCCACGAGCGCTCACTATTTCCCGAACTGTTAGCCCCCTTTTTAAGAGTATCATTTAATTTCCAAATCAAATTTAGGCTTCTATTGTTCCCAATGTAATGGTGAGGTAGAAAAAAGTGAAGTAACCGACCCAGACTTAGGGACTAGTAGCGCAGTTGGGAACAGCCGTTGTTTTCAGGGTAAGCATATCATGCTGCTATTCTATGCTAGATAATGGACTGTTTTCTATGTGATGCTTGAATTAAATGTCACCATCTCCAAAGTGTTTTTATCAGTCAGGTTTCGATCACAAAAGCAGAGCCATTTGGAGTGCTGTAGAATCAAGGACTTATTACAGAGATTAGACCTCTCCTCATTGTGGGAGGTAAGACCTTCAAAGTGGTCCTGATGGAGTGAATTCTGTTGTATGTATGAAAATCCACTTTAAACCCAGAAGTTTTCAATGTGTTTGCCAGATTTTATAGACACCACGTGTTGAATTTTATTGATAAAAGACTACTTTTTGGTATACCAAGCAGATGGTCAGTAACATTGAAGACCAAATTGTGAAAATTAAGTCTTTAAAAACTTAGGACTGTAATTGGATTTGAGTCCTTAAAATTTCATAGATATTTACCTGCTCTTTAGTAGAGACCCTGGGAAAACGTGGCATGTTTAATAAAGATCTGGAAGCACTCTAATCCACGATGCCTACAGCTCACATGCTCTATCGTATTATTCTCTATACGATACTCATACTCAGAATTCCTGCAGTGTGTTTCATGAATAGGTTTTCATTTTAATTCATTCCCTGTTTCCTACCCATTCCAGTAGTTTTTCCATTTGTTTGTGTGCTGCACAAAATTCGGAATTCTCGCCCTCCTCCTCTGGCTTCTTTTAGAACCGTTTGACTTTCGAGTGCATTTATCATTATGTACATGCAGGGATCATCATTTTTTTGATTTGTCTTTTCACTGGCGTGGTGATTCCATTTCCAAGCATAATGCCTTTAGCACTAATAGGTTACCTCTGATAAGAGTGTATGTTTGGCCCACAGTACAGATCTAATAATTTTTATCATATGCTCGTTAAAAATCTAAAATTTAGATTTTCTGTATCTGCTACCTTTGGGTAGATTTCCAGGTAGTATTTATTAGAGTGATTTTTCCACCTATTTCTTGACTCTGTGATATTAACCTTTTATAATTAAGACGCTCTGTCTCTTTGACACATAGTATGCCCTTTCAGTTCTTCTTAATTTTTTTTAACCTCTAATCATTTTTTTAAAGTTTTATCCATTTACTCATGTACCACTTCGTTGGTACCTTTCAAATGCTTAATGCTATGTCATTTATCCTTAGTAACCACGCTGAATTTTTCTGTCCTTTTTAATATTTAGGTTTTATTGGATGAATGTAGATTGCACCTTCTCTAACTGTGTCTTAAATAATTGCCACTTAAGGGAATTAAGAACTACAAGGGAAGGAAAATGCTGACCCATAGACTAAGCAGAGGAGGAAACGTTCCCACTGGGTCCAATTTCCTAAGGAGGACCATCAGGATAGTGGTTAGGGCCTGAAATTATGGCCTGAATGACCTCTAGAAAATGATCCGTTCACAAAAGGACTTGCCTGTGTTTGCGCCAAGCAACCCAGGGCTCGGTAGAGTCACTCCACTGCAGAAAGACAGCTAGCTGCCTGTCCTTGGCCAGGTTGCACAAGCACCAGGAGAGAAAATAATCACTGAGGCTTGGGGACCGAGTTGACATTGCAGGATAAGCCGTGATCCAAGGTTTAATGCATGCTGGTGCGGGGCTGCCTCTGACCCAGGCGAGGTCAGTAAAGCACCTTAAATTCTGAACTTGCGCTTTCGATCACATATCATCTGTTTCTTATTTCAGGACATAGTTTCTATTGTAATATGTAGAATTTATCCAAACAGGCATTATACCTAAACATCCTTTAGACTTTCACACTCCACATTTCTTTTATATTATTTTTTATTCCGTAATCTGGACTCTCGAGAGTAAATATATTGTAAAATTATAATTGAAATGCAAGAAAATTGATCTTTGTTATTCTGGACTTTTATATATTGATAGGTAATCACTATGATATTTTCTATTTAAAATCAAAGTATATGGTAACAGGTGGATTGTTATATATAATGATGTTCAGTAGCTCAATAATTATTTGACATCAAAAGCCTGACATAGGACTGTTATAAACAATTAATTGCGTTTTCGAATCTTTTATTTATCAACCTCAGCCACTTAGTAATTGAAGTGTGAAGGAGAAAGGTAAAGAAATAGGTCTCACTTAATTACTAAGAAAGGCGTTATATTGTGGGTCTAAAAATATTCACATAGATGGCATTTTTATTTTAAATTCTTACATAGTCAAGTGATGATGGAGACAAACGTCATAATATTTATATAACCTCGGGGTTATAGGACTCAAAAAGCAGAACCAGATACAGAAAGAGAAGTAAACAAAATCTTACCATCAATTATGAGAAAATATTTGCAACACATATGACGGAGATAGAGATAATATAATTAGTAGCAAGCCCACCGAAGGTCGCTACTCCTGACTTACAGAAACTCCCTCAAGTTGATTTGTTTTAAAAAAGACAAACCTGAATAGGCAGATCATCAGGAAGCATATGCAAAGGTGTTGAGCCTCACTAGTTGTCAGTACAAAACAATATCAAAACAATAAGATGCCAATTTTTATCCACTGGCAAGAAAACCTAAAAGTGTGGGAATGCCTAGTGATGGAGCGCATGTTGGGAACTCGAAAGCCTCGCACGTTCCTGGATGGAGAGCCAGCTTTGCGAGAACCCCACTGGAAAGTAAGCTTAGCCATGCTTGCGAACTTTCAAGTGCACGTACCCCCGCCCATCGTCTGTGGCACGAGTGCGCTGGCGTGCTGGGCGTGACTGTCGTGGTCAAGAACTGGAAAGCACGGCCCAGCCCGCCAGGAGGGCTGCTCGCCCACGCAGCGGGCAAACACGCAGCTGCGACAGGTGAGCACATGTGTGGTACTGACCTAACCATGATGGGTGTTTACAGGCAGAACAGTAGGTTGCAAAGTAAGGTGCCGGCCATGACTGTTTCTTTCTTAAGGTGGGGGATTGCGCGTAAGCACCCAGCCGCAGGCTGTGTGAGCCTGCAGCCCTGCAGGTACCTGCAGGAGCTGCTGATACTGGCCAGTGAGGCCAAGGTTAGGGCAGCTTCTTCATGTAACTCTGGGTTCCAGTGGCTTTTAAATGACCAACACATATTCTATCATGTAAGAGCTTCTGAAAAGATGTTAAAGCGACATGCTGGAAATGTCCCCAGGTCTATTTTTAATGTATGTACTTGTTGGGGAAAATGATTGACCAAAGAGTGTGAGCTTACCTGTGTTTTCTATAGTATGTTGCCTTTACAGTCCAAAGAGAAGGCAGCAAATGCCGTTAAAACTGCCCCAACCACCTCAGGCAGCATCACGAAGGTTGCCAGACTCCTCCCTCCACCTTCATCCGGTTGCCGGGGGGTGTGGTAGGAAAACAGTTCTCTTGGGAAGCGACCCACCCGGGCGGTAAGCCAGCTCTGCCACGTCCCCACTGCGTGACCTTGGGGAACTCAGCCCACATGTGTCAGCTTTAGGTTCTGCGTGTGCAAAACGGGTTTAGAATGCTGTCTGGCCATGGATATCATGAGAATTAGCTTATTAGATTACATAAAGTCTCTGTTGCAATGCTCCTCAAACAGTACTTGCCAATTAAGTCATCTTTCTCCTAAGATTCTGAATAATGGAAGAAATACGTAAGCCCACTCGTCATGTGTGATGAGACAATTGTGGACAGACACATGTGACCTTAGGCTTGGCAAGGTAGACAGTAACCAGCAGTCACAAATAGAACCTACAGTGGCAGTGGGGACAGCTGGACGTGAGGAACCCTCGTGCCAGTGTGACAGGGGAATGGAGATCAGTGTGGTGGCGGTGCAGACAAGGCTACCTGGCCGGAAGGGCTTAGCAGGCACCGGTGAGGGACTTGGCTGGGAAGGAAGGCGAGAGATTGGCATTCTGGGTGGAGAGAGCCATGGTACCAAGACCCTGGCCAGCTGGGGAAAGGACAGACTGCAGACAAGGCCGGAGGGCTTGGGAGGGAGCAGATGTAAGGGTTTGCTGAGGACTGTGGATGCAGCCAGACGGGAGGCCAGTGGGGTAACGAGTGGTGACGTGGTGTCAGAGCGTTTAACGTGGCTGTGCCTCTGCTTCCTTAAAACACTGAAATGGGAAACCCTCTTTGTGGGACTGTTGTAAGAGAAAAATGACACAAGTTTCCAGCAAATATCTGCTCCATACAGCTCCCCCAGGGAAGGTTTGTTCCCTCGCCTATCTAGGTCTTGTGTGTCCCTCCAGCCCCCTGACCCAGCAGTGGGTCACTGTGTCCAGCTCTATGGGGGCGAAAGCAAAGGGGAAAACCCGTGCACTACATTTTCTTGTTTGTTTCTTAATTGGGTTACTTGAACCATGTGTATAAAATGTAGTTTTCTTTCAAAACGTTCAAGCAGACATAGACTCTGTGAGCTCAGAGTGACAGGGAGGGAAGGTCCAGGCAGGCCTGGCTGAATTCCTGCCCTGAGGTGGGGACAGAGAGGACCGGGGACCCTTCCAGGCAGGGTCCGCCGCCCTCGCTCGCACTCTCTGGAAACTGCCTGATTCAAGGCTTCCTGTTGGAGGCCACTCCTTCCTGTTAATTGTCGTCAAGACATTTTTCAGTGGTTTTCCTGATACCCTTCATCATTACAGACTGCTTCTGCTGATCCTTAGTTGCTTGCTGATCTGAGTCCTGAAGTCTCTGGAGCGTGTGTGTGAGGTGTCTCGTCTCCACAGCAGGCGCTCTCCGGTGCCTCCGCCGCGCCCTCCGTGGCCCCTGCTGGTGCCGTCCCCTCCCCTGCACACCTCCCTTAGCCACTTGGGTCGCCTGCAGGAGGGCTCCGTGCCTGAGCACATGGGCTCTACAGGGACCTGCTTTCATGAGGAACTGTTAGTAGGGTTTCTCGCTGACAGTCCATAGATTGAGAAGTTAGGCTGGTAGTCAGGCATGTGGGGGGAAAAAAGATAAATATGCACACGCAATGTGTGCATATATCACATGTTGGTAAGCACATGTTTGACTATTTCATAGGCAAATAGGGTTATAATGAATGAGAATAAATCAGAATTGCTCAGAGTACCACTATGTAGGTTAAGTAAGTAAATTATTCCTCCTCTACGTCGTTAACAAAGTTGCTGCATTTTTCCCTTCATTTATTTCCTATTACATGAAGCCTATGTTTGATGATATTAGTGTAGATCTACATCGAAGATGCTTTTGGAAGAGAAAGTGCGCAGCCTAACAGCTGAAGTCTGTGAAATAAAGTAGAAATGCCCCCAGCCAGGTGATGTGCTGTTTATTGATGATTATTTTGCTCCTTCATATACAAAGTTGACAGAGCTATTCTGGGGCTCAAACAGTGTCCCCCTTCATGTACGCCTTTCCTCATATTCTCGGTGACTTCTGCAAGATGTCAGCCTGAAACCATTATCTCCACTTCTGGGTACAGATATTCATGGGGCTGCTGAGCAGTGAGGCTGTGAGCCAGGATTACTGGAAACCTGAGAGAAAAGGAGGCTGAATTTCATGTCTGCCTGATTTCTTTTGCACGTATCTTCCCCGCAAAACAGAAGGTGGCCTTTCTGGAAGCTGTGGACGTCATTTGGAATTGTGCTTCCTCGGAGGCACTGGGCGTGGGCCGCTGAAGCCCGCTTTCGGAGGCCACACCGATCGCCCGCGGCGGCCCTGGCCCCGGGCGTGCCCTGTGCGTGAGCGCAGTGTGTGTCTCCAGCCGGCGCGCCCCCTTGCCGTGACACGGAAGTCACACTTTCACCCCACAAATCCACAGTGGGATACCGGAGGCTTAGTGACGTATCTGGGGCCATTTCAATGTTTTTTTCCTTGTCCCACATCTTCTAAGAACCAACCTCTTTTTGAGGAACGAATCAATATTAGATCCTATTGGAAGATCTATTAATAACTTGTCTTAGAGGTTTTCCAGATTCTACCCACAGAGCAGTCACTTGGAAAATCATCAGGCCTAACAGTTAATATTTATGGCAAAAATGAATTCATTAGAGTTATTTCCACCAAAACACCCGCCATTTTTTAAATTTATAACCATAAGAGATATACCTAGTATATTGTTTCCTAAGAACTCTGGCTTGTCTTACACTGATTTATCTAGAGATGGGAAATGTAGATGCCACTGGAAGAATGACACATGTGAAACCGTCTCCCTCCACAGCTAACTTTTAGTTTGTATGTTAATTGAGCTCGTGGCACGTTGGGGTTATCTCACAGCTGTTACTTTATGTACAGAGCACTCATTTCCCACCTGAAGATTTAATCATTTGTTTGAATTGCTGCCTTCTTGAAATTTCACAGTATTTTGAAGGGAACTGGACCAGGAATACACAGGTTGTTTGTTCTCCCTGAAGGCACACAGAGATATGCTGGTGAGCGAGACTATAAATGCAGTGACACTTTGCTCTTTAAACACCTACAGTCAGAGTGTTAAGAGACAGTCTTGAATTTGCCTCAGACGTTGATTGACACATGAGACTGTTCAGTGAAATTGAACCACAGCTACAAAACCAGAAATGGAAGTCTTGGTCAAACCAGCACGTACACCGGAGGGAGTCGAGGGTGAAGTCCTACTGTGTGTGCTGGATTCCCAGCCTGCTGTCCCCTCTCTTGCTGAGCAGGGTTTGCAGCGCAAGGCCCAGTGTCGCTAAGTCTGGCCTGCGGTAAGAGTCACTCCTGCAGTGATTGTAGAGAGCCTTTCAGCCCATAAAGTGACACTCGGTCCCACTAAACAGGTGTCCCCTGTATTTCAAACGTTTCCAAGACCATGCTGTGTATTATCTGTAGCTCGCCTAGAAGAATGTGGACTGCTAACAGAAACAAGATAGGATGTCGTAATGGAGTCAGCATTTTCCTGCCTCTTCACATGTTACCTAAAATCCAAAAGCAGATTATGTATAATCCACACATGAACATACGTGCGGTCCGAGATGTGTGTCATACGTAGTTCTTCGGATTACAGCGCTGCTTGATATTTATGTCCCACCAAAGGCACGTGCTCCAAATGTGAGCCCGGTAGCTTTTGTGTTCTTCACAGGAAATAATATCTGTTGACGATTTTTTTGATTTAAAAAGTGTGTTAATCTACATTGATTTCTAAATTTGTTATGGATTCCTTAGCTGAGAAATACAGTTCATCGCTGACTGTCCTATGACCTGACAGCAATTGATAAAGCACCCATGTACCAAGTGCCAGAAAGGTTAATATTTATTGGTTTTCATGCTGCTATAACCCACGTCGTTTTGCCGTTCAAGTTGTAGGCCACCAGCACTGGGTTCTGTACAGCCGCACAATGCACACTGCGTCTCATTACGCCCTAGGCCAGTATGCAAGGTTTAAAAAATGGCAGGGATTTAACAAAAAGCTCTGAATGTGTAGCTACTGTGAACTGCGACTTGAATTGAATTCTTTAACTCAAACACAAGAGCACTTAAAAACTAAAAATTAATCCTTGCTTTGCAAACAGCAATCACATTTAGGCCTCTCTTCCACTTAACTATATGCTATTGATCCGACAGGAAGCCCAGGCAAGGAAGAGCTTAAATTGTGAGCCATAAAGGGCTTGCTTGTTTAACAAAAAGTAGGTAATTAGCAGAGAAGGGGAGAGCCTGTGTGCGCTTTTAAAGGGGCCTCGCAGAAACCATGTGAGTGCCACAGAACCAGCTCAGCACGGGTCGTGGATTCAGCCCCTGCGTGGGTCCATGGCTGAGAATCAGGGCTGCACAGTGTCCGTTTGTCCGTCCGTGCGTCCCTGACCCAGAGGCAGTCTTGTTTCGTTTTCAACGGCCAGCAACGCTGACCTGCCCGCCCTCCGCCACGCGCTGCCTTGTCCCCTGCACAGCCCGCTTCCTAAGAGGTGAAATCAGACAACGAGGAACCCGGGCAGGGGCACTGCGGCTTGTCCCCTCGCCTGCCAGGCCCCAGACTCCAAGCGGTCTGAGACTTGGTAAAACTTGGACCGGGAATTTATTTCCACGAGAGATTTAATGGCAAGTCCGGGGCAAAACCACAGAATCTGCGTGACCGGCTGAGCAGATTGCCTGCAGTGTGTCCTGTAAATGTTCTTAGGTCTTCGCCAGTTTCTTGCTGGGTTTTTTTTGCTGTTTTCTTTCCTTAAAAACATCTTGCCCATTTTATTATATGTTCAGAGAAAAGAAAGAGTTGTGCTTCTTGAAAGGGAACAATGCCTGGAAAACTGCTCTCACAGCTTAGATATTATTTGAATATATGGTAACTTCAAGTCTGAGACTGAAAAAATAAAAAGAAGACTCAGAAAATTCCAGAATCGTGTTCCAAAAGCTGTTCACAGTTTGAAATATTTCCCATAAAGCCTTCCTTTTCCCTCATTTTATTAGTCCTATGTATAACAATGCTAACATTTTCTTCATAAGTACCAATGTCAAATGAATCTACTTTTTTATATAGTTTTAATTTCTTGATTTTTTTGACAATTCTGTCATGAATCTAGTTTTCTTCATTCTCTTTCCCCCTCTTTTAACATTAGTACGAGGCAAAGGTTGCCCACTAAAAATGCAGTAATTAAAACAGTGTTTCTTAAAGAGCAGGGTCCATTCCTGTTGTTTGTCATTTCCGTGCAGCCTGCTTTGTGCGTCTCCCAGCCTCCGAGCCGCCTGTCACCTGGAACCTGCAGATGACAACGACGTGACAGGCTCCCCTAACACTCCGTTTCACTTCCAAAATTAAACCCTGCTGCCACGGGCCATGCACTAGTGTCCCTGACACCCTCACCTCCCAGCGAGCCATTACCTCAGGTCCTGGCTGATGGGTGAAGAGGGTTTTACGAGATTATTAATTAATTTATCATATGTTTAAGCTGCGCTGTCTGGAAGGGTCTGACAGAAACCGATAGGCCAGCACTCAGGTTATATAACCAGCTAAGTAGAAAGAGGACGAAGAATCATTTCAACCATTTACTCCAAATGGTTGTAATTTTTTACAAAATTACACAAAACTTAAAATGCATTTTAAGTTTTGTGAATAACAGTGTGACTAAATATGGAATTTTCAAATATCACACAGCCAAATTTACTGTAGAATCAGGGAGACTGTACAGTTCTAATAACTGTAATGTATTTTCTGCCCCACCCTCGGAAAAAAATAACAAATCTTTTAAATCACTCTTTTTGTCAAACATATTTTATTTGATTTTTAGTTTCGAATTCAACTTTTTAAAAGATGTACTTTATTTTGTGAATTGTCAGAAAATGTGAATGATCAGAGAGAAAAGGTTTTAACCTTATTTTAAATTGTTTCATTTGCTTATTTACTTTGTGTACATTTTAGTTCTAAATAAAACATATATCCTAACAATTATATTTGAAAGCAGTAATGCATATTTCATAACAATTTACGTGGTTCTTTTTCTTTTTTGGATTGAAACTAAAAACTGAACATGATTTTAGTGATCTGGTTTGCCTTAGAGATGCATCAAACATTAAATACAAGAAACTAAACTAAGCATACATGTGGCAGATAAAAAACAACTAAAATAATGTGACAGTTTTTACTCTTCATCTTTGAACAGCTAATCTATGTTGTTGTCTTAGAGAGTGAGACGTTTAAAGCACATTTGAATGAATTCTCTTGAGGTGAGCTTAATCACATGAAGTGATAGGTTTTGGGTTAATACTATTACTGTTCTCAGAAAAACGTTGTTTTTCATTGAAAAAAATGTTTTCCTTTTAGTACTTGAAGTGAGAGTCAGTAGTCCAAATGGTTTACCTTGTCAGTTTGACCAGCAGAGAAAGCAGGCTTCGTTGGCCATCTCGCAGGTGACGTGGGTCCCGCCCGTTGTCCCAAGCTGGACTGTGCAGAAGCCATTCCAGGACACCGCCGCGTTTTTCTCCTGTGTTTGCATCATCTTGAAGCGGGGCAAGCAATCCTGTGGCTCTTTCAGACAGTGTCTTCCTTTCTGTTTTTCCTAGTGAATTGTGTCACCTAACTTTAGCTGAAATTGTTACCGGTTTCACGTGCCCTGGGAGAATTAGAAAGACTGTTAAGAAGGAAGCCCCCGTTCACGGTGTTTCCATGCTTCGGCTGAGCGGTTCCTGACTTGCAGCGCGTTCGGGAATGTCAAAGCATCGTTTTTGTTAGTGCCGGACTTGGCCGAGCACACCCTGCCCCTCAGTGGGGCGTGATGTGAAATGGCATCCTTTAAATTAAAAAGTAAATCCGAGGCACGTTTAGGACCTGAAGTCCCGGGGCTCGGGACAGGCTGCAGACGCACCGCCGTCCGTGCCGGGGGAGTGCCGCCCAGAGCCCTGTGCCAGCCGCAGGTAGGCAGGGCCCCGTCTGCGGCCACCCCTCCTTCGCTGGGAACAGTGGCCGTGGCCCGTGTGCCCTTTGTTTCTAGCTACTTCCCTGCTTCTTCTCTCCAGCTCTCAGGACCCCTCAACCCCCTCTGCTTTTTATTGTCTCTTTTACACAAGAACACAGAAAAATGCTGTGAGTTCACTGAGGGGGAAAGAAAATGACTTTGGCGGTAAATAATTAAGTCTGGAGCTGACGGTGGAACCCAGGACAGCTCTGTGGTCCGTCTGCAGAGGTCCATGAGCCCAGCAGGCGTGTGCATCCCCCTGCGAAGGAAGGCACTCTTGTCTGCCCCTGGGGGCGGTGTCCTGCCTGCCTGCTTCCCCTCCTTGCTTATGTCGCTGCAACTACTTCGGAGAGCTAATTCTTTCCATAAGCCCCTGCCCACTGCTTTCTCTAGCGGGCTTTCTTCACTGCACGTGCCCTGGGAGTACCCTGTCTTTCTTATTTGTTACGACCTGCCACTTGTTTCTACAAGGGGTCCACGGGCACCCACCTACACTCCGTCTTCATTACTCAGCCTGCTCAGTCCAGGTATAGAATAACGGTTCTGATGTCTTCCCTGTTCTCAGCCTTCTCACCCAAAGCTGTGTGTCTGCAGACACTACTGTGGAGATTTTAATTCTGTCCAAATGATCAGCCAGCTCCCAGTTCCCAGGTAGGACGCCTTGAATTCCCAACAATACCAAATTCATATGTCACTTTAACATTCCTTCTGAGAGATTGTATTTGTACTTTTGAAAATTTTATTTCTTAAAAAATAACTCATTCTCATCACATCCATTGTTATCAATCCTAAGAGAAGATCGAGTTCCCCTTCTAGGAGAGAGGGCAGACAGAATGCCAAGGGGGTGTTAAAAGAAACGTGTCAGTACCTTGAAATCTCTAAGCATCTTAAACGTGTGTGAGAAGTCCATGCAAAAATGCAGATAGCTTTAATTAGAAGTCAGAGAAAACAACAGTTAGAATACTGGCCTTAAAATAAAATTTCAAATCAGAGCTAATGTGTTCCAAAAATTAAAGTTAGAAATCAAGAGGAAGTACTACAACTATGAACTCTTGAAGTGTTTTAGGTAAAGGTTTTATTTCAGTGTACAAATTAGAAAGCATGCTAGCATGTGAAAAGAAAGGGCAGTCAAAAGATTGGAAAGCAAACTGTGAAAGAATCAAATATGAGTAAGTCTACAGTTAGCCATTTTGTTGGTTTATACAACAGATGGAACAGAAGTAGAAGAAAACTAGAAATGAAATTATGTGGCTATGTGGCTGGTAAACAGAGTAAGATTATCGGAAATAGTACGTAAGCCATTTGTGGTATTTTCAGCAGGCAGGGTTCTCTCAGGCAAACACACATTTTAAGTCAGATGCTTAGAAGGAACCATTGGAAACGTGTCAGAAGCAAGGGCAGATGAACACATGACAAAGCCCGTTGAGCCCGAGCTTCTGAATCCGATACCTGGTCCTGTTGGGCTCGGTCCCATGCGGGAGCCCCTTAGGCCCTCTCTGCTTTCACTGCCTCAAGTGTAAAATAAAAGACAAAGTTTTAGTAGATGAGCCAGTGACACACTATGATTCTGTGAAATTACAAGTAATATTAGGTTCCGGCCCTAATCTCCTGATAATGTCTTTCATAATTTTCATTTGTTGATATTTGAGGAAAGCCAAATCTCAGAGTATTGGTACTTTTCTAATTAGTTTACATACGATCTTCAGGGAATCTGAGACCGTTGGGAAGTGTATGGATTCCCAAGTTAAGAAGACTAGAAACAGACAAGTCAGGAACAAAGCCTGACTCCCCCAAATGTTCTTTCCCACAAAGGGTTGTGAAGGCCGTTGCACGGACACTGGCGTCCCTGCCACTGGTAAGATGACGCGACTGTGCTGACTCCCGTAGCACCCTGGACTGGTGTGGGCGCCTCTGCACTCCGAGGCTAGCTCAGGCTCGCACACGAGGGCACACGGGGAAGGGTGCTAAACCTACCTGACGTGACCCATCCCTCCAGGACTCAATTCAGAGACTACAAATCAAACTGTCATGTTATAGCAAAAGCAAACTGAAGGCTGATAGATTTGTTTGAACCCCCTTGCTGGTTCTGTTTGGGCTGATGGCTCCCACTGAGGGTCCTGCTGAAGCTGGCTTCCCAGCAGCCAGAGACCAGTGAGGCCAACCGGGAATGGACGCTAGGGGCGCAGTCAGCTGCCTGCCAGCCCCCAGCTGCGGGCAGCCCCGGAGAGGGTGCCCAGCGGCTCTCTTCAGCACCCTGTCAGACCTGAGAAGGGTTACAGCTTAGCGTCTCGTGCCTGACAGCGCCCGGCTCCCAAACCCACCCCTGCTCACCAAAAGGCATATGGTTGCCAGAAAACAGTTGACCTGTGATTTCCTTGGTTCCTACCGTTAGAGTATTTCAGCCATTAGGCAGTTAACCAGAAGGGAAAAATCAGTGTAGTCTCAGAGCCTTGGGCCCTCACCAAACAGTGGACTTTATTTCTGCTGCCCAGAAGACTGTCAGCCTCATTCTGAAGTCTCACTTCGCAGGGTGTGAAAATCTGCGTCTCCGGGAGGGCCCCCGTGGAAGGAACCGGCTGTTTGGGGCTGGGCTCTGCCTGACGGCGGAGGGAGGCGGCTCCCTGAGCCCCTCTGTACAGTGTTCTCACAGGCGGGTCCCACAGCTTGGGTGTGCTGCGTCCCCATCAGAGTCGCCTTGGTCACACTGCCCGTCCTTCCTGAGGACATGTTTCGGGCATCTCCTGCCCCTCTGCTGGGCGCTAAGGAGCTTCGGGATTAAGTTCTTTCTAAACCCAGGCAGGTTTCCCATTTTCTTGCCAGTGGGAATGCAATGAACACACATGCTCCATGCTCTCACACCTGACTCTCCAGGGTTTTCATCCCTTTAACAGGATATGGTTGTGTTTTTTTGAGGGCAGTGTCACTGGTCCTCATATGTGGGACCCGAACCGGGGCCGCTGGCGTCCCAAGCCAGCGCTTAACCACCGCACCACTCGGCCAGTCCAACAGGATATGGTTTTAGTGAGGCTTTTAGATGTGTTAGAAACTTCTTCAATGATTTTGTTTTGACCTTTTGTTACTGCCTTTACTGGGACTGGAATGATTGTACTGAAAATTTGCTACCACAATTCCAACTTTAGTATTTTCACACACCACTCTTCCTTTTCTCTCTTCTGCAATGGCCACCTCTTAAATATTATAATAAAGGGGAATGCTAATCTTAATTCCCTTCGTGTGCGGTTGGGCAGTTATAAGATGCTGACTAACCTCTGTTAAGACCATACCCACTGTCCTCCCAGACGTCTCCGAACCTTCAGATTGACCCAGCTTTCCTCCTTCCTATGCAGACGCTGTGCATAGACTGACACAGAGAATGGCCACGGCTTCAGTTACTTGTAAACGGTGGACTTTGGAGGAGGGACGGGCGTCCCCTTGTCTGGGACCAAGGCCTCGAGCTTGCTTTCTTCTCTGTTCTTGGTTTCTTTACTCAGCAGGTTATAGGCCACATTGTCACCCTGCAGAATTGTCTGAACAGTTTTGCCCAGGGACCCTGTAGAAAACCGGCAAACTCCAGAACACTCGGTGCTGTGTCTCGTGCAGTATGAGTTCTCAGTAAATTAAGTGTTGACACGCCAGCCTTTTCCTGCTTATCTTCTCAGCAATTGTATGCCTTAGTATCAGTGTTTTACTATTTCTTCTTTGATCATCATCATAACTTCCCTGTAATTACTTAACCAGAAAAACCTTGAAATGTGGCATGTTATTTGATTATGTAAGTTTTTAAAAAATTTATTCTATTATTGAGCTTCATATTTGCAGATTTATTTCAACTATCTGTAGTTTATATGTAGGTTTTAATCTCTTTGTGAACTTTGATTCATTTTCATATCTAGTTTACTTTACAGTTCTACATTTTCAGAAATAAGCCCACTTTCTAAATGAAAATACTAAGAGTATCGGTTTTTGAATTTTTAATAGAAATACCAAGGGTAATTGGAGAATTAGACAGTTGTACAGGATAGTATCTAGGGGGAAAAATTAATTCTAGGAAACTTCTCATCATATTTAATAGAGCACATGAAAACATGTTAAGTTAGAAATTTAAAAATACACACCAAATGACGATCCCTCGCACAGCTGTAGAAAGCATTGCTAGAGTAACCACAAGGCATCATAAAGGGTTTTCCCAGATTCCGTTTTTCCAAAACAATATCTCTGCCCCTTGCTATCAATGAGAAATCAGCACTTTGCATGATTAACAGTCTGGGAGGCCAAGGAGAAGAAAATATTTGATCATTTTAGTGTAGTGACTAACTTGTTATAAATAAAAGGATTATGTAACTTAGTGGATTTCCTCACAGTTTTCATCGTCTCTGTGAATTCTTCATAGCTGGTATGCAGCTAACCTCAGTGTGTGCCAGGCACCGTGTCTGTGCCATGTTGGATTATCTCTTCTTCATGACCACACCCCCAGGGCTGTGCCATCAGTGTTTGCCAGGAGCAAGTGGGCACAGGGAGATCAGGGCATGGCCCAAGGTTACACCCCCTCATGTGCCTACCGGTTCCCCGTGCTTTCCGGGTAGCAGCCCAGCTGCAGAACCTGGGACAGAGCCTAGCTCTGAGGAAGAAGATAGATAATCAGCAAATCAATAATAAATGCCCACTGTAATGCCATGCTGGGGAAGAGGCAGGAGAGAAACGAAACAGTCAGATGAGGGAGGGAGGGGCTGGAACTGTTTTGTGGACAAAGTTTCTCTAAGAAAATGACTGTGTAAGAAATGGTTTTATTGAGGTACATTAACATACAACAGAATTTAAAATGCACTAATTTAAAATGGAGACTGTGATTAAGTTTCGACATATGTATAAACCCTTGAAACCATCACCATGATAAAGATAATGAACATATTCATCCCTCAAAAAAGTTGTAAGGTAATGACTTTGAAGAGGACCGTTGCCCTTCTGTTGACCATCCTGTCTAGGAGCCACCCAGAGTCACCCAGGAGCCACCCAGAGTCACCTCAATAAAAGAAGAGCTTTCCCCAGTGCTCTCATCACTTAGGAGATTACAAGGGTTTTAGGAGCTCTGTGCCTGGAATGGGGATGAAGACCGAATATGTATTTATTATCAATCACAATATCACATTACCCTCATGCCCAGGGGAAGGGGCATTCCTCAGCTGTTTGTCCTGTTCATGTCCTCCCATTAGCCCATTTCGCCTGCCATGAACTTCGTTATCGTCATCGCCGTCCTTTCAGAGTCACTGCTCTGGTCCAGTGATGGATGCTACTGCAGAGAAAGTAAACGGCATTAATGGTGGGAATATGAAGGACGGGTCTCCCTGGAACGCATCCCGTCTGGATGGAGCCCCAAGCGTTCAGTTTAACCCTGAAGATGTTAATATGTCACAAGCCACACCGCAGTCGCAGTAGGTGACTGCCCCAGCCATGCTGGAGGGACACCGGTGGTCTGCATACGGGGGCCTGAGTGTGGGTGTCACGGAAAGATGAAGGGATACGTAACCGTCCGGAGTTGGCGAACACCAAGGGTAGCGCGGAGGGACAGTTTGAGGTCATTTAGAGACGGGCGGGGTGAAGGGAGTCCAGGGACTGGCAGTGCAGAGGGATTGAAGAGAAATGACAGGGCCCATGCAGGGAGCAGGACTCAGGGGTCTGACTGGAACAGTTTAGTTCTGGGGGCGTTGACCGCCCTGGGGCCACCCCAGAAAGGACCTGGGAATTGAGAGAGTCCAGTTCAGACTTGCCAGGGAAAAGAATTGGAAGGAAAAGTCCTAGATCCTCTTGATCAGAGATTGAGAGAGACCAGCAGCTGAAGGGGAGATAAATCAGGAAGACGTAGACGACATTGAAAATAATCGGCGCTCTGAAGAAAAGCGGTAGTTCCTTGCATGAGCTACATTGCAGTGTAATGCGCAAGGAGGGATACAGCGCTACGTGCCATTGGGAAAATCTGCAAAGCACCAGTGTTCTGTCCGAGTGCTCTGTTCTCCAGAGAAGTTAATCTGAGTCACTTGAAGGCAGAACCAAGCAGCCAGAGTTTGGTGTCTGCTCATTCATCACACGTCTTCTGACTCCTAGGAAATCAGTCCTGCTCAAAACTGGGTGGTAGACAGCATTTCACCGCTGGAGCAGCCCTTGTGAGGTCAGCAAACCTTCTTGTACATACAGACCATGCATTCAGGTTGGGGAGCTTGCGAACACTGCTGGTGACGCCTGTATCTCTTCCAGTGTCACACTGTTCCTTTTCAGAAAGCTCATCTGTAGGCGGAGCCAGAATCTTCCTCCCTGTAACGTCCCTTGTTCCTAGTTCGTGTCTCTGAAGCTCTCCATTAGAAGTCTAATACTATTTCCAATTCGTCTTGAAAAATTGCTTTTTTTATAGACTATAAACTTAAAGTAAATCCCCAACACCCAGTTTAATACAGTTGTAGATGTTCATTGTCTATGGAATTGAATAACCTCAGAACATCCTCTTGTCTGTGACAATATCCCACTTTCCCCATAGCACCCAGTTCAAAGATCTTTCACCCTCTTGGTTAGTATTCCTTTTGGCACCCTCCAGCTGTCACTGCTGGTCTCAACATGGGGACCAAACCCAAACTCAGCATGCTGATGACAGAGACCTTCTCTTTAACGATTGTCTGTGCGGAGATGGTAGTAAGGCTTTTGGCAGCCATTCTGTTTTATTGGTTTACATGGAGCTTCATAAGATAGAATCTTTGCGGCCTGCATCCCAAAACTGTAGTCATTTCATTTTTTTAAACCACAGTATAAGACTGTCTCTATCAAATTTCATTAGCGTCTTTACCATTTTTCCAGTCTAATCTACAAACCTGGTGTGCATCCTGTGATCATACTTTAAATGTGCTTATAAAATGTGTTGCACACATTATATTATATGTCAGATATATTATAGAGGTGCATTTTATGTCATATATGATGCAGAGATGTAGTATATATCAGATATATTAGAGATGCACCTATATTTCATATTACATATGCATAATATGATGTAGAGGTGAATTATGTATCAAATGTGTTATAGAGATGATTATATACCATATATATGACGTAGAGGTTTATTATATTGGGTTGTTGGAGAAGTCATGATGCATTTATGCAACAAAAAGCAGAAAAAGTATGTCATGACTTTTCCGACAACCCAATATATCGTATATATGCTGTAGATTCGTATTATATCATATGTAGTGTAGAGGTGTATTGTACATCATATATATGATATAGAGGTTATTATTTATCATATATAACGTAGAGATGTATTATGTCTATGATGTGGATATGGAGTACATACTGCTTCGGGGACGCCGGGATGGAGTAGTATGTGTATGTGTCATGTATGTGATACGGAGGTGTGTGATCTGCCACCTCTAGCTGATGTAAGGATGCAAGCTAGTGATAGTGGGCAGCTCTGACTCTGGCTGTGGAGATGGGTGGGTTCAGCCTGGAATAGTTTACTGGCAGACATGTTTCGTCAGTGTCCAGGAGGCAGTAGAAATGTGTTCGGGACGCAGGAAGGGCTTGATGGGTGGAAGTGGTGCCTTTGTTCAGGGGTTCTGAGACAGGCCAGGCTTGAGGGCGGGGTCTTCTCTGGGCCCCCGAGACGGGCTGCCTGGTTTGCAGTTCTCAAAAACAATCTTATCAACAGGCAGCGATAACCTGACCAAGTCACCGTACCTCGAGTTGCAAGACGGTATTATAAATTAGAATGTTTTCCTCTTACACTGAGAAATGCTGCTGCCAAGCAGACGGGACTGCCCAGTCAGCAGTGCGCACCTTTTCCTGTAGGGAAGCTCTGGGAGCCAGATGGGAACCAGAATGTGGCTTCACTCTGAAGTCAGAGCAGAGGGATGAAGTTGAACGGCAGAGCCGTCCTCGCTGGGCAGCCTGAGGCAGCCACCGCCGGCTTTTAGGCCTGGCCCGGCAGCCCTGAGACCCGGGCAGCCCGTCGCCAGGACGCCTCGTGCCCTAAGTGCCAGGTCTGTGTTTCCTCGTCCGGGTGCCAAGTGGGGCTCTTTGTCTTCCACATCCTCTCCCCTTAGCCAGCTCCCCTGTCTCCACCACAGCTTTTCCGTGCCGACTCGGCACATTGTCTCTGATGTCCTTGGCTCAACCCTGAGTCAACCCCATTACAGGTTTCCTTGGGCGGATGCTTTTACGTTTGGGATGCGCCTGGCTGGGGCCAGCCTTTTGGGGCGGCATGGCATATGAGTTCTGTGAACTCCTGATTTGGGGGAGTGACTCGCTGTCTTCTCTCTGTATCTTCTTAATGGAACCTTGTAGCTGAGGGATTGAGTTTTGAAATTGTTCCGAGGAGTAAACAGGAGAGGGTTATGATCTGTTATTCTTAATAGAGATTAAGAACTTGAAAATGTCCGTTTGTGTAAACATAAAGATACGTATGAAGTAAGTATCTAATTAGTGAATTCCCTGGATACCTGCATTGACAGTTCCAATTTGACTCCCCGAAGAATCTGAAGATGGGGTCTGTTATGGGAGGTAGGTAGACGGTGCCATAATAGAGAGCTTTCTGGATCAGGCGGGTGTTTTAAACTCTGCAGCTCAGTTTTCTTTTCCAAGGAATGTGTGTGATGGTACCGACCTCCAAGATTTAAAGAGATTTCAAGATTTACATATGTAAACATATATACTCCTGGCACATACTGGGCACTTAACACATGGCGACTCTTACTGGGATCAGTGTACTTTGGGGGAAAGTGGTTTGCATGGGTTTTAGGTGAGAATGCCTCTCCCACCTCTGCTCCCTGGTCCCCTGGTGGAAGGCAGGCCGTTCACGAGCTCAAGCACTATCTGGTTTTCAAAGCCTCCCCGGGATAATGCTTGCCAGCGAGACGGTCTCCTTGGTTTGGCGAACCGCAGCACATGTCACTCACGAATGAGTGCTCAGTATAGATGAACGTGTTTAATGTCAAGTGTTTATTAAGGTTCTTATTATGTGTGAGAGACTCCTGTAAGTGCTGGGGTCACAGCAGTGTCAGCAGTTGGCAAAGGGGCACATCATCATGATCATCAACACTTACAGAGAGAGAGCGAGAGAGAGAAAGAGGGGGAGAGAAATGTCAGACCAAGCAAACAAATAAGCAAGCTGGGGAACGTAGTGGTAAGTGTTGTCAAGGTGAGAGAGCAGGGTCCGGGCACAGAGTGCTGTCAGCGTTACCCTGGGTGACTGATAGGAGGTGTCTCTGAGGAGAGACCGTCTGAGCTTTGTTGGGCAGGAGTCACCGTGCGAGACCTGGGCAGAGGGGCGATTCCGGAAGCAGCGCCGTCAGCTATTTTCTCTTGTGAACCCGTAGTTGGATGTGGACTCCTGGCGCCTGGCCCTCCTTTCGTCTCCGTCGATCTAACATCCGCCTGTTCCTTTGGTGGGACAATTGTGCCTTTTAATGAGTATGTGTCCGCCGTGCGTTTGGAAAGAATTCTAAGGCAGTTCATTTAAGCGTCCTTTTGTTGTCTCGAAGTTGTGTTTCTGTGTGTCTCTGAAACATGTTCTCTGCCCACTTGGTGCCAACTTGCCAATTTTGGCTTCTTAAGTGGAATACACTTGGGAATCCCTGCTACCCTTCCATGCAAGCTCTCCCCGGTAGAGCTGTGCTTTAATTAGCTTAATTTCAACAACGTTTGTAACTTCTGGGTTTAAATAGGCATCAGCTGATAAATTATCTGCCACTTTACACATAAGAGGTAACTTCAAAGTACTGATGAAAATTTTAGGATCTAAGGTTTCTCCATAAGAGAAATGACCAGTCACAGACATGGTGACATTTAAGGCAACGTGATGACCTCAGATTACCGCTGTGTCCTGTGGGGCGTTGCTGAAACAAGTAGACACTGCCGCCGGGTTTGCATCCGACAGTCTGGCTTCTCCCTGCAAAGTTCGGGGTCTAAGCTTAGTGTGAGTTTGTGTAGCATATTTAACCAATTATAATAACACGCTAGCTACATTCTATATTCTAATGGCTTTATTATTCTCTTGTTTTGTACAATTGAGTAGCTGGCAGTTACTCTGAAGTTTGAAATCCGAAAATAAGTGCTGCCTTCAATTAGGTAATAGTGCCTCTTTTCCACAGGATGAATCTGAAATTAAATGAGATAATAAATGTCAGCCTCGGTAGAGTGTCTGACCCGCGAAAAGAACGTAGCGAGTGTTCCTCTCTTCCTCGCGTCTCCTCCATTTTATGACCTTTCTCCAGGCTGGGTGTCTTTGAGTGCTGTATGTTTACTAACTTCTTTTTATTTTACATTTCTGAGTTCCTTTATTCTTCACAACAACGCTGTTATACACACTCTTACTGTCCCCATCCTGCAGAGGAGGAAACTGAGGCATTGAGATTTAAGCCCCTGTCCAAATCACACGGTTAACAGTGGCAGAGCGTGCAGGGAACCCGCAATCTAGCTGTGGAGTCTGGGCTGCAGGGAGAAAGCGATCCTGCCACAAGCAAAGTTTGTAAAATGCTCAGAAACCCCACGAGTGACGTTTCTCTGGGTTCTAGTTGGGTTTTGGAAACTGCATGTGCTAATCTTAGAAACCAGAATGAATCACCCATCCATACAGCCACTGTGTTCTTTTGTCAATTCTTTTGTACTTCTGATCAGCCCCTGACTTGCACTGTGAATTTATGTTCTGTGGAGTTTGGGGAATAGCAGCAGTTCCGTTTCGACATACGCCAGGTAATGCAGTTGGATAACTGGGTTTATTAGGTTATGCGTTTGACTAAGATCAGTTTTCATCGGAACTTGGAAAGCCATGCCCTTTAGTGATACGCTGTAAGACACCATCAGGAGCTATTCTGTTTCTGGCTGGGGTCTGCCTGTAAATTCCTTGGGGCGGGCCCCTTGTTTGTCCTTGTTACCTGTGCGGACCGCCCAATGGCAGAGTCCCGCCCGCCACATAGTGGATGTGCTGCAGTTGTCTCTCGTGGGAACCGGGGAGCGACCCGGCCGCTTTCCGCTCATCACTCCTCACCCCTGCTTCAGCCCTCTAGGAACCCGGAGAAGACCAGCTGTGCCAAGCCCCTGGCCAGATGCCTCCATTCTTGGGCCTGGGCCTCTGCCTCCCACCTCTGGGAAGCTGGGCCACCTGGCTCCCCGGGGATAGGTCTGCCCTTCTCCTTGGCCCCCACAGTTGTCCACTTTGTAGCATTTACCACAATGGACCAAATTTGCTTATTTAGCTGTTCGTCTCTCCCACTGTAAACCCTTTGAAGGCCTGGTACTTGGTTGAGTGGTTTGTTGAATGAGTTAATAAAGGAATGGATGAATGCTAGCAGTATCTTACGTTCCTGCCTAAAAGTCTTATGGATCACAGACTATCCATTATTCACGTGCACTGTAGCTGTCCTCATCCTTTTGTGCGACATGGTTTGTCTGCTCAGATACAGAGCGCAGTCTTCTTTCCCTGTCGGTACGTCAGTCCGGCAGCCAGTAGGATGCTCAGGGCCCACAGAGCTTCCCTCGGATTTCCTGTATAATCCAGCCACCCTTTCTTTAACCCTAATTTTTCTTTCATCTCTCATTTCTTCCAGTAATTAACCTTCGTTACCTTTTTTCTGCCCTGAATAAAACATTTCCAAGCACTGCCACAAACCACTGGGATATGTGTTGCTTTTGAATATGTAGGTCATTAAAGGAAATCCTGAAATAGGTAGTAATTTGGTTTATAAAACTTAAGAGTCCATTCCAGCATTTTAGAATGCTGATTTGCGAAAATCAGTTTGTTCCAATACTGATTTTTCGCATTCTTTGGAACATGGGTAAAAGTGAAAGCCAATGCATACCGCCCTATGTGATAATCCATTTATAACTTTGGAAATGATTACGACTGGCCCCATTTGGGAGGATTCGCTGAACCCGCCGGGTTCTTGAGTGAAGACATTTTTCAAACCATTAGTCATGATAGTAACTCTTACATGTTCGTTATCTTTTTTGGTCAAACGCTGATATAATTGCTAGGAAATGATCATATGTTTCTTAAATAGATTTTTTTACATGTTGAAAGAACGTTTAGTACTACTGTCATTTTTCTGCATTGTAGTGGATCCAAATTTTATAGCAAAACACCTCATTTATGTAACAATCTTAAAATTTGTTAAGAAGTGTAAATGTTCATTGATAGAAAATTATTCTGCATTTTATTGGTTTTATATTCAGCTTTTTAAACCATCCACATCATTATAAAGCATTTTGTATGATACTTAATATTTAAAAGTTCAGGTTACTTTAAAATAGTTACATTTCGGCACACTTTGCAGATTTTACACTGGGGAATTTAACATTTTTTTTAAAGAAAAGCATTTCAAAAACCCTCCCATCTTTTCATGAAGAATTCCATGCCTGTAAATCTGTAAGGAAAATGGCTGATGCCTAGTTGAATTTGGATTGCTTTTCAGAGAGAGATGCAGCCGAGGTCTAAGGCCAGGCATTTAACAGCTGCCTCCTGACCTTGAGTGAACAGAAATATTGGTGGCGCCCTCTTGGGGAACAGGAATGGCTCTTGCAGCCTCGGTGAAGCTTGTCAGTCCCTGAGCCCTTAGTGACTGCACCTACCTAGTGAAACCTGTTTGGACAAGTGCGAGATAGGCACTAAGTCTAAGATAGGCACTAAGTGTAAGATAAGAGAGGAGGCAGGGTAATTGTGTAGCACAATGTGTAGCTGATGCGTAGTCCCCACTGGAGTGGACGTGCCCCTGGTCCCCAGTGGGAGGGACGCAGTAGCCTGTGAATGACAGCCCTTGTGAAGGACCACGGCGGAGCTTAGGTGGCAGTGCACGCGACACCTCCCTTCACCTGCCGGAATCCAGTATTCGATAGTCACTTTACACCCTACCGGCTTCCAAAGGCTGTACCACGGGTGGCAGGAAAAGCACGAAGCAGGTGATGAAGGGAAATATGCTGACTGGTTCTAGTGCACTTGGAAATGCCTCAGGAGTATTTGGTTCAACAACTCATTTTTTCTGTTTAATTTTTTTAGCTCTTCTGAACTAACCTGTTATAACTAGCCTTGTGAATTGCTTTTCTCGTGGTTTTTTTTCTGTCTTTTTTGTTTCCTGATTTCGAATCTTTTGTTCATTGTCTTTCATGGCGTGCACCTAATTTCGCTTGCATTCTACAAACCCGTGGTGAATGCCAAGATTTTCTGGCCTTGTGATCTGGAGGAATCTTGTTGGTATCCCGTATTTCTCAGTGTGGTAGGCACTGCTGATGGCAGAATCACCTGCGGAAGTCGTCGGCTGATGCAGGGTCCACCCAGGGAACCAGAAAGGCTTGGAGCGGGCTCAGCGAGCCGCCTTATGTGTTACAGCAGTGTGTCCCTGCGGTTCCCACAGTTTCCGAGGTTTTCTCGGTCAGATGTTCTTCTCTTTAACTCTGTGCCCTTCACCCACGTTTCTTCCTTTACCCGCCTTCTGACTACTGTGATTTTCAGGGTCCCCAGTTTTTCCTTCCCCTCTCCCGTTCCCTTCTCACCCCGATGCTGTCACTTCACTGACTTCTACCACAACCACCATTATTTTCTTCCTCCAAGCACGAGAATCCACGTGAAAACACGCCACTCAGTACCAGGCTCTCTCCCTGTCCTGTAAACCCCTTCATCCTCCTAGGCTTGTCTCCCTTACGGCTTTTATGGCCCAAGCGTGGAAGCTAAAGGCCCAACTTAGTCTTCCCATCTCCCATTGCTCTCGCCACCAGCTTTCCTCAGTCACCGCGGGTCTGCTCGAGCTCCCCAAATCCGAGCTCCCCAAATCCGAGCTCCCCAAATCCGGCCGGCTGCCACGCCTGGGCTCGCGCCGCCCTCGTGCCCTCGGTTCCGCGTGCCTCCTAGCGCTCTCTTGGTGCAGACACAGTTGCAGCTGCAGCGTCTTTTTGATGGGTTGACCCGTTCTTTTTAAGTAGTGTCCCTTTCAGACCCTAGTGATTCGATTGGCTCTGAAATCTACTGTATTTGATAATAATACATCTAATCCCGTTTTTTAAATGAATGTTTGTATGGTACACATTTTATCCTTTTACTTTCAGCCTACGTATATTTGAAATGAGACCTAGATACTGCCTGTAGGAAGAATGTAATTCGGCCATATTTTTTACATTCTCTTTGCCGATCTCTGTCTCTTAGTTGGTGTATTAAACCACTTAGATGCACTGTAATTATCAATATATTGGGGCGTATACCTGCCATTTTACTTTTGCTTATGTTGTTTTCTCTGCTTTGCATTTCTCATTTTTCTCTGTCTTCCTGTGGTTTACTTGAAGATTTATGAGGATTCCAGTGTGACTTGGAGTGTTTCACTTCGTCGTTTTTTCAGTGGTTGCTCTAGGTATTACATTACGTGACTTATCAGTCTGCCGGTGTCAGCGATTTCCCGGTTTGAGTGAAGTGTAGAAACTACCTCCCTTCCCTACCCTTTAGCATCCCTCATTCGTAATACACTTGTATATAATAAGAACATGCATTGAGAACCACATTAGACAACGTTATAATTTTTGTTTTAGTCATCAGACATGATTTAGAGAACTCAAGAGGAGACCGTATGACAAACACACTAAGCTGCAACCATTGGATCACCAGCAACAGGCTTTCTAAAGCTTAATTGATTGGCATCTGTCAGTGTTGACAACTAATGGCGCCAGGCCAGTACACAGTCTGTAAAAGCAAGTTGGCTGGAGGTGGTTGGGACAAACATGGCTAAAGGAAGATCCTTTTGTACTTTTCCAATTTGTAATCTTTGTTATGTATCGCTAACATTGTAAAAGTTATAGGAATAATTGGAACAAATATGGGACACTTGTTTTTTAGAACTGATGTAATAACAAAATGCCACAAAGGGACGTAAGGAACGTAAACAACAGGAATTTATTGTCTCGCGGTTCTGGGGCCAGAAGTCCGTGATCGGGGCGCTCACAGGGCCAGAGTCCCTCTGAAGTCAGCAGGGAGGGCGCCGGGCCACGTCTCCCCTCTCCTCCCTGCTGTCCCTCAGCTTGTGGCAGCCTCGCTACAGCCTTCACGTGGCGAGCCCGGATCACCTCGTTTCGTAAGGACACCAGTCATGCTGAGCTGAGAGCCCACCCCACTCCAGTACAAACTCAGTTTCACTTACCCCTGCGCTGACTCGGTCCCTAACTGAGGTCACATCCTGAGGTGCTAGGGGTTCGGACTCCAACACAGGAATTTTTGAAGCACACAGTTCAACCCATACACACAATTGGGTTAATTTTTCATAGTACATGTAAGCATTTGTATTTATATATGTAAGTGTTCAGATATATTATCTAATAGCTCTTATAAAGGACTTGCACACTCTAAAAATCTGTACAGATGTAAGGCGGGATAATACACCTGGAACACTTTCCATCCTGTGAAGCAGATGTTTTGCCTTCATCCTAACGTATGGATCAGCTTACTTCACAATGGGTACTTGCTGCCACTTCAGGTCCTGTCACGTCATTCTTTACTCGCATCTTGTCTTAAGCATCAGGTTTAACTCTCATTTTGAAAAAATCTGAATACCTATAGAAATCTTAATAATAGTTAAAACAGGAGAGATCTTAAAAATAATGGCATCGTCATAGTTTAATTTGCTGTTCATTTAAAGATGGTTCTAATGACATCTGACTTTTTTCACAAGTATCAAATTACTTTAGGCAACTTTACCTGATTATGTTAATCACGCTGAAAATCAAACTGTCTTGGTATGAAGTGTTAGAATTTACAGAAGCTATATTTGTGCCTTTTGATCACATTCATTACATCATACATAGTGAAAACTACCAATAATAATATAGATTATTTCTTTTATTCTAAAACTTCTTGAATGCCCTACAAAGAAATTGGGGGGTGAAGCATGAGGTGATGCTATTTTAGGACGGTCACAGGTCTTTATGTAATAAAATTGGTGTATTCCTGATTTATTCTTTTAAGAGCAGGATAAGCCCTGTGGCCTCAGTAATTCTCGAGGTCCATGCCGTGTTAGCACTGTCCACAAGCCTTTCTTCTGCTAGGCTCCACTTTGCTCTGTCTTTGGGAGGACAAGAATGAGAAACGGTTTGAAATGAAAATACTAGTAAAATCTTAGATGATATCGATTTACCGATTTTTATGCACAATGTGTAGAACTGCCAGTAGATTCTGAGACTGTGCCATTAATACATACTTAGGTTCTGCAGGATTTTGTCTTCATATGCTCAGTCTTTATTTATGTAAAGCATAATTCCGAATCCATTTGAGTAATGTACGTTTAGCATAAGCGGAGTTGTAGGCTGGCATTATTAAAATGCAAAGAGCCGACATCCTGAGCTTGTGCTGAAATATGCTTTTAATTGAAGCGGAATTACAGCAATATATTATCCACGTAAGTCTGCTTATATCACGGGATTGGCTTGCACAGTAGCTCTTTGCTCCAGAGAACTGTCTAGTCACCCCTATGTTGTGGTTAGGCATGTAAATATCCCACAGTATGTATATCGGAATTGCGTGCTATAGTTATCTAAGCATATATTATTTTGTAGAAGATGCATCTTGTAGCCAAGTAGCTATGGAAAGAATTTGTCAGTTACCATCGTGTTTACTGGTGATTGAAGGTCATTCCTACAAACATACGATGCCTGTTTAACAGAAGTTCTACATTGAGCTTTTGGAATAGAAAAGAAAAGCAGGAACAAAGGAAACATCCATTGGTCATACATTTTGTTTACTTTTATAATTGTATGAAATTATAATTCACACTTCCCATAACAGGTCTAAGGAAGAAATAGCTTATAGATACCACCATTTTTCTGTGGCTTACATTTCCGTGTTCTAAACAGGAGCCGAAAATGATCAACATCACTGAGTACACTAATGAAACCTTGATTTTCTAATCTCAACCTGCAAAAGGAGGTCTTTGGGGCATGATAATGTGGTAACATATGGTATCTGTTGTAATAAGTAATGTTCAGACTCTAAGAATCAGTGCCTGATACTAAAGCATCTTAAAGCCCTTGATAAGCTTTTCTTTTCCACTGTTTATAATCTATTCCGTGTCCCCAAACACATGAACTAGACAGTGGTGTGGGAGAGGACTCCACTCACGATAATTTATAGAGAAATGTTTCCCCATTCAGCTAACTTAAGAGCTTTCTCCTTTTTTTGTGTGTGTGTTTTAATTCACAACTGCAGTTAAAATATTACCACATAAACATGTAATCTGGTTTTGGTCATTTCAGTTTATGTTGCCTTTACCAAGGTGGATGCCAAAGAATTTCGCATGTTTCAGAGCAGCTTTTGTAGCAGAGCCTCTCACATACATGCTCACACCAGACCGGCGGACCCAGAGTCAGGTAGCCACCTGTCGGCAGGAACCGTAAACCCTGCCATCGCTCTGTGTCCTCGTCAAAGGGGCCCGTTTACGAATGCCCCCAAGTTCGTCTTTTCCTGATATTATTCACAGAGATGCTGTTTGCTTATATTGAGCTCCTTTGTTCTTCGCAGCTGGGTTTGTTTCTCCAAGCCCAGGTCTACAGGTTGATTACAGCCCTGCGACCTGTAATTCAATAGAGCGGTGCCCTGTTTACAGCGTCCAGGGTTCCTGCGCTGTCAGGGCATTCAGCACAAAGATGACGCGCTTTTGGAACTAAATAAACACTGAGAAGAACACTCAGGGCTGCCAGGAGCCCTGCACAGGTAATTTAATAGCCTGACTACAAGGAACCCTTCGCTGGAGATGTCTCCGGAGTATGAGATCTGACATTCTGTCTTGCCGTGTCCCGCCAATCGCTCTCGGTGTAATCTCTTGCTGAGGTTCACGAAAGCCCCTTCAGAATGCCATGCGTTCATACTGAGCCGCCTAAGTGGTCCTATGATGACAGATATCCACACCTGCGTCTGTCACATGTCCGTGTCATGTCAGCTTCTGATATGGAGCATCAGACTATTTAAAATCGGTAGATTAACGAAATGAGAATTTCTCCCATCTATGAAGAAAACTTCTCAGCTGACAAGTTCAAGCCCTTTGAACTGGCTCAGGAAAGCTGCAAGACTAACGTGTAGGCTGCCTGACCTCTGCAGAGCGTGTCGGCTGGACCGGCAGGTAGCAGGAGAAGATTGCTACACACAGAATTGGAACCATGTAGACAATTGGTGTTTTTGTTTGTAAGCCTTGTGTCGATGTGTTTTTAATTTAACTTGTTTGCCTTCTGATACATTTGACGGTTTTGCTGATGGTCTGGATAACACTTGCAGTAGCTGTTCATGTGATGGTTTATGTTTCTAAGCCAACAAGAAACACCTGCAAATTAAAGGGAAGCGGCTTGAGTCCACCTGGATGGCTCAGGAATCTTCTTTGGCTTATCCCAGCTTTCAGGTGGGGTGTACAGTGTGCCCCCAGCCAGCCAACCAGGGTGACCCTGCCGGTGCCGTGGACGCCCTGTGGCTCCGGGCAGCCTGCAGACCGGTGCTTACCCCCTGCTCGAGACGCTGTGGGCGGGCCAGGGAAGTGAGGCTAACATTTGAACTTCCAAGACGTTTATCATCCGTTTCCGGTGTCAGACATGGCCGGCTGGCTTTGTGAGAGGCTATTAAAGAAGAATATAGTGAAGCATATAGAGAAAAGCTAAGTCAGTGATACAGGCTAGACGTGCTGACAGATGTCAAAGGATGCGGTGACAGTGAGGGCTGCAAGAGCCCCGAAGGTCTTCACAGGCCCCTGGAGGAGCCGTAGGAAGGGGCTGGGACGAGGCCTGGGCGAAGGCAAGTGGCCAACACTCGGTCTGCGAAGGCGGCGGAGCAGTGCTTTCGTTTCAAATGCGGATGATTTTCCAGCTCCCACTTTACTTTGCCTTGTTATAAAAACTGGAAGCGTATGCTGTGAGCGTATTCTAAAATACATGCCACATGAAGTCAAACCTCGTATCCAGTGCTGTTAGGAGACTTCTAGGATTTCGTGCCCCGTAACCAAGCTTGGAAATAGCACATTTTCCCACTTCCCACTCTTCCCCCGGTTGACATGGGGCTCAGGAAACCGCAGAATCATGTCGCGTCCTTCTGGTGGCTTCCTCACGGGGTTGATCCCAGAGAAAGACGGGTGTTTGGTCTCGGTGGCACTCCACGTCACAAGCTGTGTCCTCGTGGAAGGCGCTCTCCAGGAGGCTATTTGAGCCCCTCCACACGAGGAGGGGGTTTATTACATGTGGGAACTGCGTACTCCTCTTGTTAACTTTGCCGTACCTTCCATTCTTAAAGATCCTGCAAATTACCTGTCTTTATAAAAATTGTTGAGGTTTTCTCCAAAGCATCCTGTGAAAGGCAGCCTAACCAAACCCACTATTAAAATACGTCATCTTTTAAAAAAAACCAAACTCCACAGCCCTTTCTCCTAGCCCCGCTGTGGAATCTTTGCTTTATGTGACATTAACTTATTTTCTAAATAACTAAGAAAATCCAATAATTATTATTGGTGATTATGGAATAATTCTCAAGCCAATTTGTAATTAGCATTTTAAGATGGCAGTGTTGATTTGGACAAACTTGCGTTCGGTTCACCACGCTCATTAGATATCGGAAGCTCAGCTTTTGTGGCCAGAGGCCCCTTGTGTTGCCGGTGAAGCCATTCGCGCTAATACTCCAGTGGGCAGCAATCACCGTGTTGCCTGTTAAGTGAAGACTTTCCATCACTGTCTTTCTGAGCGCCACTTCTGTTTCCTGTCTTCGTCACACAGCGGGGAGATAGATAATAATATTGTAGCATCTAATAAGCAGACACTGAAACTTTGTTCTAAAATGGCAAATTAAATCTGTCTCTGGTGGTTCCAAATTATGTAAAATGAAAAAAAAAAAAACTTTTAGCACTGATAGGTCTTGTCATTTCTATTCAGTTGCATTTTTTAAAACTTGATGAATTAGAACGTTTTTTTCTTCCAAAGAAACTCATTAACCCTGCTCATTGTTATTCCTGAAAGGCTTACTTCCCAGGTGTAAAGTTCTCTGATTTCTTTTTTTTTTTTTTGCCTTTTATCATCACTTAATTTTCCTAATAATGCTGCTACTATATATAATATAATAGTTTTTATATACCAAGAACATGATGTTTTTCAAAAACCACGCCAACCAGCTATGCCACGTGGATCAAAGGGAGAGGCATGCAGCCAGAAACACGCTCCTGTCATGCCGATGCCACCCACTTCCCCCAAATACTCACAGGGCCACGGCGCCATCTGTCCACCAGTTTCCCCGTGTGCGTGGTCCCAGCTTTGGCCATCTCACGCTTTGTGGTCCCGACACTACGTGCTCACTGCCAGATCCCTTTTCCCGTCACTGTCCTATCGCTCCAGGTGTGCCCAGGTTCGGGCAGGTGTTGTCAGGTCACTGTCGTATCGCTCCAGGTGTTCCCAGGTTCGGGCAGGTGTCGTCAGGTCACTGTCCTATCGCTCCAGGTGTGCCCAGGTTCGGGCAGGTGTCGTCAGGTCACTGTCCTATCGCTCCAGGTGTTCCCAGGTTCGGGCAGGTGTCGTCAGGTCACTGTCCTATCGCTCCAGGTGTGCCTAGGTTCGGGCAGGTGTCGTCAGGTCACTGTCGTATCGCTCCAGGTGTTCCCAGGTTCGGGCAGGTGTCGTCAGGTCACTGTCCTATCGCTCCAGGTGTGCCCAGGTTAGGGCAGGTGTCGTCAGGTCACTGTCCTGTCACTCCAGGTGTGTCCAGGTTCGGGCAGGTGTCGTCAGGTCACTGTCCTATCACTCCAGGTGTGCCCAGGTTCGGGCAGGTGTCGTCAGATGCTGTATCATCAGTCACTCTGGCAGCACACGATATTTGAGGCTGAAGTATCGGCAACTCACTTAGTAATTTCCCAAATTAAAGAGGAAGTGCTGGAATCACACGATAAAACTGAAAATAACAAAACTGATATCCCATGAGCCCTTTCTGTTCGTTTGCCCAGCTCCTAGCCAAGGGCCCAACACATAAACAGCGCTCAGTGTTGTTGCTTTTGTTGATGTTGTTGGACAATCGAATGATTGTCCGTCTTTGGGCAGTCATGAAGAGGATGACTTAGATATGGAGGAAATGTTTGCCGTGCCCAAAGCTGAACAAAATTCAATTTCATTTTGCAAAGAGCAATTAGTAGGGAAAGAAGTGGAAATTCTGGGTTCGAATTTGGAAAAGAATCCTGTGCGATCATATATTCCGTGAGAATTCTTTCTCGTTGGCAGGCCAGGGGCTGAGGGGCATGCGGCCACGGGAGGGGAGATAGGACACAGAGGTTGCACGGCAGCCACGTTACCTGGTGGCCTTGCAGTTGGTCAGATGCGAGCAGACCGTCCTGCAGCTGCTTGGGGTTGGGAAGGCGGCGGGAAGAGAGCTGCCGGATCTGCGCCGGGCTCGCTTGATTCTCTTATATACATTTTTTTTAAAATTACACCATTCAGTTTTAACATTTGCCTGGTGCTTGGCAATTCATAAACACCTTTTATCGTATGATTTGATAACAGCTCTCAGAGGCAGGTAAGTCATATACTCTTCTTATTGTATAGAAAGTGAAATTGGCTTCAGAAACGCTCAATGATCTGTCCACATCTCCACACCAATAACCGACAGACTAGACCTGGGACCTGTTATTGTGCATCATCACCATTGACACACCTAGCTTGCTTTTAAGTAAGCCCGCTCTACATTGAGCATGTATCTGAGATGAGTTGCAAATTTTAATGCCTCTGCATACAGCAAGTAAAGTTACCTAGAGAAAGAAAAAAACATCAAATCCCTTTTTGAGAGGCACCTAGGCCATTCAAATTATCCCCACCAAAAATCTCCATAAAATTTAACAAGTCCAATAAATTGTATGTTTAATTTTTGTTTACTATACATAAACATTGGTTTTATGTACAACATTGAAACCAATATCAAAATTTTATGTGCTTTATGTTGAGAGTTCATTTAGGCTTAGTGTGTAAGTATATTTGTGTCCTTTTTATAGGTTTTAACATAATTTTAATTTCTTGCTGTTTAAGCTTTATGTTATTTATTCAACGTCCAACAAAGAATATTGGTAACCAACCATGTGCCACAGTGTTCAAAACTTACAATATTAAATGGTGATCAGGAAAATCTCATACTGTCTCTGTGACATATTTAACACTAAGTTCTTGGTCCAAAATACCACCATCAATTACAAAATGTAAATTTGTTTCAGCGAGTATTATCCACCCTGCTGGGTGGTCCTCAGGCGTCAGAGGCAGTGAGGAGTGGGTCCTGCATTGTAGGAAATAAAATATATCACCAAACCACGTTTCCCAAGTTCACTAAAAGTCACTGGCTTTGACTCTGAAGTTGATTAGATTTCAATTGTTTACCTTTTGAAGGTATATTCAACTCCTCAGTACAACTTAGAAAAATCTATTAACAAAATTTAAAAACTATATTGTACTATATCTCCGCCTTATAAAGTCCCTTTTCTGACACATGCAGTAATACATGAGTCACCCAAAAGACTGAATGTATAATAATATCTTCAATATTTGAACACAACTCTGACTGCGTCCTATGTTAATAAACGTACACTCTTTCTTTCCTTGGTACCTTTTACTGACATCATATTGACTTCTTTATTTGAATCACCTCATTAGATAAAGAGTTTAACATTTCACTTCGTTCACTATTCTGATCATTTAAACTTTCTTAAAATAGCCTTTAAACATTAATAAGGTCCTTTTCAGGGCAAAAAAATTTCACAAGAAAAATTGGGAAAATATTGCATATCTTTTAATACAGAGAATTAGTTTCCTTAGAAAATTGAGTAGGAAGAAAGCTATACTAACATAAATCAACTTCTCAAAGACTAATTTAATATTCTTAATCCTGTATATGCAAATTTCTTTACAACTATTCCCTACATAATATTAATTCAACATCTTTTTCTTTATGATGTACATGAAACAAAGAAAATGTGGAGCCTGCCACTTGTTTATTGATCGCAACAATGAGCAAAACAGGTCTTTGTGTTTGATTGATTATCACAGCACTCAAATTAGCGTTATCCTTTGTAAAAGCTCTCAGAAATACAAAGCGAAAACTGTAGTCTTCCAACTAATAAACTGTCCTAAAACTCTCAATTGTTGTTGTTGATGGGCAACCTGAATACTAAGCATTTTGACCAAAAATTGTGTGTGTGTGTGTGTGTGTGTGTGTGTGTACACATATGTATACAGAGGGTGCCAAAATGTACACATTTTAAGAAAGGAAGAAACTGTATTAAAATTATAATACTCAGTATATAACAAAAGATGAATGCAAGTCACGTGTATACTTTTTTTTGGCACTCCCAGTATATATTTTAGTGATAGATTTAGTTGATAAAGTACCATAGATTTATTAAAAATGCATATCTCTAACATGCATTTAACATTGAGAAGCTAATACTGCTTAGAAAGTACATGGTTATCTGTACAAGGGACTTTTTTCAAGCTTTTAGTCTCTAGATAGAGAAGTCCAAAGGTGTTAAGTACACATTTATTTTATGGCTCCTGTGATAGATGATAACATCATCAATGTCTGTCAAATTTATTACAGCATTATGAAGAGAATGGTGGACTTACCAATACAGGTCACACGGTGTTACCACACCCGGTGAGAACCCACTTACACACTGAGCTCACGTGTGGTGTCTGTGTCCATCTCCTCAAACAACGACAGTATGGCTGCCAAGGAAGTCCCATTAACAGGAAGCATAACAGCCCTTCTCTGTGTCTCATGCTCTGTTTAGGCAGCACGAGAATGTCTTCTTTCAGTGACAGAAATAAAATACTTCAAAGAGTGTATGAGGTGAACTCTGAAGGGATGCCAAAGCTGCCTTGAGTCAGCGTGGCCTCGTTGAAAGGTAGAAAAATGCAATCAATGATACTAAATTTTTTTTTATTAATAGTTACAGATGTACAAATCTATGCAATAATTATCTTTTTTCACCCCTTACAAAGTGACTCCCCCACACCCGATATCATACATATCTATTACAATTCCATTGACCATCGCCACACTATATTCCACATCCCATGATGACTGCATATGTGTTAAATTATAGTCAGTCTCTAATATTAATCAGCAGCAGCTTCAGATGTACAGTGAGGTGGTCAGGCCACTACACCGTCCATGAAGTGGTCTCCCTGACAAGACATGAGTCCAATGATGCTAAATTTTTAAAGCCAAACTAGAAAGACATTAGATTTAAAAAACTGAAATACTTAGGGATACGTTTTAAAAAAATACATTCAAGACCCATACAGTAAAAACTATAAAACACTACTTTGGGGAGTTAAAAACACCTAAATAAGTGCAGGCCCCACATTTATGGATGGGAAGACTCAATATTGCCAAGTGTCAGTTAACCCCAAAATGATCTAAGATGCAACACATTCAAAATCCTAGAGGCTTTTGGTAGAAATTGACAGGCTGCTTCCAATATTTATATGGAATTGTGAGAACCTGTGATAAGCAAAGAAGTTTCGAAGAAGAAAGCAAACTTAGAAGACATCCAGCCCTGATGATAGGATCTACTACAAAGCTCCAGTGATCAAGTAAGGGTGGGGCCGGGGGAGAAATGGGGCGGTATTGGTCAAAAGGGGGAAGATTGCAGTTATGAGGATGAATACGTCTAAAGATCTAATGTATAGTTTGATGACTGTAATCTAATGTATTTAATAGTGGAAATTACTAAAATTGTAGATACCAGGCGCACTCACCACAAATAAGAAATAAAATAAAAATGAGGCAATAGATATGTTAATTAGCTTGACAATAGTCATCATTTCACTCTGTGTAGGTATAATCACATTACCATGTTGTACACATTAAATATATACAGTTTTTGTTTAAAACATTAAACAGAAATAAAAATCATGAATTCACCAGGGGGGAAATGACTTGTAGAGGCATGGAATTCAGTCGAGTCCACACACCCATGATCCGATGATTTTCAGCAGCGTGTCCAGGAGGAAAGAGTAGTCTTTTGAACAAGTGGTTCTGGAATGTTTGTATATCCATATGGGAGATAATGAAGCTTGACCCTTACCATTTAAAAAATTAAGTTGAAATGAATCAAAACCTTAAACATAAATGAGATAACCACTACATACTCATTAAAATGGCTAAAAACTTGAAGAGTGAAAGTCCCAAAAGTTGGTGACTATATAATGCATCTGGAACTGGCATACATTGTAGTAGGAATGTAAAGTGGCGTAGCACCCTGAAAAAAGCCCGACAAGGCCTCATATACAATTAAACATTCACCCACCATGTAACCCAGCAATTCCACTCCCAGCCATGTACCCAAAGGAAACGGAAGACGTATGTAAACATCTCGGCGCCCATCAGAAGATGAGTGGGTAAGCAAGTTATAAGGCTGGCATGCTGCCTGGTGAGAGAAGGCGTGCACTAACAGCATGGAGGCGTCTCAGCCGCCTTGTTCCCAGTGAAAGAAGCCAGGCACCGCAAGTGTGTGCTCCGTGATTCCACGTGTCTGGGACGCTCCGAAGGACAGATCTCTGGTGACGGAAAGCAAACTTGATTGTCGGCGTGGGGAGGGTATTGCCGCCGCTGGAGCAGCGAGTTGATGGAAGTACCCCTATCTTTTCGGAAATGTCCCAGACCAGGATTGTGGCGGCCGGGGCAGCCCGATGTTGCCCCGACATGGACGCCTTTTTCTGCACACACTGTCCGCCACAGTGAACCGTGCCCAGGTCACTCAGAAAGCACGGGGCTTGGAAAGGCGCGTGGCAGGAATCAACCTGTTTGTTCTTATGAAAATTTAAGAACTTCACATTTTAGTTATTAGAATTGCATTTCTGTCATAAAAAGAAACAAAAAGTTTGATGCTTTTCTGTGATAGCTATTTCATTTATTTACATTTTTCTTTATATTTACCTTCTTATATGCTCTGCCCATAAACTAAATATTAAAGAGGCATTCTCCATAAATTCATCTAATCTTAAATGGCTTATAGGGTCCTGCACTAAGAATTTTTAAAGTTATGCTTTTAAATTCACAAATATGACCTTAGAAAGGCTGTAATGGTTTCTCTGACTTCCATCGTTGAGAGGTGGCAGTGCACACCAGTGAAGGCTGAGGTACCCGGGGTCACAGGACGTCAAGAAGGCAAAAATGTAACACCGTCTGTGCGGATTTCAATTAATTCCTTCTGTGAACCTCAGTCCATCACCAAAAGTTGTACTTAGTCACTTACTGTGTCTCACCCAAGCTCACCGGGGCTGGTTTTGGTTAAATTGGGCAATTGCCAAGCGAATCTAAAAAATTACAGCAAAATTGTGGTTATTAAAGTAAATTTTGTCTTAATTATATCTTTTTTCCTTAAATTCTGGGTTTTGATTCACTGTGGCAGTCTCTGATTATTTTCTATTTCTGCATGCTGTTAAACATTTGAAATTGTGTGTATGACTGCAAACATCTCTTTCAAAAGTAAAGGAATTGACAGGGTTTCCTGAACATTTCAGCCACGGTTTTTATAGCTCCACAGATGATTCACGCACAGTGTAAAATGGCTGAGCCGCCTTGGAACTGATTTTTGCAGTGGTGATTTGCAGGAAACTTTTCTGTGAGTTTTCATAAATGCCGCATTAACTATTCGTACAGAAGCAAAACAAAACCCACACTCAGCTCTCGACGTTGGCATCCAGCCTCAGACAGCCTCGGCTGCGTACGGATGAGATTGTGCACCACACAGCTTTGCGAAATGTGAACCTGCCCGGCCGATGGACCGCAATCTGTTCTTCTGTGGATTTTACTAAAGAATGTCAACCGAACTCGTGGGGAAGGGGAGACGCTGATACATCCTCCCTGTCTTCAGGGCACAGATGGCCCCGACGTGTTTGCCGCTCGGTGAAGCTGAGGGATCTGCTGAGCTGCCAGTCAGCGAAGATCGATGAAATCCAAGAAGTTCAGAGGCAAGAGCTGGCATGGCGCCAAGGCCATTAGCATACGGACCCATGGCCCGTGCAGCTCGCTCACCGGCACCCGGAATTTTCAGTTGGGCTTTTTCTAGTTTATTTAATTACCTGCTTATAGCAATTCAGGGAAATGATGAGAAAGTTGTATTTGGAGATGCCAGGAAGCCAGTACCATACAGATCGACACCTAGAGACCAAAATCAGGGCAGCAGGAGAGCCTCGCACGAGACACACCGCTGCCCTCTCTGTGCACGTCCTCCCACTCGCGTCCCGTTGCTCGGATCCCGGTGCCTGAATGCAGGCAGTGGGTCTGCTTGGACCTAGCTTACCTGCTGTAACATGCTTGGCTTCTAGAACCATATATTTTCCCTATTCCGGCACTAATAACACCTAGAGAAATGCAAATATAATAGAAATTAGACAATTTTATGTTTAAGATTAGTAATTTCCCTTTCAGTGAAGAGGTGAGTCGTGTGGCGATTTTTCCATTTAAAATGGGGTACTAGTATTATAGCTTAGGCGTTCATTTTTTTTTTTTAATCAATAAGTATCCAGTATTGGTACTAATTTAAAACATGGCTGTTCTTTAATATCTCCTAAAATTTATCCTTGCCTTAATGGGCTTTCCATAGATTTTCTGAAGTAAGTTGAGCTTTATGTTCAGTGACTCCTATAATATTTCTGAGCCCAGTAAATCCTCGCTGTGGCCATCACTTCATCACTTAGGCTGCTGTATCTGCTGAAACTCTCCGCTGTATCCTAGCCTCGGCGATCCAAGCCTGAAGCTTAGCCCGGTGCCCTCATTAGAGCTCCCTGGCCCTGGCTTGGTCTCATCCCAGCGTTCTGAAAGGCAGCAGTAGACCCATCGCTAACGTTTCCACCTGAGCCTCATGTAAGTGAGCTCCTCCTGGACCGGACCTGTCAGGTGGGCTGTCAGGGTGTGGGGGCTTGTCACCTCCTCGCTCGCCGTCTGTGACGCTGAAGTCACGCTCGTTGTTAGCAGCAGCTGTAGTGAGGCGCAAGTGCCCTGGGCTCGCTGCTAGGCGCCCGAGTGCTCCTGAGACGTTCGTCAGCTAAGGAAAGATTCGTGCTCTTGGAGCATCTCTTCTCCCAGAGGGAGACAGACACTAAACAAAAGGCGCAGTCTGTCCGCCACGGAATCCGCTCCAAGGTGCCGTCCTATGAAAGAGAGGGCGGGGAGAGTAATGGGTTGGGAGCGGGCAGGCCTGCGGCGTGCAGACAGGCCGTCAGAGTCGGTGGTCACCGCGGACCTCGATGGGATGGGGCCGCACGCAGAGACTCGATGAACTGAGGGCTTCTCAGCAGATCTCGTGGCACAAGCGTTCTAGCAGAGAAAGCCACTGTGCCTGGAGCAGAGGGGGAGGGGGAGGCAACGCATTTACGTGCAAGCTGAAGGTTTATGCACCAAAGCTGTGTAAAGTCAAGACAAGCTCTACGAGCAGCAGCAGGTGGAACTTCAGACTTCTGTCAAAAGATGAATCTGCAGCCGATGGACCCGCCCACTGGGAAAGAGTAGAGTTTGTTTCCTTGCAGTAAAGGCGGACGTTACCATTTGCGAGAAAATTGTAAGAACCCTGTCCATAGAGGGCTTACATTGTGCTTTCAGCCGTCACATATACAAATGGCAGCTGTGTCAGTAAAAAACTGCACGCTTCAGCCAACTGTTTCAGCTCCGTCAGTATTGACCACGTCGAGAGAGAAAGTAAACCACATAAAACACACGGGACTGATCACCAGTCATTTCTTAAACATCAGTTCTATGCCGTGTTCTATACAAGGTACTCCGTTGAACACAAAAGCAGATAAAACATGGCCCATGCCCATGGGTACAATGTTTCTGTAAATAGATAAAAATCTAACGGATGAAGACTTTGCGTAGCTGCTATGGCATGTGCCCTCATGCCATTAGAAACAACGAAGAAGAAAGCTGGATGGAGTAGAAAACTATAAACCCAGAGATACAGATTGGGAAGAAAAAAGGAAAAACATGTTAATTTGTATTTTACTATAAGGAATTGATAAGTAAGCTTGTAGAACTAATAAGTGAATTAACCAAATCTCACACTGGATGGTCAATGTGCAAAATTCAATTATAATTTTTATTTCTATGTATTAGCCATAAACAACTGCAAGTGAAATTTTTAAAATACAGTGTATTATAGCATTAAAAAACTGTTATCTTTAGGGATAAATTTGTCTATGTGTGACCCGGACACTAAGAACCACAAAACATTGCTGAGAATGAGTAAAGAAACCTAAGTAAATGCAGAGGCATATCATATATATTCATGGATAGGAAGACTCGATATGTTACAGGTCAGTTGTCCCCAAATTGATCAATAGATCAAGCACAGTCCCAATCAAAATTCTGCAGGCTTTCTTTTCTGTAATTTACAGGCTGATTCTAAAACCCACATGTCAGTGCAAAAGAACTGGAGTAGTCAAAACAATTTTGAAAGAGAACAAGATGTGAGATGCGGGCACTGCCTGAATTCAGGCTCGCTGTGAAGCCTGCCGTGAGGACAGCGTGGCCTTGGTGTGAGGACGGAAATTAAGCCACGCGTAGGTGCTCAGCTGGCTTCCTACGAAGGTACAGAGCGAAAGCAAACTACGAAAAATAAGCCATGACCCTCACAAAAATGAACTTGAAGCGGATTATAGACCTAAATGTAAAAGCTAAAGCTATAAAACTTCTAGGAGAAAACCTTGTTGACCTTGCTGGGGGCAAAGACGTCTTAGCTAAGACACAAATAGCACATCCCATTGAAGGAAACATTGATCAGTTGGACTTCGTAAAAATTGAATACTATACTCTTCAAAAGACCCATTAAAAAATATATAAAGTCACACAATAGACTAGGAGAAAGTAGTTGCTGTAGATAGATAGATAGATAGATAGATAGATAGATAGATAGATAGATAGATAGATAGATAGATTAGATAGAAAATTATAAAACAGAAGTCTTGAATCCTAAATACGCAAAGTACAAACTACAACTCAATTTTAAGAAGACAAAGACTGAATAAAAAAAAATACATGAAAGAATACATTGAAGTGACCAAAAAGCACATGAAATGATGCTGAACCTCAGCAGTCATCAGGGAAATGCAAATTAAAACCGTAATGACATGCCACTATACAGCCACTAGAATGGCTAAAATTAAAAAGACTGAGAATGCCAAATGTTAGGATGTGGACCATCTGGAATTGTCATGCATTGCTGGTGGGGATGTAAATGTATAGCCAGTTTGGAAAACAGTTTAACAATTTCTTATAAAATTAAACATATAGTTACTTACCATATGACCCAGCAATTCCACTGCTAGGAATTTCCCCAAGAGAAATAAAAGCATATGCCCGTGCGAAGATTTGTGTCTGAACGTTTATAGTAGCTCTGCTCATAATAGCCCAAGGCTAAAAGAAACCTCAGGGCCCATCGACAGATGAATGAAATGGATAGGCAAATTATCCATAAAATGGAATATTACTCAGCAATAAAAATGAAGGAGCTACTGATACATACAGCCACATGGGTGGATTGCAAAAGCATGCTGAGCCAAAGGTGCCAGACACAAAGGAGTGAGCACCGTCCGATCCCATGTCCTCTGAAATCGGTGATGCACTCGCTAACCGAGAGCCACGTAGGCCAAGCTGTGTGTCCTGGGGCCAGGCGGGGTCACGAGGCAGCTCTGGGGTGATGGACATTCTCTCCATCTTGCCGTTGGTGCTGGTTACAGGATGCATGTATTTGTCAAACTCAACGAACCACACCCTGAGAACGTGTCTGATTTGTTGGCTATAGGTTATTGCTCAATAAAGATGGTTTTCAAAAATTCTTTGGAAGCTGGACTATTAAACAGTGAAACACAGAATACTCAGCAAGGAAGCAGGGCTCCCTAACCAAAGGAGAGGTCTGGAAAAGGAATTTGGAGCTGGGGTTTAAAGGCTTGAAATGAGTCAAAAAGGCTTTGTGGGTACAGGATGTAGGAAACAGGTGGAATCGCGTAAACTCGCCCATAGGAGCGTTCGCTCACTGACTGGCCTGTACATTTAAGAGTGACAGGGGCAGGACAAGAGGCGGGTCTGCGGAGCATCCCAGCGCAGAGGAGGGCCCGTGAGTGCAGCGCACGGGTCCTGGCCCGAGAAATCCGCCTCTTCTCTCCTGTTTGTTGAGTGTTTGGGGGTTTTGTTTGCTGGTTTTCCTGTAAAGGACAATGCCGGAACGTTTGCTATAACTTGAAGAGAAAGTCCATGTTCTTAGGAAGCGCCCAGTGAAGCACTGAGAAGCAAAAAAGCATCAGTTCTGCAACTTACGCTCAAAGGGTTCATAGCGGGAAAATAATATGTATGTATAGAGGGAGTTGATGAGGCAAATGTTGCAAAACGTTTACGATGAGGGATGACACCGAAGTGTAAGGGAGTTCTCTGTGCTGCGCTTGCAAATTCTAAGTTTGAAATTAATTCTGATACAAAAATTACAAAATATAAAAACCAAGTTGGGTCAAGGTAGTGTTTGCTGAAAATGGTGCAGATTTCCTGTGAAGACATTACTGAGACCCACGGAAGTGATTAAAATGAACATTTTCAGAGAATCTGCATCAGGAAGGCCTCGTCCTTCTTCAAAGCTCCAGGATAAGGCGGGGTGCGGGGGTCGCAGGAGGGAGGCAGCCGTGGGGACCGCGGGGACTGCCTCTTCTGGAGTGTGTGCGTGCAGAGACACCCAGGGCAGGTAGGGTTCTGCTGACGGCCCTGGTACATCGGAGCTCACTTTCCCCAGTGGCTCCCCATCGGGAACCATTTACTCCTCCTGGCGGCGCTCAGGACCCAGCGAGAAGGGGCATCAGAGGGAGGGGCCTTGAGGCCATCTCACCAGAGCGCAGGTGCAAGCAAAGCATTTGGACAGAACTCCAGGAGTGAATTTGAAGATGGAGTAGAGTTTTTAAGAGTGATAAGGAAAGAAAGCTTAATTATTGATTGATCAACTACCCAGACTTAAGAGCAACGGAATTCCCAAGCGCCTGGACGGTTCAGATTTCAGAAGACATGAGCCCAAGTCCTGTGTCCATGTTCTTTGTAAGAACGTGTTAGAAATCTTATTACTCAATGCAGGTGTTTTCTTTGTCTTCTTTTGTGAAAAGAGTTTGGCGTTGTGCAGTTGCTCATTCTCTGACTATTGGAGGACGGCTTGAAAGGATGGTGCAGGCAGATTGTAGCTGAGCGGGGCGGGAAGCGCAGGAGGTGGGACGAGTTGAGCTGGGGAGTGACGGCAGGTCAGACTCGGGCTGCCGTGGGCACTGGGAGGAGGGCCACAGAGTGGGTGCCCGGGAGGCCATTCAGGAGGCAAGATAGTAGATGGAAGTGGCTGTGTCTTCACCAGGTGAGGTTGGGACGGCAGGTTGTGAGCAGGGAGAGTCCAGGTCACGGATAGAGAAATCGTACCATCAGAAACCATATTAACACTCACCGTCAGTGACCGAGATATTTGACTTCAGTTCTTGAGTTGTTTTGCTGACAGTTAGCACTGGGTCATCGCACTGTATTTGTATTTGTGTTTTCTGGTTTTTCTAAATGAAAGTTTCCAAAGCAATTGTCAGTGAGTTCTGCATTCCCTTTTAAGGAAGGCATTCAGGAAGAGGGTTAGGTGGGGGATACAGAGGGAAAGGTGGTAGGCTTTGTCTGTCACCACCCTCCCTGGGTAAGTCATGGGGACACACCCAGGGCTGCATGCCACACGCAGCTAAAGCGATGCCCAGGCCTTACTTCTTTTTTCTTTTTTATATCCCTTAGAAAGCTCTGCATTAGATCAAAGAAATCGATGTGCATTTTGAGTGAGTGATTGTGTTATTTATTTTTGTCTCGAGGTGTGCACCTCAAAATAAAAATGAATTTTTAAAATTTTTTTTAAGAGATTAGGATTATAAAGCCATTTATTTCTAATATGTTAAAATTACGTTTTTAACTGCAGTGATTTCAATAGGTGTGGCCTTTAGAAATTTCAAACTTACCACCTGATAAGTTCGGTGCTAGGGAGAGTATTTAGAAAAGTACATAAATTTATTTTTAATACTACACAAGTAAATGTCCAGTATTAAAATGTTTACAGATTTAGTGATTTTTTTTATGTTAATCAGCCTTTTAAAAATCTGTGCCATAAGGTGGTCCCTGTTGGAAAGGCAGGCCAAGGAGTATTATTATATCTTAGGTTTTGACAGTTACAGCTTGTGAGGCCATGAAATGATGAGTGTAGCCTCCCTTAAATGTTAGAGCATTTGAAGAAAAGGAGAATTGGGGGCTTCAATTAGTCACTATCCTTGATTTGAGAAACCTAAAAATTATAGCAGTAAAAACAATTGGTCACTTCTTATAACGTATTTATGACGAGTTTACGTATGTTGTCCTGGCATCCTAGATGTTTTCATTAAAATGTATTTAGGAAAAGGGAGTGAAATCAGCAGGTTACTAGAAATAGGTATCTAAGAGTCCCTTGCACAAAAGGCACGTGTTCATATTTCATTCCTTAACCTCGGTACACAGGGCGAGAATAGCTCCGAAAATGGTTCTTTTAATATGGGATTTAGAAATAGGTCACAGCTCGTGTTGATGAAGAAAATGTGAGGTTCCGAGTGGACATTAGATATTTTAGATTAGAAAGAGGAAAGAAAAGAAATGAGTCCTATTTCCAAATGAATTTAAAAAGCAATCTGATTTTAGTTCTAGCAGTACAGAGAAAATAAAATAAAAATATCATCCTTTATTTACTAACCGATGAATTGAATTGTCCTCCTTTTATTACAGATATAAAGTAAAAACTATGAAGAGACAATCATTTTTGTGGCTATCAGACTTTCAGTAACACATCTCTTGTGGTTTAAGTAACAGATAGTTTAAGTGTTTTTCCATTACCTTTGTGTAAATGAAAAATGCATAAAATATTTTAACAAGGCGAAGTAATCCAAGGAGATTGTTATTTTGTGTTACAAATTAGGTTATTTCTGTCATAAAATTAAAGGGAAAAAAATCAACGTTAGGACATTTCAGCTTAATATCATTTACCAGAAGGAACATGTAACAGATTTAATGAGCTAGGTCACCTGAATCCAGCTGTTTCCGACCGGCTTTATGAAACAGAGAATACAGAGAGCAGTGGGAGGTAACGCATTAGAACAAGCTCTCAAGGAGTTGCAGAATCAATTCCTGCTTGAACGAATTAATTTAGATTATCAATTTATAACCAGCTCCGCGAATCCCATCAAATCAACAATTCAGTGAATGATCAGGCTCGCCCGTAGTCGGGGCCCCACAATTAGGGGCTCTGTGGGCTCCGCATTGCCGCCTGCCGTCCGCATGGTCCCTGACGGAATCACTGGGCTGAACAAAAGGGGAAGGAGATGTTTGCTCAGGTAGGTCGCACAGGTGAGACACAGCATCGCAAGAAGTGAAGCGCGGGCTTGGGATTGTTTCCCTCGGAGCCCTTTCGACCCATGAAAGGGTAATTTGGGCCATTCCAACTGAGTTTTCACCTCCCCATAGTTTGCATACACCAGAATGCTTGAGACGTAACTAGAAGAAAGTCATGTGACAGCTGTGGCCATTTTCATCTCCCTAAAAACTGCCAGTTGGAGGTGTAAGCATTTGTTTCAGTGTGAAAAACGATTCCATTTACTCGTCTTCTCCCCATTCTCAGTCACTTTCTCTGCCTCTGCCTACCCATCTCTCCAAACACACACACACACACCCCCCAAAACAAAACAACCCTTGTTTTGGTCCACAGTACAAGTCACTTAACTCCAAGCTGCGGTGTCCTGTCGTAGTCATGCAGCCCCCCGGCTTCTGCGAGCAGTTCATTTCCTTTGCACAGCTACAGTGTTCTCCTCCTGGCCAGCACGGGATTCTTGCTGTCCACTGCCTGTCTGCTCTCCTGACTGTCGCAGGCCTGAGAGACCGGTCAGCGTGTTTCCTGCCGGCCACTAAGTACGCAATTGTTAAAATGGTTGGAGTGTTCTGTTATCACCTACACCTTGCTCCCCTGCTGCTGTGTCCTCCCCAGCCGGGCACCACGAGTGTGTGGCACCTGTGCCCTGGGCGGCCCTGTGTCTGGCCAGCCAGCTGCCGACCTCGGCCGTGGCAGTCTGCACTTTGTTTCTGATTGGCCTGCTGAGCTGTGAGGCTTCAGTCGAGATGTGACTGAGTCACAAGCTCCGAAATTCCCTGACCACTGTGGCTGGCCACTCAAACCCAAGCCTTCCCCGGCCTTCAAAGCCAGCTCACCTCTCATGTCTGCTGGGACGACGGCACCTGTTCCTAAGATACCTTCCTAACGTGCTCATACTATTCGGTACTGTTCTCCGTTGTCTCATGGAACCCTACCACTGTACACACTTGTACATCGCACGCCTATCAATCCACATTCATGATCTCACGTAACCTTTGTCCTACGTGGGAGATTGGCGGATTGTCCTCCTTGTCAAGGTGGGGAGCCCGGGTGCGAGCTGTCCCTCGGGGCTGGCGCGTGGGACCGTTTCTCCCAGGGTCTCACGGCCCATCTGTGTTAGAGCTACAGTTTGAACACAAGCTTCTTACTGCACATTTAAAACTCCTTTTCACTATGGGCTAGTATTTAATAAGATTTCTCTGTTAGTTAAATGAAACCCCCCTGGAGCCGGCCCCGTTCCTCTCTTCTTTCTGCCCTGCCCCCGCGTCTTGCCTGCGATATGGGACGGTCCCTTGTCCTTCGACTAGAGGACCGTGCTCCGTCAGCATACCTGCTGCCCTCCAATCCACTTATCCATGAGCGTCCTCCTCCTTTTATTTCCCCCCATCATACTTAGACCATTAACTTATTTTTACTGTGTTCTCTTTATGTTTATTGTTACTGAATTATGTTTATATTAAAGTTATTGGGATGACAACGGTTAACAAAGTTACCCAGGTTTCAGGTGTGCAGTTCTGTAATCCATCATCCATATATCACATTGAGTGCTCACCACCCAGAGTCCGTGCACCTTCCATCCCCATATACTGAGGGGGGTGTTACTGAATTCTCATGTGTACCTTTCGAGTCTTGAACCAGGTGAATGTGTCGCCTATTCAAAACTAATTAATTTTAGATGGTGTGATGGAGCTCTAGTTCAGAAGATTCTGAGGAGAAGAAAGAGAGAAAAGTGCTATGCAGCGCTTTTCAGGTTGTGAAGTTATTACGGTTGCAAAGAGTGACTGCTGTTCAGCTCGCACAGTGGTTTCTGTCGTTACAGAGGCTGAGACGGTCGCATCCGTCAGGTGCAGGCCCTGTCCTGGGCCTTCTTCAAACAGCGTCAGCCTCGGATGAGTCAGGCCGCGTGGCTTTCTGGGAGGAAAGCTGTGCGTGTGTTGGAGTTCTCATTAGATAACTGTTCCCTTGAGGACGGATGTGGCAGATGCGTTTGCAGATGGCTAAGGCAGCCACTATGCCGAAGTGGCCGTCGGCTGGAAGTTCCTAAAAGATCCATCCGTTTTTACTTTCACGATTGCTCCCTTTTTCTGCATGAAGTTTTTCATCTGTTTTGTTAATGCTGATATTGCAGTCACTGTTAAATTACTTTGGGCCTAACCTTGTGCTGACAGCTTTGCAGAGTGTAAGTAAGTGTGAGCTAATTGTGCTTCGGCTGGAAAGATAACACACGTGCACGTGAAATGCTCGGAGAGCGGCCGCAGTGACCGAATGCCGGCCTCACACGCGTGAAGGTGCCCGAGCCTCGGAGTGGCGCGCAATCTGTCCCCTGCGCCCCTCCCCCGGCCTCACTTCCAGATCCTCTCTCTTTTTTTTTTTTTTAGTTTCAGGTGTACAAAGTAACATAATAGTTAGTTAGACATTTACACCCCTCACAAAGTGATAACCCCTCTCCCCCAATCTGCTACCCTTCTGACATCATGTGTAGCTGTTACAATTCCATTGACGCTATTCCCTATGCTCTACTCCACATCCCATGACCATATATATATCTTCATCTGTGCCCGTCCAGGGAGGTCCCAGCAGACCCTGAGCCCCTCGGGGCAGGCGCCAGGCCTCGTCAGGTGTGTTTGTCCAGGGCCCAACAGAGGTTCTGGCCCAGAAGGAACAAGGGGACGGGAGGTGGGCCCGTGTCTCTGAACTGCCGACCGTAGCGACAGGAGTTCCACGTGGAAAGATCGGCATGGGCCGGCTAAATGAGAAAAACTGAAGGAAACAGAGCATGACTTCAGTAAATGTGTCACTAATACAGACCAGAACCCCCCAGCGTGTGTGATGCCCCGTTCTTATTGAAATGTAAGCCTTGTACATATATGTGTGTCTGGCAGTGTGTTTGCAAACAGACTAACATAGGTACAGGGTTCTGAAGGGGGGCCTTACCTTACACTACATGTATCTGTATTGTTGGGAGTTATTTTAGTGTTGTATATTCATAGGTACCTTTTTTTAAGTGGGAGACAGGGAGAAATTTATGTTGACCTAATAGGAAGAGGAAGATTGAGAAGATGGGCAAATGGACTAGCGAGTAAAGTAAGCAAAAGCTCAGGCTGTGTGTGGCTGCCTGGGAGTAATGAAGGTAACCATTAGACTATGCGAAAACTTGGGTGAACAATCAATAGACGTAATATTATAAATAGAACATCATGATGTTATCAGACGCTTCCAAGTTGGCATTGGACTGAGAACCGTACGATATTACCATAAATTTTGAGACAGAAAGTTACGTATTTAATGAATATTTGTTAAAGGGAGAAGACTTTCTTTTTCTTTTTTCTTTTTTTTTTAAAGAAACCATTGTTAGACAAAAGTTAACAGCCTCTCTTGGCAAAGAACACAATTTTAGGTTAAGTAATAATGAAAAGTGCCAGTTAAGGAACTAACAAACACTAAAATACTATGAGTAACAGAAGCAAAAGGAAAACAGAACATATGTGATACACATAACAATCGTTCCTCCAAAGTTATCTGAAGTGCAAACTTTGTATGTCCAACACTGATTTTGTATCAACATGTAAACGTGAGAAGAGTTTGTTTTTCTGAACTCTGTAACGAGTATCACCAGATTCTGCAAATAAAAATACAGGACCCCCAGTTCAATTTGAATTTCAGAGGAGCAACAAATAATGCAATATTTGAGACGTACTAAACACTCAGTTGTTGTTTATTTGAAGTTCAACCAGAACGGGGGTCCTGTGTTGTATCTGGTCACCCTACTCTAATGCTGCTTCCCCAACCCGGAGGAACCACTGCCTGGCATCAGGGACGCAGCAGCAGGGAGTTCAGCCGTTGGCAGGCGCATTCTGGAGAGATGAAGCAGAGGGTAGAAAGCGAAGTGTGCTACCAGTGATCAGATCGCTGAGCTGCCATTAGTTCTCAACCTGGCGATTTTGCCCCCCAGGGACATTGGCGATGTCTGTAGCCATTTGGGGATGTCACTGCTTGGTGTGGGGGTGGAGCTGCTACTGGCATCTAGTGGGGAGAGGCCAGGGATTGCGCTGAGCATGCTGCAAGGCCGCCCCGTCCAGATGTCAGTGGTGGGGCTGAGACAGCCTGCTCCAGCCGATGAGCCAGGAGCAGAAGGCCAGCTGCTGACGGCAGACCTCAGGCCTTGGGGACAGACCTGGAACCGGATTCAGGTTTCAAACCTGCGTGAGGCTTTGCAAGTCACCTCCTTTTTCTGAGCCTCAGTTTTCTCAAAACCGAAATGGAGATGCTCCTTTGCAGGACATTTTCAGGACTGAAAAAAATAGTTTCACTTCGCCGAGCCCTTGTCCCGTGTTTAGCACGAGCTCGGGTGTTGGTCGGGTGCTGGGGCGGCCGGCACAGTGGGTCCCAGCAAGCGCACCCAGGTCCCAGGCCGGCGGGCCGCGGGGCGGAGTCTGTCTGCAGAGCTTTCGGCTTCCCAGGGCTGGTACGGTCAAAAATGTGAATTGGTTATTTCTGACGTGTGTGCTCTCATATCGTTTGACCCGTGGAGCGTTTCATGATTGAAATAATGTAATAGAGAGAGAGGCTGACCGCAGGTTTCTCAAGCAGGTGGGCACTCTTCCCGAGGCACCGCCCGCGTCCGTGTTTCTGGTTTCTTCTTGGTCGCCCTGGTCCCTGTCCTCTCGCGTTCCGGGCCCCCTGGCGAGTGTCGGGAGGAGGAGCTGAGGAGGGGGCCCAGACTGGTCAGTGTCTCACCAGGTCACCAGAAGCTGTGTGACCTGGGACGCCGCCCGCCCTTGCTGGCCTCGTGTGCGCCTTTCTTCAGACAGGTCGTACCCTGCCCTCCCCACCTCCGGGCGTGTGCTAGTGAAATGGAGTGACACACTCGTGTTGCACAAATAAGAGGAGACCTTATGCCCCCTTCCACACACACCTCCTTTCAGCAATTTATGGGAAATTCAGCTTAACCTGTTGGTTAACTGCAACGTAACAGCTCGTGCTTTGTTTTTGGAACACAAACCTCCAGATTTTTTGGTTTTATCTGAAAGTAGTAAACATGGTACATTTATTCAGCAACATCAAGTCAGTATTTTGAGGGGGGGAGGGAATGTATGTCTTTCCCAACTGAAACATAGTCCAGTTATTTCGTGCAGTCGATTTCGATGGCTCAGCATTGAACCATTAACACTGAAGAAGAGGCTCCTGGCAAACGTGTGGCTGTGTCTTCGGTCCTGCTCCTCGTTGGAGAGACACCCTCCACTAAGAGTGCACCGCTAGGACTCAGTTTGTTCGACAGCTTTGGACCATACACAGGATTTGCTAAACAGCTCTGTTGCCTTCTTTCCTTCAAGGAGGCTGGTTTTGTATTATTAATGGATGGGAACCGTCTCCACGCTTGGACAAGCTCCTGTCGCCTTGGATAGGCTTCTGTGTACTGCACAAAATCTGCATCGAAAATACTGGGAAGATCAGAGAGCGAGCTTGTAAGGGAACCCTTTTCCCTTTCCTGTTAGCCTTTGGGACGTTTCTGTGGAGAGGGGTGGACTGCTACCATTTTCACCCCCGCCCCTGAAGCATTAAATTTAGGCATTCCAGCAAAACGAATGAAAAGTTGCATTTAAACTTCAGCACCCGCGCACCGAAGTCCCGTTCGGTGATGGCCCCGTGCGTTTCTCGCAGCACAGCGCAGGGAGCTGCGTGGCCGCCCGCTCGGCGTCCTTCCCTCCAAGTGCAGACCCTGCGCTCTCTGCTGTAGCCAGATGTGACTGAAATTCTCATTAACACTTGAAACAGACCAGTAATTAGAATTCTCAGGTCATCTGACTTGCAGTTCGGCCGTGGGGCTCCCGCTCCCGGGACGGGCCTGTGGCATTTACACACGGCTGCAGCGCTCGCTGCCCGAGAATGCAATTTAGCGAGCTGCAGCGGGACAGTCGTGGAACCCTGGGGCCCTGTAAGACTCCTGGCAGCTGCTTCTCTGCTCACCCGACAAAGGTAGGAGGTCGGAGAGCAGCGGAGCTGTGGAGCAGGTCGCACAGGGTGTGTCTCTGTTCATGGTGAGAAACTCAAGGCAACGTTTACCAGTCGCTTTTTCATGCTTTCTGCCTACCCACCCGCCCAAATGCAGCCACTGTGTTGCTGGCCTGAGTCATGTCTCACAGTCCGTTCCTGGGCTTCTCGGCCTTCCATGGCTGGAGTCATCGCTCCGGAGTGAAATGACAGATAAAACACGCTTTTTCATCCAATAAGGGAAGCACTGAGAAACGCTTCTGCTTTTGCTCTATCTGACTGACTGGTTCCCAGGGCCAATTCCGGATGTGAGAAGTTAGCTTCCTTTGCCCCCAGAGCTGAGAAATAAGAATACATTTTCCAACTGCTGTAAATTCCCTCAAGGGTCACTCGCCATGTTCTGTTGTTTCCAGCGAGCATCCTATGTTGGGGACAGTGACAAGTCAGAGCAATGAAAGCCCTAGCTCACTAAAAAGAAATGCTCCTCGCGAAATAAAACGATGGCAGTCTTGGGAGGGACAGAGCCCGGTTCAGGTCGCCTTCGCACAGCTCTCTCATCGCCTGACAGACAGCTCATCCCGTCGGATTCAAGCCATGGAAACAATCTTTCCGAACGCATGTTTCAGCTGGACGCGCTGTTGTTGTGATTTTCAAGCATGGGTTTTATCAGCTCGAACTATTATTTTGTGTGCGAAATGAAAGGTGAAGTGTCTTCTGTTATTTTTGTTTTACCCCAGCCATAATCAACCATAGTTTTCCGAGCATATGTCTCCATCTTGCTTTACGTTGCCAAGTCTGCATGCCGAGTGCTCACCTTGGCTGCGCCTCGAGAGGCGGGCCGGGCCTCGTCTCAGCTGCACTGCGGTCAGAGGCAGCTTCTGTCAGCGGCTGGGCTGGGCGAGAACCTCCGCCCCGCCGGCCTCTATCAGCGGCGGTCCGAGTTATTGATAGTAGCGGCGATATTGACAGTCTGTGCTTGGGAGGAAAATAGGAGTTTGATATGACATATTGTGTGTCTCAGCAAGACTCATAAATAATTTTGACAAGTTTTTGTATGCATGGGAAAGTCCTTGATTCAGCCTCCCATAAAAATAAACTTCTATTATGGAATGTATTTGTCAAGTGGCTGCTTGATGGATGGAGCTGCGTTTCCCCTTTGGCAGTTCGATGAGTTTTAGATGCACAGCTTACCAGAGAGGATTTACGGGCAGTACAGAAATAATTATTCAGTATGAAATGCATAATTCCTGTACCTGAATTTTCATTTTTTATTATATTTTGTTTCTGTTGCATTTCTGGTCTCTAAAACAAAAGAACTTGCCCCCCCCTTTTTTAGAGCTATTGTTTGTATGAGGCTTTATGTTGAACAAGCTGACACAGCCCAGACCCTATCCCAAACTCAGCGGGCCTGTTTTCATTGATGGAAAATTTTAGTGCTTGTTTTCTTAAGAGAGGTTTTTAAAAAAATGATGACCTATTTGAAATACCCATTTTTATTAATGAGATTGAAAACCTTGGGCAAAGACTGACTTATTTTTCCTGGTGTTATCACAGCCGTTTACTTATTTGAACATAATTGCACATCCACACCTCTGATCCAGAACACAGAATTTTAAACTTAAATTCTTACCTGTTTAAACTGAAATCTGTCCTCTTTCATTTTTTCTGAGTTAGACTTGCTTTCCATCAGTCATGCCCACTTTGGCTAAGCGAGTGCCCTTGAATACATGGGGAACTTTAGGAAGTAGGAGGCCCCTGGATCGTCTGGCTTTTTTCATGGGACGGCTTGCTGAGTGAGACCCGATAGGTATGACACACCTCTAGTTTGGGAACCTATGTTTGGGACAGGGAACCGTGGGTCCAGAGGGGTTTTGATTCTTCATTAGGACAGAGCACTGAGTTTGTAAAAGAATTTCCATTTGTTGAATCACTATTAAAACAAAGTCTGAGATCCGAATGGGAGGCTGTGGGGAAGGCACTGAGCAGCGGGTGGGTGAGAGGGGCCAGTGCGCCCCAGTTCGGGCAGGGTTGGGGGTGAGCCCCTGAGCCACGGGGCCTGCACCCAGAAGGTAGACCTGCCATGTGCCAGCCTTCATAAGGCGGGTGGTTTCTCATTTCATTGTTTCTGTTTCAGAAATCCCAGTCATTTGTTTTAAATGGGAGTTGCATCTTACAGTCAGTGGTGCCTTAGACGTGAAGGAATAAAGCAGAATGCCATGAATCCTTGAGCAGGGAGTCCTACAGGAGGGAAGGCGTGGAAAGGACCTCGGGCCCGACGCGGGAGGAGCCCGTGGAGCAGAGAGCACGCAGACCTCACTGTTTGGGTTGGAACCTTCGTGCCGGCTGTGGGCCCCGAAAACCCCTGGGGTAGTTGTCAATTTCTCCTTTAAAACGCAGTTATCAGAGCAGCAGGGACCACGGTGCAGCTACAGACATGGTGCTGTGCAAATGCGACTGTCCCCAGGAAACTCAGCACTGTCCTCACCAATTTATTCTCCACTAGGCAAAATGAATCCAAGGAAAAAAGGAGAAGAGTCAAAACAGTGGCTGCCCCGGCGTGGGGCCGCGGGGCCGGGGGGAGGGGACACACGGACGCCCTGCAGGTTCGGGGCGGCTGCAGCTCGCGCTCCACGGGTGGATCCGCTTGTCAGAATAGTGGAATAGTGGTGGAGATTCGCACGTTGCCTTGGATACAAATTTTACTTTAAAAAACTGTAAAAAAAAAAAAATTGGGGGGAGGTTTGGGTGAGGGTAGAGGAACGTTAGAATGTTGGTAATTGTGGAAACTGGATGATGGGCTTATAAGGGTGGGTTATATTATTTTGAATTTTTATGACAAAAATGCTTAAATAAGAACTAGTGGTTCCGAGGCTGTAGGGCTGCACAGCCGCTTCTCCAGGTGGAGCAGGTGCGGCCACCAGGGCACACAGCCGCTCTGGCCAGCTGCCCCTTCTCTCCGTTTGCAATCCCTGCCCTGAAGCAGGGAGAGGGAAGCGATGGAGGCTGGTCTTGAAGCAGATCTCAAGGCCTTTCAGAAGCTAGACTTGGGAAGAGCGAGCGTTTTCAGTGGAGGAGGGTGTGAGCGACGAGGCCCCGTTAAGTTAAAGAACCATGTGCGTTACCGGTGACTGAGCAGCGAACGTGGCAGGATCAGGGCTCAGGCCTTGGCGGACTGCAGAGAGCTCCGTCCACAGCCGGGCCCACGCGCTCTGCCTCCTCCGGGGGCCCTGCAGGCGGCCCTCCCCGCCAAGCCCTCAGCTTCTCGGGCTCCCTCTGCCTGCTGCTCCTGGAGAACCCGACTCAGGGATGGAGACTCGCCCACAGGTTGTCAGCCCCGGAACCTGAGTCCTGGTGGCCTCACCCCTGCCCTTCAGAAAGGTCCTTCTTACCCTAAGGACTCGTGGCTAGAAAGAAGAAACACAGAAAAGTGGATTTGAGGGAGACACAAAAGTGAAAGGCCAAACTTCTCATCCAGCTGGATTCTATAAACTTGAAGCAAATTTTTTTATGTATTTTTGCTTGAAAATTCTTTATTTCTGGAGACTTGGGAATTTGGATAGTTTTCAAGAGGGGAGGGGAGTCAGGACGACAGTGACCAGGAGGTGACGCAGGCCAAAGGTCACCCTCTAAGGAGGGGACCACCCCAGCGTGGTAACTTGGAACAAGTAGCCAGAAGGTTTTGTGAGAACATTTCTTTTCTCACTGGGAGAAAGGCCCTAAATAAGATGCCCAGGGTGTTGGCGAGAGAGAGCTTTCTGAAGGATGCGTGTTTGGCCTTGGCCCTTGAGAGAGAGCGCCGTGGGCAAGGAATCAGCAGGAGCAGCCCGCAGGGTCAGTGATGGGTGAAGGGCCCGTGAAATGGAATAGCTAGGATGGGCCAAGATTTTTGCCTGCCTGAACTTTCTAAGCAAGAAAAGGATGGCAAGAAAGCAAACGCGATTCAAGTAAGTGATTGATACAAAGCAGTCTTCTTGGATCTCACTTCCAAATAACTCGAACTAGGGAATCCTCGTGACTCAAAGTTATAATTCAAGCCCTTCGCCTCCAAACACTTAGGTAGAGCCGTACTTGCATTTTTAGTCCCTCCTAATTTCAGCTCTAAGTTAGCCTTCATCGATAGCTGATGGGGTAGTCTAGCAGACTAAGAGTCCCGCAAAATTAAAAACACGATGAGTGGAAATCTTGAGGAGATGCATTGTCTTAAATCACCTTGTGACAGTGTGCGTTGGACGCCTGTAGGCGTCCGGTCCCTGCCATGGCCGCACTCACATTGTTCCAGTCCCGCTGCCCGTGGGGCTGAAATGGTTCTGCCGTGTTTACTGCATCTGTGTAGCTGGGAACGTTTGCTTTTGGGAACCCGAGCTGAGAATGTCAGTCTCATCAGAGTCGGGGATTGTTTGAAAAGCACTGTGGGTTCCCAGATGCTCCCAGCAAACAGCCGCGGGGGACCCAGGAAGAACGGCTCCAGCGGCGTCTCGTCCTACCTGAGAACTGGGGTGCTTTTGCTGCCTCCCTCCCTCCCCTGGAATTGGACTGACACAGTTCTCACACACCTGCTGCTGTGGCTCTGTCCTGAAGGAAAAGCACCCATTTGGTAGCAAACAAGTCTTAGGTCTGTAAACGCCCGCTCTGCCCTGCTAGGAAGGGTGCTCCTGTCAGGCACCGTCCAATCCTCATAAAAGTAACAGCACGGGGCATGTCCCCGTGGCCCCAGGAAGCTGGGCTTCACCCACGTCAGGCCCTGGGGGGAAACGTGGTGGGAAGGAGGCACCTAGGAAATCCGCAGGGCGTTAGTGGATTAAAACCCGAGTCTTGTTAAGTCACTCTTGGTTCGTGTTTAGTTTTTGTTGTCTTCAGCGTCAGAAATTTACCCAATAGTTGACTTGTAACAAGTAAAACGACACAAACAGGAATAAGGAAGATCATTTGCTCACTGTACCCACAAATCGCTGCTCACAGCACGCTGCGCACCAGAACTTCCCCCACGGAATACAAAGCACGGGTCCCTTTTCGGCGTCGGAGCGGCTGGGAATAATACCGGCCATGCAATCCCCCGTTTTCCTGCCGATGAGCAGATGCAGATGTCATCCTCCCTGGAGATAAGTGCATGGCATGTGGCAGTGTCCCACCACGGACGCTTGCGGCGCTTCTCTTCTGGGCAATACGTACAGTAAATATTACTGCACGGGGAAAAATTCTTGGCTTGCAAACAACAGGAGTCCAAATGATAGAGAAAAATAGATAGTAAGAAAACGTTGATCCACGTAAATATTTTTTTCCAAAGTCAGAAAATACTTGTCATCAGTATTTAATGAACTTTTGTTGAATGAAATAATGGACTTTTTGCATGTCTCAGTATTTTTAAAATGTCAAATAGAGTCTACTTAAATGGTACCATTTTTATAAGCTGAATTGGTCTGAAACTGGCATCATACTTCCACTTATAAAAAAGGCTTATAAGAGAAAATTATAAATCATGGGGCACATCTGATATATTTGTTTGGAATACTTTCTGTCTAATTTTTGCCCAATGACAAACTGACTTTTTCTGGCGAGTATTTGGAAAGATTTTTTTCAATCGCCCAGTAAAGTTTATGTAAATATTCATTGAGAATAGTGGGATTTAAATTCATATTTTGTGTTTAAATATCTATTATGTAGCTTATTAAACCCTTTTGTTGTTGTTGTTGTTGTTTTTTCCCTTTCTTTTTATTTTATTTTTTTGTTGTTGTTTTCTTTTTTGAGAGCATTGTCACTGGCCCTCATATGTGGGACCGAACTGGGGCCTCTGGCTTCCCAAGCCGGCGCTTAACCACCGCGCCACTCGGCGGCCCTTAACCTGTTTTTACCTGCAAAAACACGTTTCCACCTGGCTACTGATATATTTAAACACTGAAGTGAGTCATAGCACTAACACTCTGACAGTTGTTGGATGTGACAGCGGAGCTCTCACCTTATAGAGGGTATTGTCAATACATCTATCTATTCGTAGTGCCCTTGGGCCCTGCTGAAACCCACTCTCCACGCTCTGTGACTCAGCTGAGATGGACGTCAGCGCGTTTTAAAGCCCATCAGAATAAGTGGGGTGACATAGCGGGCCCTGGGAGCCTAGAGTTGGTGACACACTTAGGTGATTTAAAATCATTTTAACCCTTCACATTTTGTTTTCCGGTTTTACTACATTGTACAGAAGGCTCATAGAAGTGACTTCAAATAAAAGTATTTCTTCCAAATTATTGGAAGCCTGAATTGGGTTAGTGATTGCAGAAAGGTTGGAGCAGACGGTCCCCTGATCTCAGCTGGTGATGCGTCGTGGTAGAATCTGACTGTTCTAAACACCTCTGCAGTCAAACACGAACAAAGGTAGAAAGTCTCAGCTTTGTTATGAATTTGCTAGTTTGCAGTTTAGTTTGGTATGGTAATATGTATGGTAATTTTATAACAGAAAAGGGGATATCAAAACCTTATTGCGTGAGTGGCTTATTTTGTTCATTAAAATAAACCCTGTTTTCACTTTAGATACATGCTAGATTTAGTTACTAGCTTCATGGACGGGTTTGTTTTTTTTGTTTTTTGGGGGGTTTTGTTGTTGTTGTTGTCATTTTAATTAACCCTGTATCTCTAATTATGAAAGGGGTTCATTTCTTTTCAGTGGCACCAGCAGGTTCGGCACACAACCTGTGTCACTGCAGTAGGCGGGCCCAGAGCGCCCGATTCTGTAAGGAGGGGTGGGGAACTGTGCCTGGCGCCCAGGGTGTTGGAGACTTGTCCCCTCAATGTCACTATATTTATTTAGCCTATAATTGAATATTTAGCCTATAACAGTCATTTGCCTGTACAGCACGATACCCACGTGGGAGTCAGGATGCAGAGTTAATGCCTGATGTAAAAAGAAACATAGATGCACTCACATGCGGGCCATTTTAGGGAAATGTGTTCCATGTAAATTCAAATAAAGGTTTGGAAGAAACTCATTTTCATCTTTCCTAGGGAAGACATGGTGTTTCACCCCAGGAATTGTTGTAGGTCCATATCTATTAAGTGATGAGCGGTTGTTTCTTCCTTTGCGCTTTTAATGGTAGCAGAGCAAAGAATCCCTCCTTACTCCAAAACACACCCTACCCTTTCCCCTTTTATCCTCTCGAATAAAATGCCCCTGAAAGGCTTTGTCTGAAACAGAGAAACATGCGGCTTAGCTACCAGAGGAAAGAGCGCTGGCAGGAATGCTCCCTGGATTTTTGCCCAGGAAGCAAGGTGACCGCAGCAGCCTCCACGCTCCGGGGTCAGTGCAACCCCGAGTGGCCCTTGCAGGACCACTACAGGACCCTCAAATCTCTGATCAAACATTTTCTAAAAACACGTCAAGCAAGTGTGCAGTTTGCCCTATATTTTGTCTGCGTGTCTTCTTGCCTTTTAATTTCAGATAGGTGCCTGGAAGCTGAAACCGGCCGGGGTAATAGGCTCGGGACCTCAGGTGTGGGGCGTGGTCTCTTAGCTCGAGTTCTGGAGGACATTTGTTCAGGACTCCACAGTTCTGTTGCCCAAACGCCTTCGGATTGCAGGCCCACCCCATAGAAGCTTTTATATTCTCCAAGACAAAGCCGTGAACGGTGTGTAACCACTGCAGACGAGCGGCGTGGGCCCCTGGTCCTGGCTAGTGAGGTGTGGGTGGCGGGAGCAAAGCAGGTTTACGCTGAGGAGTGTGTTTGCCCAGGCTTACCTCTGCAGGTTTATAAAGCTTTACCCTTTTTAAAGAAGAAAGGAAAGTGTTTACTTTGGGATTCAGTGGGGTTAGGAAGTGAAAGCTTCGTGTATCAGTTGAGTACCCACCAGTGTGACTTCTGTGGGGCTTGGTGCTGCAGGTGTGTGTCACCTGTTAGTGTGTCTTCTCTGTCCTTTTGCCCCTTCTGGCCTGAGACTTGATGCCCCCATGTTCATGTCTCTCCGTCTAAGTCACCTCCACCACCTTATGGAAGGTCAAGCCATTTTCTCCTTCTTTGTGTGTCCTTTTGTTTTCCTCCAAGTAACTCTGAGTTTGCATTTAATAAAGATGCACATGACTGCACATTCTTAACCAAATCAGGGCTTCTCATCCCAGATAAAGGATTCCTTTACCCCTGCCACGGATCCTCTTAAGTGGTCATATTCTTACTTCTTGTGACCATTTTTAAACCATCAACCAAAATAAAATACGTGATGAATGAAGTTTAATGTAGTAAGGCTAAGAGACATGAGTTACTGTGTTTCCATTCATCTTTTTCATTGACACTTCAAGTACTGTCGCTCTTTTTTTTTCTTGAAGCCAAAAGTAAAACTTGAAAATAATTTATCCTTCTCGCTGTTTTTTTCTTCCTCTAAAACATGTAGGAATTCAGTAGGGCTGTGCAGATTAAAGAAACTCAGTTTTAGATGCTGTGTTCCAACAATGGTAGCCAATCCACAACCCGTGAGCCGGAAATCTCATAGTGCCTGGTTTCAAGAATGAGGCAAACAATCTGCATTGGAATTTGATGGAGGCTGATGATTAACTCTTAATTGAAAGCACAGGTTATTTATTTATTTCTCCTATAGATTCTATACGCAAGCTGACTTGGGAGAGAATACTGTTTGCTTTTTGCTTTTGCTATTATTTGGAATAATGTGAAAAGGATATAACTTCTAGAATATTTCTGTGTGAGCTAAAGAAATGCTGAAGAATAGACTTTTAAAGTAGAAAGATAAGCCAATAAATATTTTAGCTGAAAAATCAATAATGAAATGGAGGTAACAGTTATTAGTAATTTAATTAAGTCTGTATCATGTGTAAAATTACCCTCAGCAGCCAGGGTATGGATGCTTATAGGTACTGAAATGTAACACTCATACACCATTTGAAAACAAGGTGACAACATAACGAGCAATAAAAAAATGAAATATTCTAAGATCTCCAACCTACTTCTGAATAAATGAGATGTGCTCCAGTACAGGGAGAGAAAACAATGGCGAGTTGTCTGAAGAATTATGTGACGATAATGGAGAGTTTATATATATTTTCTTTATTGATCATTCACAGAACTTCAGGCTTTCTAGCTAGATTGACAGCTGAGTTATTTGGCCATCCCTAGTGACTGACAACAGGTAATGGAAAGGCTTTTACCATGATATAGCAGCACAGAAGATGTCCTAATTTACTACCGTAGCTCTCATCAAAAGTACCCTGGCAAAAAACACTAGATTTATCACTTCAATTACTGGAATTTCACATTTGGTTTAAGGAAACATGTTTCTATAATGTGACAGGTTTTACAGGTCTTGAACTTGTTCAGATATTGCAGCGATCGGGGTAATCTGAGAGAGATATAAATGAAAGCAATTGCAATAGTTTTAGAAGTTTTAATGGTGTCTACTGGCAAGAAATAAAACAGACCATAAACTGATAGTCTTGGCTATGTGTATTTTAAAAAACTTTCTAAGGCAGCCTAAAAAAATTTTTTTTAACAATATGAAAATGAACAGGAACTGCATTTAAACCATCATAATATTAGAATTATAAATGGATTTCTCTGGTATTATGATTCGAGTGGTGCCAGAAACTCCGCGTAAGAACAATTGCTGGAAGCACGTATGTATTTGTGACTGTTAAATTGAAGAGGTGGGTGTGTGTTTGCGCCAACATACAGAGCGCTCTGTCCAGGAGTCAAACTTTTTGTCTTTTCCTGGTTCACCTGCTTCGTACCTGGCATCTTGTCTTTCTCACTTCCTTATTGGGGACCAATTTCTAATTTCTTAAAATTGGTTACTTCAATACATGATGACGTTCCCATGTTATTTTGAACCCCCTTAAAGCACTGTGTAGTTTCAACTTAGTTCAGGATTAGCATCATCTCAGTTCTTAATTCTGTTGCTAATGTTGCTCCTGCTGTACGAGCTTATGACAGGAAGCAGGCTTCAGGTCAAGGTACCATCTTATCGGGGCCATTATCGGACTGAGCTAATCTGACTCAGTAAGGAATGATTTTTCTTCCATGGCTTGTGAGGTTTTAATGGCACGGCAAAATTAACAATGCTGTACTGTATTAATTCTCACCGAAGACAAGGAATTTAGAATATTGGTGATAATTAAGGTCCAACCAAATGTATTATAGTTGTGAGTAAATTTCATGGTATGAGTTTTCTCTTGGTCCAGTTATAATAAACCGACATTTTTATCTTCTGTTTCTGACTTTCCACAATAGACTGATATCAACTTTATTTCATCCAGCATTTTTATCCAGTGTCACTACGGTCGCTACGTCTGTCTTTTATCAAAGCGCGTCAGAATAGTAGACAGTAGAGAAGAGACAGCAGTAGCATTTGTAGCCACGGTACCGCAGTCACCCCGAAGGCTCACCCATCAGCTCGCCGGGGCCCAAGCAAAGTCACCGTCTCAAACGTGGGGACTCGAGAAATCCTAAAACTGAGTGGTAATAGGAATCAAGTCATTCGTTTATTTTCATTCCAAAGTATGTATTGAACATCTGATATGTTTCAGGAACAGAATAGAAAATTATAGTTTTGAGATCTTGGTAAAATATTGGATTGTCGGAAAAGTCATGACGTATTTTTTTCCGTTTTTCGTTGCAAGAATGCGTCATGACTTTTCCGACAACCCAATAATATGTAAGCACCTTACCATTACTGTTACTAATTAAGATATAATAACAAGCATTTGTAAAGGACTTTGCAGTTCAGAGTGCTTTCAGTTACAGTACTCAATTAAGCGATGTAATCACTTCCCCCAGACTTTCTATACCTGCTAGAAGCTTGCTTATAGAATCCATAGGAGACAGAAATAGATAATCTAACTGTTTCAGTGAAAACAGTTAATCATTCAGGCTCCATCAACCTCCACTACAGAAGGATACTTTGTAACCCTGCAGGAGGCTAATTGCTCAGTTTTTAAGAGTTAAAATTCATGTACTATGCGTCAGCTGAAGGAAAGTTTGGAAGTTTGTGTCCGCCTCCCATGTCCCTGCTTTGTAGAAGGAGCAGAGATTCGCCTGCTTTAGGGCGAGAAGGCAGATGCGGCTGAGGCATTCCGCGTTCTGCGTGGCGCAGCGGAGATGCCAGCCCTTCTGCCCCGCCGCCCCGCGGGGGCCTTTTCTCCCGGAGATGAATGGTGACTGATGAAGTCCGGTGTCAGCAAGCGCGCGTGGGCCACCTTCCTCATACACGGAGGTCAGGCCCCTTTCCCGCCGGCCCTGGCCACCACCCTCCCCGCTCCGTCGCCCCCGTCGCTCGCCCTGCTCCCCCTGTGTTTTCAGGCCTGCAGCCCCAATGGCCCTGGACAGCAGTGCCCAGGACAGTTTCTGTGATGACGGAGACCGTCTCCCCTCTGCCGTCCAGCAGCAGCACTCACCTCCTACGGCTGCTGAAACCAGGAGATGCGGCTGGAACAACTGAGGACCTGAGTTTCCAATTTCGTTTCCTCTGAATTATTCTAAGTTACAATAAGCACAGGTGGCTAGTGGCTCGCGTACTGTACAGTGCAGTTCTGAAACACAAGTCAGTTGACGTTCTTTTTCTACTCAAAACCCTCCATGGCTTGCCTTTTCACTCACTGTAAAAACCACACTTTTCCCAATAGTTAACACGGCTCCCAGGCTCACGCCCTGTTCTCCCCACGGCCACTCCAGTCACGCCGGCCTCCTCGCTGCCCCCTACACCAGAGGGCCTTTGCAATTACTGTTCCTCCCGTAAGTAGCCGTGGGGTCTGCCCATCTCCTACTTCAGTCTTTGTTGACTGTCAGCTCTTCATCAAAGCCTTTCGACTGCCCTGTCCACACCGCAGTCCTCACCGCGTTCCCCATGATGCCGTCTCTCCATGTCCAGGCTGGGAGCAGTGCTCGTGGCTAATCATCAGAATACATCCGAAATCCTCTGAAACACTTCTCTTACCATTTATTTAATTTGTGTTATTTTTCCTCCTTGAGTCAAAGCCCCGTAGGACAGGGTTGTCGACTGCTGCATCCCCGGATCCCAGAAAAGTATCCGGTACATCATACGTGTTTAACAAAGTTTAGGCGATTATACAGACAGGTGAAGATATAGATTTATGAATAATCTAGCAAAAGGTCCACTAAGCAAATGTAATCAAAACCAAAAAGAAGATGCTATAGACACAGTTGAGATGGGAGCATTTAATCCATAGCAGTCCACGATAAATCAAAAAGAAAAATCAAGTGTAGCATGTGAGCAGCATACTAAGATGGAATAAATACACACACACACACTCCCGCGCGTGCACACACACTCGCATTGTTTAACTTGGCATTGTTAAACACTGCATTAACTCTATGGCCAAGTGCCCATGAAATTGTGTGGAACTTATAGTTAGCTTTAAAGGAAAGGTTCAGTAAATTTTTAAAAACTAGGAACTACGGTAAAGTGGATCAAATATATGGTGATGGAAGGAGAACTGACTCTGGGCGATGAACAGACAGTGTGATATATAGATGTATTACAGAATGGTACACCTGAAACCTATGTAATTTCATTAATCGTTGTCACCCCAATAAACTTTAATTTAAAAAAAAAACCCAGGAATTACTAAGTTACATTCTCTGATTCCAATATGATAAACACTAAAAATTTATGCAGGAAAAAACCCAATCACCTGTAAATATTAAAATACTTTTCTATAATAGGGGACAGTAAATTAAGACTACAGCTGCAGACTATTTAAAAAATACAAAAAAAATACAATATGTCATATTAGGACCCATAGAAGTTGACTAACGTCGAATGCAGAAATAAATGCAGTCTTAAATGCTTTTATAAATGAAACGGAAAGGTGTAAGAGTAACTTGGGTTATTTAGAACATGTCCTAAAGAAGGGAGTTAAAAAATGATTGAGTGAAAGCAGTATTAAGTGACCTACAAAACAGAAAAATTAATAATCCAAGATAATTCAAGTAGAAATTAGTCAAACTTGACAAATCAAGAATAAAATTGAAATGAAAAAATTTCATTGTGCTAAAAACACAATGCTTTAAAGACAGTAAGCTATATAATGTAAGGCTGACAAATTTTGAAAATGTCAACAACTGGTGCAAGAATAAATTGAGACCTTTTTCCTTTTTTAATGCTCTAGAAAGTTCTATGACATGAGAATTGTGGGTTTTGCCAGTTTGAAAACTTCAGGAGCAAAATTTATGATCCCACTCTTGTACAATCCACTCACCTGTAATAATCCTTAAACACCCTCCACCCCTTTCTCAGTTACCCATCTCCTACACCTCACTTCGACTGTAGAGCTAAGCATCTTCGATAAAACAGTAAATAGAATAATCTATTCACACACAATTAAAAGTCTTTAGAGTATTAGAAAATCCTTCCATTATATCAATAGGTTAAATTAGAAAACCAAATAATTATCTCAAAGGGTGCCAAAAAGAGTCATTTAACATAAAACCATTTTCTAATGAATAAAAATTAAACAAAATAATAGGTTACATTTGTATATTTGTCTTACCCACAAAAAATTTGAAGTAGCTTACATAAAATATATAAACACTACAAAATACAATAATATAAAATGAAGGCAAAATTTTTGTAAAGACAAGGAACCCAGCCAGGGATGAGAGAATGACTTCCTTTACTTGGTGACTGGCCAGCATCTCTCAAAATTGTGTGACATGAAACAGTTCCCTTGAAATCAAGAGCAAAGCAAGACTGCATGCAACCACAATTATTATTTTAAATAGGCCTGGAAGTTCTGAATAAAAACAAATAAAATTAAAGTCAAAGTAAAGCTGGTATAGCTATTAGAAAGAGAAAAGTTATTATTACTTCGCTCATAAATTATTTTATGCCTAGAAAGGTCTGTGAAAATGTTAAAACTATGGAGTTAATAGCTCAGTAAAACAGCTGAATACAAGATTAATAAATGAAAGTGAAGAACCTTTCCATATTGTAGCTATAACCAATTAGAAAAATACTAGTGAAATAATCCCATTCAAATGCTCACAAAAATAATAGTAGGGAACATAGTTCCTGCCCGGTTTAAAAAGCTAATCTCTTTATTTGAAAAACAAAGCTTTTATTGATAAGTATAGAAGATGAATTGAAATGTTCACTGTTTTACAATGGGAAGATGACAGTTCTTAATCTTATTTATAGTTGTAATTCTAATAAACTTTGAGCAGAGCGACTCAAGTTATATACAAAGTTATATTAACTAAAACGTTGTGCCATAAATGGAGGGTAGCAGTTGGTCGTGAGTGGCGCCACTGAGCGCTCGCTGTGTCCCAGACACTGGACCCATGTATCACCTGGTTTAATCCTCACACCAGCCAGAGGAGATAGACGCTGTCCCATTGCAGGATGAGAAAGCTGAGCCTTGTCTTTGATCTGTTAAATGACAAAACCAGGATTCAAAGTGAAATACATCTGAATCCAAAGCTCTAAGGAAGTGTAACACAACAAGGTCAAGTAGATTAATCAAAATCAGAGTCTGTTATATACAATCAGTTAATATATAGTATTTGTGTGTGTATATGCATACATTTTTAAAAAGGACTCGCAAATCAATTTAAAACTTAGTAAATTGTGCGAGGCCTTTCAGAATGGCAGATAATCAGTGTAGAGCTTTATTGGACACAGTTCACAAAGATAAGTGTTGATGCACTAAACAGTGAAATATAAAAAAAAATAAAAGTTTATTTAGAAATATAATTGAAACGGTATGAAAATCCCAATGAGAAAGCTTTTCCAGAATTTTAACAAATAAAAGAAATAAAAAAGGAATAGATTGATAGATTTAGCTATATAAGCTAAATTTTGTATGTCCAAATTTTCTGAAATAAAAAGAAAATATCTTTTCATAAAATAACACATTAAAGTTTTATATCTTTTTATATTAAAAGCTCATACAAATCAATAGAGAAAACAGCAAACTCAATCATAGGTAGGTAAGAAAGTTGACAGATCAATCATTAAACAGAAAATAGAATTCATAAACAAACATCTGGAACAAGGTGTTCACCATCGCTAGTAATTAAACAAATGCAAACTTTTTAAAAAACAATTATATACCTTTTTCTCTTATCAAGTTAGCAAAAGAGAAACGCAAACAGTGTGGTGTAACGTGCGTTTACTGCAGCTAATAGTTTTAATTGGTTCCAAGTTTTTGGAAAGTAACTTGATGATATGAAACAGGTGCCTTACATTTTTTTCTTATCCTTTGATGTAAGAGAGAGGAGGGGGAGAAAAAGAGAAATATTTCAACAGTGCTATTTATTAAAATTAACCTAAATGTCACGCGTTGGGGAAAGGGATGTGTAACCCTTATGCAGTCACTTTGGATGTCAGTCAGTCGTATGCACTGTATTGCGGCGGGGTTCGCAGCGCCGCTCGGGACCCCGGCAGACCCGCGGTTCAATTCCGTATACATCGTTCAGTAGCTGGTGGCCTGCGGCAACAGCCTGACCTGTCTGAACTCGAAGTTACTCATCTGTCAGATGAGGATAACACTAGGCTGTTCCACCTAAGATATATGAATAAAATAATGCATGTAATAGTTCCCGCTTAGAACACACCATCTAATAAACCTTGAATTATTAACTATTAATTTGGATCATTAGCTACTGTAATTAACAAATGTTAATTAACTATGATGATCAACTGATATTAAGTATATCCTTAATCATAATTAATAACATATTACATAACATATTCTATAATTAATACTGTATCATATGTAAGTATAATTAATGATAGCAAGTTTTAGTAACCCCTTGTCAAAGAAATTGAGGAAGTAAAGCAACCAAGTAAACCAACTCAATTCTTGGGGTGCAACTCGTTGGAGCTGCCTCTGGCTGTGACTGCTGACCGCTGACCCCTGTTCCTGCCTCTCCTCCCCCCGGCCCAGCAGCCAGAAGCCCACTTTCCCGGGGGGACCTCACGTCTGGTTTGAGAGCGTGCTGCGTTGGGGGAGATGCCCAGGCGCTCAGGCCAAGGAGTCCTGGTGGTGGGACGCCTGAGCTCGATTTGGATGCTCGTGTGGGTGACAGTGTCATTGCCACCTCCGTGTCTGCGTTCAGTAGGGTGGCCTGCTTTTGCACGGGACCTCTTTACCGGGCGACCTCGGCTAGCTCGTGGTGTGTACTGCTGTCCACTTGGAAGAATTGGAAGCTAGTGGCCCTCATAATACACTAGCTTTTTGCCTGTTGGTGTTGGTCCGTCTGCAGCACAAATGGAGTGCCATCTGTTTAGAAAGCACTGCATGAATGATTGAGCCAGTTGTGTTTCTGAGGTCTGGGTTGGGGAAGGCAAAGAAAAGCAAAGGGGGAGCAGCGGTAGGAGCGTCAAACCTCCCCTCAGCGTTCAGTGTCTAACCATGGAGGCCAGAGGCTGTTTCCCACGTCAGCCTGGCCTGGAACAGAAGGTGTGGTGCGTGATTAAGCTTGCAAATAAGGTTTCGCCTCTGGCCTTCGGTGAAAATGTTACATTAAGTTGTTATTTGGAGGGTTTTGCGTTTCAATTCTGTTTTGAAGAACTCCTGTTGGGTCTCTGACAAAGAACCAGAATCTCGCGTGCAGGGTTCAGGTTCCGGGAGCCCCCCTCACCTGTTGCCAGGCCAAGAGCACCTGAGCAGCGAGCAATGCTTGCGAAGATACAATTCCTGGATCATCTGTGCCCTTCGATTAATTCATCATGTGTTGTGTCCTTTGATTAAAACCACATAAAAAATGGACCTAAAGGTCACAGGAGGAAATGTGCCTCGCGTCCCCCCGCTCTGTTAAGCCGAGGCCGTGAAACCCTCCGAGATGGCACCTCCCAGCGCGCTCACACTCTGCTGACCAGTTCACCACGGTCGTGTTCAGATGTGCCATCTTGTTCTCACTTTACTTTCCACTAAACATTCAGACTAGTAATTTTGGAGACTTAGTTTAAAGGGTGATAAATTCAAAACTGTGCATTGGTGTGTATTTTTAAAGGAATTATCTCAAATAATTTCAGCTCATAGGCATTTACTGTGGCAGATGTTTGCAAATCTTGGTTTAGAACTGATTGAAATATTTTAAGAAAACTGAAATAATGTCAGTGGTAAAATTTATTTTACCAAGTGCAGATGTGAGACATCAAGTTCAGACTGATGGCAGAATTAACAAAAAAACACCATCTGGTTCAATAATTATCTGAAAGTACTCATATTCTTGGATTTGTTTAATATCACCTTGTTCCCAGCTTTATTTTATCTGGGTCTGCACACCAACCAGACTAGGTTGTACAAAACAGAGACTATTTCCATCTGATCATTTTTTAAAATGTGTGTTTGCATGAATAATGAATCTTTGAATTGTTACTAAACAAGCAAATTATTTGCGTATGTGTCACATCGGTTATCAAGTTTGCACATGTGACAGTTTCAACAGCCATCACGTAAAACGCATAGAGCTTGTAACCATATGTTTTTGCTTCACAAAAAGCTAAAACTCAAGATCAATTTTCAATATGGAATGCACAAATTAACACTTTAAAATGCACCACAATATGTACAGCTTGGCAAAATCTGCAGAAATAGCACGTTTCTAGATATTAACTGATATCTTTGGATTCGACCTTAAGGTATTCAATCATTTTGATTAAAAGACTGATTTCTCATAAAACCACAGTCTGTTGGAGGCGCACAGCCAATGACATTTGAGCATTCATATATTTTCATAAACTTTGAACAATGTCAGTGAGACACCTCTTCAATCTTGGCCACACAACAGCAGGGTATTCAATCTTTCTTTAGCTTAAGACAGAAAATCTGAATATCAGCCTAGAGTTATAAATGTGGCAGCTACACCATGGCTCCGTGTAGATTTCAGGGCGCAGATCTGTGTGATGCATAGGACACTTCACTTCGCTCTCTTGACCAGTCTTTTCTCCCTTTCCCTTCTGCCCATCCCCCCACCCCCCTCGCACCCCCAGGCATGTGGCCAAGGGATTGGGTCCTGTTTTGTAAAACAATTCCTTTGAAGATTTTCTTCAGGGTGAGGGGGAGGGTTTTTAAAATGGCTTCTCCTAATTTCCCGTGCTGTTTGTGATAATTGCTCAAAGTGCCTCGATGCTCTAGCTGCCCCAATATTCCTTCAGCAACTTTTCCATTTTTGAAAGTAATCGAGTCAGCGCGCTGCCCAGTGTGCCTGGCCCCTGCGGCCTCCCGAGTGAGGCCTTAGGGAAAGCTTGGAGATCTTCAGATGCCTCCTTCCTCAGCGGTGCAGTGCCGGTCCTGCGTGGTAGGCGAGGCGGGGGGCGCTTCGGTCTGTGTAAGTGGCCCAGTGTTGAGTGCATCAGCACGCCCCCCTCCTCAGTGCTGTCTCGCGAGCAGCCTGGGCGGAGACCAGATGGGCCGCGAGGGACGGGGAGCAGTTCTGTCGCGCCCAAACAGAAAATGTGACAACATTCTGTGAAGTAAAGAGACAACGGAGGCACATTTTAATATGTTGTAATACACGACAGATGTCTAAAGTGTTTTACCTAAAACCCTTTAATCTTGCTAATCTTTGCGTTTGGCATACCGCATTATTAGTACTCTTAGACAAAGGCTGTTAGAATATTGAAGACTCAGTTTCAATTGCCGTAACCCCACAGAATCAGTGCTTTATAACTAAATCTCCTGCATCGTTGCTAATAGTCCAAGTTTTGTATTTCTGATTATTATCTGCACACACCCCACCCCAATGAAGATCAGATGGAAACCTACATTGGTAAAGATCGAATCCATGAGTAACGTGTATCAGGAAGGAAGGCATTCACTGTGTCCCTAATTTAAGTGACATTTGCTACGTGACACAAAGGAGAGCATTGTTTGAGTGAACATGCACCTTCCCTGGGCTCTCATGGCTTGATCCAGTGACTCGTGATCAAGGTATTTTGGGGACAAGACACTTGCACACCAGTTGTCAGTGCAGTTCCAGAGGGCGAGAGGCCGACACAGCTGCTGTGTGTGGCAAGGGGCTACTGCATGTGCTGACCTTGCTTCGGGGCCCAGGCACACCTTCGGGCAGCCTGCTGAGTGCAACTCGAGTTTGGTGATGAAAGAATCCTCTGCCTTAGCTAGCGGGTGCTTCCTCTAACCAGCAGGCCTGGTCACGTAGGGCTGCCATGCTTCATTCATTAATTCACAACTAGTTATCAAGCGACAACAGGAAACACCCGTGTCCCTGCCATCCTGGAGCCTGATTCTAGGTATAAGTGAGTGTTAAATGACCGCAGGTTATGATAAACGCCACGAGTGGAAGGAAACAGTGTGTGGCCTGCGATGCAGACTAACCGACGCGGGAATCGGGCTGCGTGTGCCCTCACTGGGAAGACGCGGCAGAGGACGGGCCGGCCAGGAGAGCGGGCCGTGCACCCAGGGTGGGCCGGGGCCGTGCTTGCCCCTGAGCCTAGGGCAGCGCGTGTGTGGGCGTGCGAGCGTGTGCCCGTGTGCGTCCATTCTTCATTTCTTCGGCGTCTCATCTGTCCTGTGCCCGCGTTTGTGTTTCAGTGTGTGGCTTATTGCCTGTTTCTGTGATTTGTTATATTTCTGTGAGAACTATTGTCAAGATGCATGGATATGGTGAACAGATGCTTTAAAAACATACATAGAGCTGCAACTGGAGTAACGAGAAATAGCTTCAATCTCAAAGTACACAATAAAACGGAAAAGTTAAGGATGAACTCTTAGCACAAAAGCTGCTTAAGACACGAAAACATGTGTGTGGTGTCCAGGTCGTGAGGATAACATTAAAAATACATCTAAGAATCGTAGTATAAACAAATGGCATCAGTGAAATATTGGAAGGGTTTCCAAAACAGAGTTACGTAAAACAAATCTTTCGGGGGGAAAAGTTAGCCTGGAAAGTCACACAATCTTTTAGTTGGTTATAGACTGTTAAAGAAAAGTGGTCCGAACACGATTATGCCAAGCTCAGTAGCACACCTGAACTGTGAATTCTAAAGCTGGAAACTTGGAAACCCTACCCATGAACTTCAGCGGGTTTGGTAGCTGCGAGCAGCACCACCCAGGTCCATACATTGGATTCACTGTGCCAGTGGGAAAGTCTTACACATTATTAGCACATGTTATTATTATCCATTATTATCCAAGGGATGGGAGTCCTGTCTCCACAGCTCACGTTGTGGATTAAGTTAAGGCTTTCACAGATTCTGTCTGAAATATAATTGGAAATTGTCTGCATAACTGGGGTTGTTTTCAAAATGTGCATTATTGGGAATATGAATTGTTAGCCTGGCATTTAGAATAAATCCCCCACATGAGTGAAGTCATATGGTTCTCTGCTTTTTCTGTCTGACTTATTTCGCTTAGCATAAGAATCTCAAGATCCATCCATGTTGCCGCAAGTGGCACTATTTCCTCTTTTCTGTGGCTGAGTAGTGTCCCATCCTCTATATGTACCACATCTTCTTTATCCAGTCCTCTATTGAAGGACACTTTGGTTGCTTCCATGTTTTGGCCACTGTGAATAATGCTACAGTGGATAAATGTTTTCAGATTTTGGGGTTGGATACCCAGGAGAGGGACTGCTGGGTCATATGGTAATTCTATTCTTAATTTGTTGAGGAACCTTTACACTGCCTTCCGTAGTGGCTGCACCAGCCTGCATTCTACATAACCACCAGCAGTGTACGAGGGCTCCTTTTTCCTCGCAGCCTCTCCAACACTTGTTATTTGTCTTGTTGATAACAGCCATTCTAACAGGTGTGAGTGGTATCTCATTGTGTTTTTGATTTGCATTTCCCTAATAGCTAGTGAAATTGAGCCTTTTTTCATGTCTGTTAGCCATTTGTATGTCTTCTTGGGAGAAGTTTCTATTCATGTCCTCTGCCCATTTTTTTGTTTGTTTGTTTGTTTTGAGGGCAGTGTCACTGGCCCTCACATGTGGGACCTGAACCAGGGCCACTGGCTTCCCAAGCCAGCGCTTACCACTGCGCCACTCGGCCGGCCCGTGCCCATTTTTAAATTGGATTGTTTGGCCTTTTGTTGTTGAGTTGTTTGAGTTCCTTATATATTTTGGACATTTGCCCCTTATCGGAAGCGTTGTTTGGAAATACCTTCTCCCATTCGGTTGGCTGCCTCTTTGTTTTGTCCATGGTTCCTTTTGCTATGCGGAAGCTTTTTAATTTGATCTAGTCCCATTAATTTATTTTAGCTTTTACTTCCTTTGCCTGAAAGCAACAAAGGAACAATATAGATACAGACAACAGTTTAATAGTTACCAGAGGGTAAGAGGGGAGGGGAGATAGTAGAAGAGGGTCAAAGGGCTCAAATATATGGCGATGGAAGGAGAACTGACTCTGGGTGGTGAGGACATAATGCACTATACAGATGATGGATTATAGAATTCTACAGTTGAAACCTTTGTAGTTTTGTTGACCATAGTCACCCCAATAAATTTTAATTTAAAGTAAAAGGAAAATATGCCACATTTCCCTAATTTCTGTACCCTGATGAGAAATTGAAAGGAAATGCTTTAGGCTATACTCCACTCGGCACACCTCCTTTCGTGTATACTTTTGGCCGGAGGACGTACTGGACGCTGTGTGAATAGCAGAGTAAGAGAACAGGCGTCACCCAGGAGTCTCCCTGCAGTGGCGCCCAGCATGGCGAGGCCCCTCGGAGCACAGCCCTGGAGGGGACAGTGGGCGGCCGGCCTGAGAGCTGCCTGGGAGCCCAGCCCCGCCCCGCCGTTCTGGGATGTCACCACCGCCCTCCCTTCCCTGTCCTTGCGTGCTGTGTCCCCAGCCTGCGCTTATCAGCCCAGCACAGCGGCCCGAAGAGCCACCGTGACGTCTCTTTAGTAATTTGCCATCATTAATAAACACTCGTTAATTCAAGGTCATTTTGACCTTCTAGGGTCACGGTGTGCTGACCTGAAAGCCGCCATTCCCTCCTGCACATAGCGGCTCACTCACCTGCGCGGCCCCACGCGCGCGTTATGACGACGCAGACTGTGGGTCTCATGTGTCACGTGCTCAGGGCCAGGTTGAGCCGATTAATAAAGGAAGTTCAGCTTCTCTGCTGCTGGGTAGTGTGCTGGTCGCCGCGTTTCAAAGCGCTGCAAGTACCATGAAAACAATCATCATTTAATAATGCAGCAGGCGATACAATCAGCGGATTCCAATAATACTTATTTTTCATTCTTTAACTAATTTTTGCATAAACTGATCTGAAAATGGCTCTGCACATTTTCTTCTTTACCTATTTCCCATAAAAGAAAACAGATCAAAACAAATTTTAAAGGACATTGATAGTCTTTAGGGTGTAGAGAAAATTGATCAAAATATTAATTAGACTTTTGTTTTGCTAGTTTGCATTAGACAGATGGAGTTCTGATCTTTAACAGCAGCCTGACTCATGAAACTGCTTGTGTACTAAAATGCCATTATTAACACAACAGTAGTTTTCAGCAGTTGGTAATTATTGGCATAATTAAACATTTATCAAGAAACGAGTATTTATCATTCATTAAACTTTCATTAAAAATCCATCTTAGCACAGGCTAGATTCGCCAGTGATTTTCAAGTGCTAACTTCTTAACGTCTGGCAGGAAGGCAGAAGACTTTCAGAATAAGTAAAGTCGTACACTAGGTAACGTTCCAGGAATTGTGGGCAATTATAGGAGTTCAGATGCAGTTTATAGTGAGTGTTTCTAAGACTTGGACCCAGGGTGAGAAGGCACTTGGCAGTACTCTTCAGGCTTTACAGCACTTGGCACTTCTGAACAGCCTATCTGGCCAAACATGGCACCCTTGGCCCAGAAAAGTCACTGGTAAGCAAGCTCTGTGATGGTGTTCACATACCCTGAATTCCCCAAACACGCAGTGCGTACAGATTTTAGGACACGGAGCTGTCTCCTGTCAGTGGAGGCGGGCACAGAAGCAGGTACCGGCGGGTGGCACCCTGATGCCGGGAGGGTGGGAGCCTGGGCCACGCCCACAGAGCACCTCACCTGCACAGGGCACCCTCCGGCTCCCAACAGGCCTTGTCGCAGGGTACGCGCCACCGTGTGTGCAAGCCGCGGCCCGGGTCACGTGCCCATTTATGGACTTCCTTGGATAGCAGGCCCGTTCCGCAGAACCCTCAGGAAGGAGCCAACGGGCACGGAGTTTGCTGTGTGGACAGTTCTGTCTGGTGGCTGCCGTCAGCTCCTTTGTTGTGCTCGCACTGGGTTTTCCTTACCCACTGCGCCCTGCTCTCACCTCCCCAGTCTGGTGCTCCCCGGGTCACCATGCTTTTGCTTTGGTCCCACGTGGAACCTTGTCCCTCAGTGACTTTAGAGCCTTCCCAGCCTTCTCTGCTCCTCCTGGATTGGGGGCAGGGGAGGTGTCCCCGCCCACAGCTTCCACACCAGCTCCCCGCACACTCACTGAGCGCCGTGCACATCCGCAGGCTGGGCGTCCCTGCCAAGACCTGCACGCGGGAAGAGAAACGGCGCTAGGTGACCAGGACGCTCAGGAAGCCTCCGCACGCATATGCTGCTGCTTCACATCTTATTCCATATTCAGCAAGTTTGCTTTTGTTTTCTCTTGGGCAAAGAATTTACTGTATCAGTGCTTTTATGTCACAAGAATGAATTGAATTTGTACCCTTTAGAGCAAACAACAATAGACAGAGTGGTAACCTAGTGGAAAACAAATAGACACCCCGTCCCTTTTGGGGACTCAGAGAGGTTCAGAAAGATGGGGCTGACGGTAGGGAGGTGGCAGATAAGAAGAGGCCAAAGCAGGAAAGAATCCAGCGGTCATTTATTACCATGCCATCGTCCTCGTGTTTGCTGAACCAAGGTGGAGAGTAATGATTCAGACAAATGGCGTTAATCATAATAGCTGGCCCTTTGGCAAAAATGGAAAACCTAGCCGTGCAGCAGGAGACCTAATCAGATTCTCCAAAACTTGCTTCGGAAGGAGAGAATTTTCTGTCTTTAGTTTCTCTGTCAATGGCTTCCCGTGGGATATATCATCTTTAAAAGAAACAGAGTGATAAAAAATTGTGCCCTCTTTCCTCCTCTTTTCCCTGACCCACCCAGAGATAATCACATTAAACTTGATGATTAATATGTATAGTGAAACTGTATTATTTTATATCTTCCTCATATCTGCCTAATGTGATAAGACGGCAAGAGCTGTAATGACTAGTCAAGTCATAGTTTCCATAATCCTGATCATCAGAATTTAGCGTGACTTACTTGGAAAGGATTTTAAATGGCCTCATGCATCATGAAGCCAGGCTTTGGCGTGGGTTCGTGTTCTGTGATTCTGTGGGAAAGCTCACACAGATCCGTTCAGAAGTTAACTCATCATTAAGTATATTTAAGTGCATTCTGTAAGTACTTCTCAAAGACTGTGCTTAATGTCCTTCTCGATCTTTCATAGATGTTAAAAGCTAGTGAAATAATTTCATTTGTGTTTGCTCTCTGTTGGATTTTTATGGATTCTTTTAAATTAGCCTCATCAGTAGAATATATTAGTTATTTTTGTAGATATAATTTCATTAGCTACAAAACCAAAATTCATTTAGTCCTAAATAGTTTCAGATTTATTAATTAGGTACATTTTGTCATCACTTTATCACACATGCTTTGGCACCTCCATTCTTGGAGCATAGTGCTATTGTGCAGAAGGGAAAACAATTTAGAGGCTCAGTTATATATCATCTCTAGGGGAAAATTATGGTGACATGTGGGAAGTTAATGTACACACTTTAGATTCTTGGCTTGATTTGCTGTTTTCTTCTTCATAACTCTAGGTAAACAGTTCGTGCTGCCATTTAATGCACAGGTTAAGTGTAGTTGCTGGCTATTATACATCATTAAAGTAAGTAATATTCAGCCATGGAAGAAAGATGGAAGCTTTTCACTTGTAGCCACTTGGACATTTCATTTGTCAAATGGTACAGCAACGCAAAAATTAGCCGTGGCTGCCTTCCTGTAATCTATAGCAGAGTGCCATAAAATTAAGCAACACGTCACACCTTTTGGCTGATTACTGTGACTGTGGTTTGCATCCCCCCCACCCCCCATCCCTATGACAGATTTGGTTAAAATAAACAAATAAGTAAATAAGTAAATAAATCAGTGCTATTCATCTAAAACTTTGTTTCTAATACTCAGTTGTTGTTACCCACGTCAACCAAACACTGGATTCATCTTTGAACACAGTTTCCAACAATTATGAAAAAGGTAGATATCTGTTACATTAAGTAAGTGGCATCTTGCATGCTCCATCATTTTATTACAACACTCCCAGCCCCCAAATAAGACACCAAAGCAAATAATGGTTTAGCCATATTGATTGAAGTCCAGTATGGCCGATGAGTAGACACCAATGGGCTGCATCTCAGACCCTGGCCCTCTATATCTGATCAATAGCCAATTTATTACTAATCACATCCAATAAACAGAACACTAGACATTTGTTTTCATCAGGCAGCCAGCAGGCATGGAATAATTTTTTTAAATAAGAAACGGCCCCGCACCAGAAGGCCCACGACAGATATGCCCTGCACCTAAAGCCACTGGACGTTAGAGCTAGACAGCTCGTCCCAGGGAGATCTTGTGTGTATCTGATTGCCGGTGGGCACCACATGCCCCTCCCTCTGGAATACATTACAGACACCAGCTCTTGACCTCTGGCGATTCCGTTAGCTGAGATGTCTTATGCTAGGGAGCCGCTCACACCGGAACAGGTCTATAGGAATCAGTGCCAAGAAGAATACTGTCTTGCTGCCCCTTCTCCTGGGTTACTGGGTGGCTTATACAAAGACTGGGATGAGTTCGTAGAAAACAAAGAAGCCAGAGGAGGCAGGAATGGGTGAAGGTGGGGAAGCAACAGCATTGCGGAAATACGGGACTTCTGTTGGTGCCCAATCCAACATGGAGCTGTCTTCTCCCAGAGCGGCAGTGTGCGTGGAAGTGTGGGACATAACCATCACAGGCATCATACGCGATGTAAAACTGAGCTTCAACAGACGATGCCTAAGGCAGAGGTGATGCCGCGAGTTCCAAAAACCCATCCTCAATTTTAGCAGGGGCTTTTCAACCTTAGCGGCTAGATTACAGCGGTGATGAGAAAAATACTGTAATTCTTTGATTTCATTCTCATTGTGATTTATGTAGAAGAAAACAACGTTGATAGAAAAAAAAAAAAAAACCTGTGAGATGGGAGGGGGTAGTGTCACCTAGTTCCTGTCTGAGTGTGGGACCTTTATTGTTTCACAGGAGAGAATTCATCCCATTTGTCGTGGAAACGACATACCTGAATGAATCCGTCTACCTAGCTCACACCCAGGCTGGGGAAAATGATTTATTATCTGTCCCTGGGATTTCTCTGAGCATTCCGTCTAAACTTTAAAAGAGGATTACATTTGCGATTAAATCTTAACAAATGTTGTTTTAACCAGACTGCAATGTATGTTATTGACAACAAGCGACTTTTCTTCTCAAAATAACATTGGTGCTTAGGCATGCAATTTACAAAAATGACAAGAAAGGGTGGTACTTTCCCCAAGGTGAATGTGAGCTGACTGATTAGCTGGTATTTTAACTTAGATTCTTGCAAATTACAGACATAAGAAACCCTGCAATTTATATGTACTTTAGAAGTGAAAGCTTTAATCCCGTGATTCATGAAAGTAAAGTGGTAATAATTTAAGTACCATATTTTATTTATCCCGGAGACTTGTCAGCTGATACCAGAAGTATTTCTACTATTTTGGAGTTGCTGCCTTCGGCCACCTAATTGCTTCTGAGGAAGTAAGAGGGAAGCTGCGTATATAACTACATGGAGTGCCTTTGGCAGCATCGAGCCAAGGCGTCAATCAGTCCATCTGGGCAAAATCACAAGCTGACTCCGATATTGCTAAATATTTATACTGTCAAATACACACAGACATCCAGATGAAAGGAGGCTTTCATTAGGAATTCTCCAGCCTGTCAGTTTAAAGATGTAGATTAGAGCAAAACCTCCCACTATGGTACTGAGTGCTCAAGAAAAGTCTATATTTAGCCATTCTGAGCAATAAATATCATCATATTGCCTCATTTAGGTAAATAGAGAATAAATATTGTCAAGATGATCTGGGGATAATGTAAACAGAGCCCTGTTCAGAGTCTCTGTGACGGGGATTCCGGGACAGTGATGTGTGGGTGATGCGAGCTGGTCTAACCCTTTTCCTTAATCACTCCCCCTCCCCTCCTGGGAAACAGAGAGTGTGTTGCTGACAGATTAGGGGGGAAAGATGAAGAGAGGAAAAGATTTTTAACCACAAAGGTGGTTTCCAGTGCCGCGAATCAGGACACTAATTAGTGTTCCTGCTGCAGCATTGTCTTGGTAGTTGCAAAAGCTGCCTCCGCCACCGAAAATAGAGATATCTGCGGCCGCCCTGAAGTTCACTGCAGCCTTGCACAGCTAATGAAGCCCGTCGGTCTCAAGGGCACGTGGCCGCGCAGCCGCCAGGACGCACCTGACAGTCACCGAGGCAGGGCTCGGGCTGGGGCTCCCTTTGTCTCACGGCTTGTCACGGGGTGACTTCGCCAGGACAGACCGGGACCTGCGCCCGGCACACACGTTTCTGGGCTGTCCCCTCACAGGCGCGCACTCCCCGCTCTTCCCTGGTAATTGATAATCCCAGAAGTTATACTCAATGGGAATTTTAACTGATGTCAAAGTTTTAGTTAATTACACTAGATGATTTTTTTGAGATTAATAATTAACATCTCTCTTTATAACTAAATATCCATAATTAATCAGCAAATCATAACGTGAAGACTAATTAACTTCAAACTCACATCTTAACAGAAAATCCATATTACTCTCCAACGTCATTAATTACCAGAGTAATCAAAGTTCGCCCTCCTGGGATAAAATATAAAGCGGTGTGGGTTTATCAGCTAAGCTGTTAGCATAGACAGATTTCCAAAGTCACTTCCAGTGGCATCACAGATTACAGTGACCGGATTATCCCAACACGTTTTCCTTGGCTTCCTGGGACGTTATGGATGAGCTGCTCCCAGCAGCTCGCTGGGTAACCGGCACAGCGGGGCTGCTGCCGGGTCTGGGGCTTTTCCACGGAAGGTCAGTACGGCGATTTCCGGCAAGCAGGTAATTCGGCTCGGTGTCTTCAGGACAGCGTTGTGCCCGTTGCCCTCCCCCTGCCTCGCAGTGCGCTAGTTACTGGTTTAAAAGAGCGAGGAACCAGCCACAGTGGGCGCCCCATGTTCACAAACAGGAATTTCTTTTCAATACAGAAAAAACTCGAAATGTTGTATTTATCAATTACTGTTAAATAAACCTTAATCATTAAAGAGCTGATGTGCAGAAGGGAGAAGGATACGCAGGACAAAAAGAATCGGCATGGACATCGCAGGGTATGAAATGGGGCCGTTTTCGTTTCTGAGAAACACGGTGGCACCGCTTCTAAAAATGGGGAAGTGTCCTTTCAGGTTTTCATTGAGGGATTTAGGAGTTAAAAGTGTACTTAAAATCCACGTTTTGGTGACTGTATCACCTAATCTTCAAGTGTACACGTCACGCACCGTTCTGTTTTGTGTGGCAGCTGTAAAAATCCTAAGCAATTTTTACTGTCAAGAAAAGGCTGAATAAATAGGGGCTGTTAACTTAGGCAGATATCTGAGGTTACGTGGCAGCAATCAGGGACTCGCAGCGCCCCAACTAATGGGATATGATCAGAACCTGTTCCTAATAGCCAGCTAGAGGGGCCTGAATATGAAGGTTTCTATAATTTTGTTGTCAGCTTGTGATGTACTCTGGTGCTAATTATTTGGAACAATTATGTTTTCCTAATAACAAAAGAAGAAGCAGTGAATTAAGCAGGCTTACCTTCAGATGCTCAGATAACAGTTTAAATGCACGTGCATTAAGAAAGAGCATTCCTTTTTTGCTTTGCGGAGCCCTAATTATTGAAGATACTTGTCTTTTTCAATCCGCTGCTTCCACTTCTTTTAAACCTGTTCAATGTGTCAGTTTCCACTGATGATTCAGTAACTAGTATTTTCTCAGCCTTAGGTTTGCGCCTGTACCTCCCATAGGCTGCTTACTTCAGTTAGTTATTCAAAAACCATAATTAGTGCAGTAATTAACGTGTGGATCCTTCAAAGGGAGACTGCTGGAATTGCGGGATGCCTCTCATCATTCTTACTGATGTGCGGATGATAAAGAGACTTCGGGTGATGTGACAACGGGGTCTGTATCCTTGCACATTAACTGTGCTGCAGGGAAATTCAGGCAGGACCTTGGTCCACAGGGCCCTAACGTTTGAAAAAAGTAATTATCCACACTGTTTCTATAATTCAACTAGGTGTTATCCTGCATTTGCAGCTGTCAAATCATTTGTTTTAAATTTTTTAATGTCTAATGAATACTTGAAAGTTTTGAGTTTTGCACATTATCTCTTAACCAATTTCCAAACGAAGGTGCCAAGGGTTCTTCCCCCGCCCCTTTGTAAGCCATTATGGAGAGAGGGTTTCTTGACAATTGATTTCAGGCATTTGATGGTTATTTGAGTTGATGCGGTTTCAAAATCATAGTCATAAAGAAAAGACTCAGTTTCATACATTTCCCTGGGGAAATTGTTTTGGTTAAATCTCAGGTTTGTCATAAGCTGAATCTGTTGGTTTCAAGCCGTGGCAAGTGAGTTGTGTACAGTTACGTGTGCAAGCCATCGAGGGGTGCAGCCATGGCTGGGCTGGACGGCCTCCTCTCCGTGGCTATTTCAATCGGATGCTTGGCCTATAACTTCTATATATAGTGGCCCTTTCTTCACACTGTATCTGCTCCCCAAATCCCAGACTGTGTTTGTCCCTCAGGCAGGTAGTGGAACAGCTGTGGTGACGTGGGGTGCGCTTTTCCTAAGGTTGTGTCCGGGAAGGGGGCCCGAGGACCTGCTGTGTTGTGCCCCCTTCAGGGCCTGACATCCGGACAGAAGTGGGAGTGGGGAGCTGGATACTGGACATGACTCAGTAGGGACAATCACATAGAAAACAAAACCTTGTTTCAGCTGAATGATCATGGGTTGGTTCCCCATGATTAGTATCTTAAGAAAAAAGATTACGGGTCTAGATCTGCATTTAAATGGGGTGCAAGACTCTTCCTTTATACCTTATCAGTTGGATGCACGTATCTGTGTATCTTCACATCCTCCGTATCTTGTCCATTGCTCTGAGTTCACAGAGCAGCTTTACATGTTATCTTTGCTTCAGGGTCAAGAGTGGACTGTACTTGGTTTCAACTACAACATAATCGCACGGTTCAGTATTATCAGATCATCAATAACTCGTAGCTGCCTGAGTGTGTGTTATTAGCACACAGGCCCTGTCACCCTGTCGGCCACCAGAACACAAAGCTGCCTGCCGCTTAACCCTCTTCCCCGAACACACACCGTGGACATCCACCTGTGTTCATGCTGCTGCCATGAATTAACTGTAAACTGAGTCAAGTTTTTACACTCTCTCTAATGCACAGCCTTCTGAACACCATCCTGATTGCGAAAAGCAGCTTAGGAAACTGCCATGGCGTAGCACGTGGGACTAGCACGGCCCCGCATGGGGTGCCACCAAGCACTTTACTGACAGCGGGTCACACGGCGCAGGGTGTTTTCAGAAGTGAGAATGGCCTCAGAAGCGAGTGGTTCTCGCAGGACTCAGGCCAGGCGCATGGTCCTGGTCCCTGAGACTTACGGTCCCTTCCCAGGGTCATCACCCCATCGTAAAGGCAAAGAAACTGAAGCCTCGACAAGGCAGGTGAGCCACTCGGTGGCTGGGCCAGGGTTGTGTTCTAGAGCGACCTGAGCCCTGAAGGCTGCCTGGAAGCGGAGCATCGTTGGCAGGTAAAAGCCTCCACGTGCCCGTGACGTCACCATCAGTACTGTAAAGGAGACGGCACTAGTGACCGCTGGGACAGCCATGGGTCCCCTGTCCGTTAGCCCTGTAAGAGCAGGTGTCACCGCTCTCACTCTCCACATGCACAGAATCCACCTAAACCAGCAGTAGCTTGACACTCCTCACGATGTCACGGTGGCCGTGCGACACCCAGGCCTGGTGAGGGAGCACCATAGGCCTCCACGCTGGGCTTACATTGGAGCCCACCGAAAAAAAAAAAATCATAAACAGAAAGCCACTCCTCAGCTCTAGGGTAACTGAAGGTCAGTAGTAACCACAATCATAGCCATCTGGGAGATGGCCACATGGTCATTTTTTATAGCCACATTCATTTAAGACATGGCCTTCCTTTAATTACGGAGAGGTGGCAGACATTCACAGATGTCCTGGAGAGAGCAGGGCGAACCTTCGCGTAACTCCCAGACAGCACTGAGCCTCGCCCGGCAAAGGTCCATCTTCAGCTTTAGGTCATTCGCATCTCCTCTTTTTACGTATCTAATTTATATACATTTGGCTTCTCTGAATAGCCATTGCCTTTTCAATTAGCTTTGATCATTTCTGTATCATCAGTAAAATAAAACATAGAAATAAGTGATAATTCAGCTTGTTCATTTTTGTAATTATTAGACTTCTGAAGATAGTATGAATCGTAGGATTTGCATTGTGTCTAGAAAGTAAATATTATACTGGGCAGAGCAGATTTGTTTTCAGGTGCTAAAAATAAGTCATGGAGTTGCTCCAAATCACTAGAGATGAGGAAAAGAAAGCCATGGTATTAGATAACTCGAGAACCTAGGATTCTTTACATGGGAAATGGTCCAGTTTCCAGGGAACACAGGACGCGTCCCGTAGCATTTGTGACAGGAAGCCACCCAGACTGCTCAGGAACTGTCCATGACACGGAACTAAGTGTTCATAGCTCGTGCACTCACTTTTTTAAATTCAGGTTTCATTTATGTAGAGTAACTTTAATCCTTTTTAGGTTTGCTATTGGATGAGTTTTGACAAATATGTACAGTCGTGTAACCATCACCACAATCTAGTTGTAGGACATTTCTGTCCCCCGCCCCCAAGGTTTCCTCATGTCCCTCTGTAGTAAATCTCTCCAGGCAGCACCCAGGCCTTGGCCCTTCCGCGACCGTCATCTTTCCCAGAATGTCACATAAACGGACTGTGCAGCAGTTAGCCTCTCCAGCTTACGCCTAGAGAGCCATCCCTGTTGCATCCAGCCGTCGGTTGTCGCCTGTTATTACTGAGCCGTGCTCCGTGGTCTGGATATCCTGTCACATGTATATCCATCCTCCTGTTGATGGGTGTTGGGATTGTTCCCAGTTGTGGGGGGGATTGTGAATACCGCCACTGTAAACATTGGGTACAGATGTTTGTGCGGACATGTGTTTTCGTTTCCTTAGGAATGAGATGGCAGAGTTATATGGTAAGAAATTGCCAAACTATTTCCCATAGTGGCTGTGCCGTTTTGCCTTCCCACCTGTAATGTATCAGTTCCATTGCTCACATCCTCGCCAACACTTGGTATTAGCAGTCTTTCTAATTTAGCTATTCTAGTGAGTGTGTAAGGGCATTTCATCATGGTTTTCATTTGTGTTTTCCTAGTGACTAATGTTGTTGAGCACCTTTTCAAGTGTGTATTCATGTGTGAACTGCTCTGATTTTTAGAAGGTTTTTCCTCATAATCAGTTGAAGCACGCCTTTGATACATCAGACCTACAGGTCATGTGTGATCCCTTTTCTACATGGCAGCTTGCCAGACACTTGGAAACTGTTTTGTGTCCTTGTTTCACCTCCAAATCTGCCGAGCCAGCCTGCTCAGCTGCTTTATCTGCCCCACCACCTGCGCCCACCTCATGCGGTATGGTTTCTGGGCCCATCCCGTCGTCTGCATCATGTCCATGTGCACGTGTTCCAGCGTATGCTCCTTCGTCAAATTCCTCTCTTAAAACATGGTTCCTAGCATTGAGTGCAATGCTCTCCTTTGCAAGTACTGTCTTCTTAAAGCAGCCTGAGACTGGGTTAACTTCTGTGGCAGCCACAACGTTCTATCGTGGTCCCATCTAGTAAGCTGCCCTGAGATAGCATGGCTTCATCTAAGCTGCTGATAAAAAACGCTCACCTTGCCAAGTGCGGGGCCCTGCGCCTTGGTATTGGAGCCGCCCTCCCTCTGAGTCTGTGTAATCGACAGACAGCAGTGCATAAAAGCATGTTCATGGGAGCCGGCTGATTTCATCATCGGTGGCAGAATCTTTTAATAGCTAAACTGTTGATTGTTTCGGATATTTGGAGCTGCTGAGCAGTTATGAATTATTTTGATTACCTTTAATCTTGGGTGTCTCCTATATGCTCCTGGAAAAAGGTACTGAGAAATATGCCAATATAACAGCATAAGATTTTGATCTAATAAATATAATATAATATAATATAATATAATATAATATAATATAATATAATATAATATAATATAATATATAATAATTCCGTATAGATAGATAGATAGATAGATAGATAGATAGATAGATAGATAGATTCCGTACATTTGGGCCAAAATATAAAACACTACTAGAAATGTTCTAGCAGATGAGAGTAGACGGTCTTTCCCTGACATCATTAGAAAGTTTTCGTCAAGTTTTCATAATTTACGGACCTGGCATAAGGTCCATTTTTAGGACCTAATGTAGCGGCATTTGGGGGAAAATGTCTTGCTCTTTGAACAAGTGTACACAATTAACTTGTTTACATACAACTTCACGAAAGCGTGTTTTGTTTTGTTTTGCTTTGTTTTTAGGAGGCAATAAAGCCTTTAGAACTGGCTTCCTCGATAGTTCCAGCTTTGACTTCAAGAAGCCACTGGAAGATTCCACATTATTCGTGGATCCTGTTACCTTAGGGTTTGTTCAGGCTGATTTTGTTTGCTTGGTCTAGTGTTTGCATCTGTTGTTTCATTATTCCTCCCAGTATAGGAACATCCCTTGGTAACCCTTCTGATCAGGAAATAGGCCTGAGCTCAAAGTAGCCGTGTTCCGACATCACTTATGCGGTTCTTCTCTAAAACTCTATAAACTTGTTAGTGTCAGAGAGATTTTCATTGATACATTTTAAGACAGGTGGTGTGAAATAAATATATTAATTGTATTTTATTGTAAGTAAATTATGTAAATATGCCAGATGTGACTAAAACCACATATTAGTTGACTGGTTTATTAGGGAAAAAGCTATCACTGATAGTTACATGTGGTGTGTGTGATGTTGTTCGAAATTTCTTATTTTCTGCTAAAGATGACTATTTGCCTAATGTTGTGGGCCAATACTAAAGATTGATTTTGGTATCAGCGTTCTTCTGGTGCGCTCGTTACCGCTGAACTCCACACTCAGTCTAAGCACATTGGTGCAAATTTCATTATAGCAAACGCTTTCTTCTAAGATGTTATTGTAAAGTAAAAGAATGCAGTGTCAGCAATATGTGTCTGAATGAGGAATGACGTTTTTTCAGCTTGATTAGGAAAAAGTGTGCGTGTGTGTGTACGTGTAAAATATATAGCTGTGTTCATCTCAACAAAGTTTTACATTAGAACTTTATGTCTAACTGGAAATTAAAAGTTGCTCATTTTAATTAAAATGCATTTTAAATAACTGAACCATTTCAGTTTACATTGTTTACATAGGATTATAAGCACTCAGCCTGCCCGAATGCCTGAATTCCTTTTTCTGGCATTAAGTGGGGGCATTCAGCGGAACAATTGGCAAGCCATCGGCTTCCTACATGTACACCCTTTGCCTGCAAACAGTGGGAATGTTGCCCTGGAAATGTGGCTGAAGTTTCATGAAAATGAAACATGAAGCCTGCCAGGCCCATCTGTGCCAGCTTATAAAACAAAAGCACCAATTTTATCATCATTGTCTTTTGTTCTCCACAGCGCTATTCATGTGGCTGTGTTCAGGATGCCAGAGTTAGGGGCATCCATTGATCGACTGCTTCCTTTGCTGCACTGTTTGTTCTCGGCTATAATACTTGTCACCCCTATACCCTCTGCTTTTTTAAAATAAAGGGAACTTTAGTGTCGGGAATCTTGAGTAATTTTATAAGGTTTTGTGATAACAGACCAAAGGGCTTTGTTTGTGGACTGCAGATCACATACGAACAGGGACAGGGTGGGCGAACGTGCTTTTGAGCAGAAGAAGAAAATCTACTGCTGGCATAAGTCTCAGAAACTATAAACCTGTTATTTTATTATATTGATGTCAGTTTTCATTATCTCCATGAATGGGCATTCCCCATCTTAATGCATAGTGTGTGCATGGAACTAACCAGACAGTGTAAGCATGGCTTCTTTTAATGTTTCTGAATTTCCATTCAAAAGATCAGAAATAATTCTTATCTGAAATCACAGGGGCCAAATATGAGAACTGTAAATCCGTTTGAGCCCTAATGCTGCAGTCAGCCCATTATTTTCCAAATCTGGGTAACACAATCAGCTATATTGGGGCGGTGGTGTGTGCTACGAGAACATTTATCATCTGTATCCCAACAGGAAAGGGGTGACTGTACATCTCAGCTGAAGGAGTTAACAGTATGGGGCCAACCAGCACAGGATGCCTCTGTGGACCGAGTAGCGCGGTCCGAGTCGGTTCCTCAGCCCTTCCATCCCCAAGAGCACCGCATCCTCGTGGGATCACGTATTCCACGCTAGGACAGCGGACAGACTCATGGGGCCCAGCTGTGGTCCGAGAGCCCTGGGCCTCCCCAGAAGGGCGGGTGGGAAACCCAGCACCTGGGGTCCCTCTGCCCGCCTTAGCCAGTGCCACTCGCTTTCCGCCTGCCTTGTGGTCTCATAGTTCCCATACTTAGTCCCTCCAGGAAGGGTGGGCTAGGCCTGCAGTCCATGGCCATCAGCGTGGCGCAGTCCTGACTCCGCCCGTCGAGTTTCAGAGCCTGTTACAAGCAGAGCAGACAGCGCCTGCCTTTGGTTCAGCTCTTCGAGTGGCTGTGCAAAGGATCTCTATGCTACGCTGATGGCCTTCCTTCCTTGATATTTTATTTTCATCATGTTGGATTTAAGACTGATTTAAAAAAACAAAACAACACTTTTCTCTCCGGGTACGCATATTCCGCGAAGGTTTGGGCTTAAGAAGTCCCTTACCAGGATTTGGTGTTCTCCCCCAATGGCCCTGCCCTCTGTCCTTCAACACGCCCGAGCTAAGTTGAGGCCAAATAAATTGTGTTCATGGCAGTGTCTTTGTTGATTGAAAAGAAATGCAGCTCCTATATGGATAAGGCTGTCCCCAGAATCCAAGCTAATTTGGGGTATATGGCTTAGAATACTTAGGGTTCCAATTCTGCATATAAATAATTCAAAAAGTGGGACAAGGAAACCAAAACTGAATAATAAAAGCGTGATTTAAGAAGGAACCAAGCTCAGTGGGGTGAGCTGGCTGAGTTATCATTTTAGGGGTGTTTGTTCCGACGGTGTATGGGCGAAGCTGACGTGCAAGGCTCATCTTGGGGGTTTGATCCCTGGTAGGACACTGTCAGAATAAGAGCAGAAAATGAAGCAGCATTTGTTGTAGCCACTAGGGGTAACCAGTAAAAGAGAGGCCTCGGCAGCGGAAGTTACTCCAGACGCCCAACGCAGGCGCTGCCTGTCCTCAGCGGCCAGTTTTCCAGTGGAGGCGGCTCAGCACGGGGTCCTGGCAGCTCCACGCCGGCCCTGGGCCTCCTGCAGCCGTAGGGCCGCGTCTGAAGGCTCGTTTCCATAATGGAGGCTTTCCCAGGAGGCGTTTTCCCTTCATTTTCTGTAGGTGGTTTATCTGCTGGACTTTGTGGAATTTCTGTTCAGAATTCCAGATATTTGCTAATACTTTTCAAGGCATAGTTTCTGCCTATAGATACCCTCGCATCCTGTAAATGAAGTAAGACAACAGCTGTTCCATCACCAGGGGAAGACAGACGTACCACGCAGCCATCAAATGGACACGTATAAAAGCTGAGACGTATGGTGTCACTCTCTCTGTTTTACCCTTTGGCAATTCAGCTTTGAGTTTCTTTCAGCCGGCAAATGAGGAATTAATTCAGCACTGTCACTCTGATTGTCTTGCGACTCCAAGAAAGAGTGGGACGTATTTGTTCAGAAAAACACTTGATGACATTTCACAGTGAATAGAAGTGAAGTGAAACATACACATTTCCATATTTCGATGAACGTTATTCCAAGTCTCCCGTACCTTCCTTTCCTTCCTTCGGGGGAGGAAGCCACCAGTCAGTCAGTGCTGCAGTCTGCCCTTTATGTAACATGTGGCTCGCGTTGGTGCTCAGAGCTCGCTAGCCAGGTGCCCTAAAGGGACATGGGCAGAGCTGCGTCCTCGTGTTCGTGGTGGGCCCTCGGCCGCTGTGTGTCCTGGCGGGCTGCCTCTCGTCTTCTGTCTAGTACTGCCCTCGCTACTGTCAGCAGCTGTCTGGTTGGAAGGGTGAATGCCGTCATCTTCCCGGGAATCCGTTCCCTATGGGAGGCCTAGCTCCAGTTACATGGTCTTTGTCACACTTGACATGGAGACGCGGATGCTCACTCTCTTCTGACTGGCCTTCCAAGAACCCACCTCTTGACGGACCGGCTCTGACTCGCCATCGTCAAGGTCCCTGGGTCTCTTTAGTCACCTCTGTTCTCTCCGCTCAGCCCCCATGGTCTGCCTGGGTGATTCCTCCCCTCCGTTACCGTGGACCGCCGCCCGTGTTCCGCTGGCAGCCAAATGAGCAGTTTCCCACCAACCCCCGCTTCCCCGGGCCCCAAACGCGCTGCCGTAAGAATCTCCGGGCGCCTCCTGTTGGCTCTCCCACGGGGTCCGCTTCTCAGCTTGACTTCTAAATTGAGAGCCGCACTGGTGTGCTGGTGTCGGAATCCTTCACATTTTGTGCCTTTTAAAAAGTCAGCTAGATAATTTTCATACATTGCATAATAATGTTGAAAATGTTTGCTTTGTTTTGAAATGACAAGATAAGAGAGCCTGCTGTTTGCAAGCTCTTATTTGCAAATAACTTATTCTGCTGGTGCACAGTCATCCTTGATAATTTAAATTGATGTTTTCTTTCCCCTTTGGATATGGTGTTGTATATGTATGGCTGTAACGTTTCCCCCCTTCTGATGGCCTTCGAAGGACAGTCATCACGTGCCTCCCACAGACCCCGCCTCCTGACACCATCACCATCACTTAGGGACTCGGGCCTCTCAGCCTATAGCACAGGCTCTGCACTCTGCCCCGCCCCCACCACCGATGCCTCCGACGCCACACAACGCTGGCTTCTGATTGGCCCTGTGCCTCTTGCCCCTCCATCCTTGCCCTCTTTGGGGTTTTGGTGTGAAGCATCACCCTGTTGGCTACTGGCCTGTTTTGTCTCTGGGGACACCATGCTCTGTTACCATCTCCGCAGGTCAACCCCCCCACTGCCCCCGACCTTGCCAGGCAGTAAGTCAGTTGCGGCCTCCGGCTCCCGCGCCAGCCTCGTTCCCGTGGGTGTTAAGGAGCCCGCTCTCCCCCGCCAGCCCCGCCTGCAGCGAGCGCCCCCTCTCCCAGCCCCTCCCGAGGCCCGCTGCGTGACCATGTGCCCGTCCGCTGCGTCCCCTCATGGGACAGCTTCTGCGGGCTCTTCTGCCGTCTCCAGATGGGTCCCTGCCAACATGCCCACTTCCCCCGCTTTGTCAGCCTTTGTCTCCTGTCTGTCAGGACGCGTGCGGGTCCCGGGCCCCGGGCATCTCACCTGCTGATCCCACGGCTGCTGTTCTCACGAGGGACTCAGGGCGTCTCGTCTGCCGCCAGAGGCCTGTGCATCTTCCCGTTGCCTCGAGCCGCCGTCACAGCCCCGGGCCTCGTGCTGTCCCTCTGCGTGGCGGCGTCAGGGCCCGGTGGGTGACTGGCCCCCACGCTCCCGGCCAGTGAGCACGGCTGCCGTCGCATTCCTGCCGCTGGGACATGCTCTCAGGCTGCAGCTGGGCCACCGCCCTGCGCCACCTGCCACTCAGGACACGGCCCGTTTCCCTGCCAGGGGCTGAGCGAGCTCACCGCCTGCTTCCCCGGGCCCCTCTCGGAGCCCCGGGGCCGCCCAGGCCCTCTGGGAGGACAGGGCTGAGGCGGGTCAGCCATGCAGCCCTTGTGAGGGGAAGGGGACGGACGTAGGGGCCAGAGCAGAGAGAGCCCTGGGAAGGAGGGAGAGGGGGAAAGGCCAGTCCAGTGGGCAAGGCGGCAGGCGCCGGCGTCACCCAGCAGGGCAGGCCCCCGACTGGCAGATGGGCCGACGTCACTCGCTGTCTGGGTGCGTCCTGGGGGAGGCGCAGTGGGCGCGAGGGGTGCGTGTCCACCGCCACCTCACTGTCTGTCTAAATAAACTGTTACGTGCCCGATTATATTTTCTTTGGGTTTTGTTCGTCGAGATTTCCCTCTCAGAGGGTGTACGCAGAAACAAAGGTGCTGACAAGTAGGTACTTGTCTGGGCAGGTGCACATGTCTGGGTGACCGCAAAGGGAGCTCAGGGTCGGTGTGCATGTGACGGAGCTGAGGAGCCCGAGGGGTGCGTGGACGAGGCGCTCTGCGGAGCCCGCGTGGTCACTGGGGTCACGGAGCGCAGCCTGCCACGCTGACAGGCTCTCACCACATCCGGCAGCAGTTGTTTGTCAGATGCCTGAAAATGTGTCAGTCCCCACGATTGTCTGTTTTGAGTGGTTCATGAATTCACAGCAGAATTCCTCTTCCCAGCTTCAGTAGGTCTAGAATCCGAATCTCAGTAATTAGCAGGGATATCAGAAACCCTGGTTGGGGCCCTCTTTGCATATCCCAAAAAAGTGGCTGCCGCGCCTTTCCTCGTAGCAGGGTCATTGCGGAGGCGTTTCGGTTTGAATCGGTGTTTTTGAAGCCGAGTTTATTTCCCTGTAACTTCTCTCTGTTGCTCCCTCTGCCCTCTAGAGCCGTGTAGAATGAATCTATTTTGTTTCTCCATGCTAGAAACAAATATCTGAAGGCTTAAAACATTCTTTATGCATTCCCAAGTCCCTAAGTATTTTTGTTTCTCTCCTCGGTATTCATGACTGTTTGTCAGTGTGTCTCTTAAAGCGTGGATCCCAAACCTACCCGCTACCCCAAGCGTAGTCTGACCACATGCCACCCTCCCGCCACGTTTCCTGCTGAGCTCTGCCTGTGGTGACACAGCCACCACTCCGCGCCGACCTCACAGGCAGTTACCACTTGGAATCCTTTTCTCTCCATCTTGCTTGGAGCAGTCTTTGCTCTTCCCTCCAAATTGCAGAATTTTTAAATGTGTTTGCATTAGGGTTAATTGTGTTACGTTTTCAATAGAATTCAAGTACAATTTGGAAAGATGCAAGTACCTAATTTCCTATGGATAAGTTGTAATGTGGTTGCCTTAGAACCTAGAGAACAGTGTCATCTTTATTGAGACACTATTTAATAGATCATAAATGTGACAAGCCACATTTGAGGGAACCTGAACATTCTAGGAGCCGTCGTGCTACTTTCAGTGGGTGTCTGTTCTTCTGTTACTGAGTGAGATAGAGCCTCGCCGTTCCCTGCCGCGTGCTGACGCGTCCTCGGGACTGTCGGTGGTGTGACCTTATTTTGCATCATGATAACGCTTACTGAGGCCCAGAAATCACAGGAAAGCCACATAAATAGTGGAGGAGGTCTTATTTGAGGTTCCAGCCAGAGAGGACTGGATTGGAATGGAGACTCTGAACCTCGGCGGTTTAGAGCTGGTACAATTCCTTAAATATCCTATGCTTTAAAAACTTTGACAGCTGTCAAAGAATTAACAAGTGTCGCTCAAGCGTTGGGAGTCCTGACTTTTGTTTCTGGGGCACTGCACTCGTCTGGGTCCAGGCGAGGCCTGGCAAGGCGTCAGTTCAGGGCGCACCTGGTGAACCCCTGGAGAGCAGAGACCGCCCCTCTGACGTGAACCCCACCACCCGCCCTGCTCTGGGGTCACTTAATGACTCACTGGTGCCGCTCCTGCCGTAGGAGCCGGGCATCCGTTCTTAATTGGCTTCGCCTCCTCGACCTTCAGGATGACGCATTTGTTGGTCCACAGAAAAGCGCGTGGCCAAGGGAAGGAAGGCGTCTCCTCGTCTGTCATAATGAAGCTCAGGGAGCCCGCCCTCCGCCGCTGCATCCCCGGCGCTCCACCCACGCGGAGCGTGCAGCCTTGTTTGTGTGACTCTGGAAGGTTCCAGGGCACGAGGCGGCCCCCAGACACTCATCCTGGCTTCTCTCTCCTAAGCCTGTTGATGGTGATTTCAAGTGGGCACTAGGCTTGTGTCCGTATGCACCCAGACATTTCTGTTAGACGTCGCCGTGCTTTTCGTGGGAGCGTCTGCGGGCTGGTTACACGTGGCGGTTTGCGTTCTCAGCTTGCTCACGTCCCCGTTCCCCATACAAAACACTCTCCGGGGGTTCCAGGCGGTGTGTGTCTGTTACCTGACGTCCTAGGACTCGGTTGTTGGAAAAGTCATGGCGTATTTTTTCTATGTTTTTCATTTCAAAAACGTGTCATGACTTCCAACAACCCACTAGTACTGTCCAGGGGTCCAGGCGGTGTGTGCCTGTTGCCTGACACCACAGCATGACGTTTTCTTGCGTGCCTCTTGTGGAGTGACGCCTGGTCTGGGCATGCAGTGCTGCAACCCAGCGGCTGGCAGCCGTGCTGATGGTCCCGTGGGCCTGCCCGTCTGAGAGCAGCCCGGGACTCCCTGCACAGTGTTTTAGTGGAAAAGCCAAATAGTGCTCCCCAGTTATCAAAGCCTTTAAACTCCACAGGGTACTAATAACAACTTTAGAGAAATGGTTGTCTGGTTTTCCCATTTTCCAGTTTTCCCCCGACACAGCCCAGCGGACTCGTGCGATGCCTTGCTTAGTTGTGTCCCCCGACCTTATTGTCACCGCACTAGACCTTGTGCCCCATTTTCAAACGTTCGCCGTGGCGATTTGCTTGAGCACGTTGCACGCGGCGTGCATCGCTGTGCAGACACCAAGCCTCCCTGCTCGCTGCCTGCCTGCACTGAGGCAGCGGCACCTGCGGGCAGCTCCGTCCACCTGCGGCTGCGTTTTCACACGTCCCCTCTGGACTGGCCTGACCGGGTGTGTGCAGGGAAGCTGCCGATAATGACCGTCTGTCTCATGAGCCTGAAGTGTCAATGCTGGCGTTTCACTCAGCGTTTCAATTTGTGAGTTTGTTTTTATTCATTCCGCTCATTTCAAACCAAGAGGTCAAGCCTCCAAATTTGTCTTCTGTGTGATATTTTTAACCAGTTTTGAACTTCACCTTGCCAGCTGTGTAGATAGATATTCTGCAGTTTTCACACAGGACTTTAACTTAGGTATTTAGAAGGATATTCAGAGCAGAGTGTAGTATTCACTGGTTTCAGAGAAAATGCGTTACTGATTTTCACCTTACAGAGCTCCACGCTGCCCTCGTGTGCAGAGAGGCCAGGGGCCCAGCCAGAGACCAGGACACGCTGGGCACTGTCCCTGAATCAGTGTCCCTGTAAATCTGAGGAGCAGTCAATGACTGCTGCTCGCTCAGGTTTTCAGACCCAGTCTGAGCGTTCTGAGCTGCCTCAGTTTACCCTGCTTGTCCCGGAAGTTCTCTGAGCATGGTGGCCAGGACCTCAGTGCTGGAGTTCCCTCGGCCCTGGTGGCTGCGCCCAGGTGACACGTGACCCTGGCACCATCGCAGTGCTTCCGCTGCCCAGGCCGCAGGGTCCCTGCTGTCTGTGGAGCTGACCCCTGGGGGAGGCCTGGCCTTCCCGTTCCGCCCCCACGACACTCCGGGCGCCCTCACACCCGCCGCCGCCGACCGGGAAGATGGCCGCGCTGCCCAGAACACACGGCCCGATTTAATGTGGGAGAAGGACTGCATTGTTCCAAGTGTGCAGCAGCAGCTGCTGCATTCGGCTGCGAGCAGATGTTAGGCCTCCGAAAGCTTTGCTGATAATTAAAATACTAACAGTGAGCGTTTTACCCCAGCTGCGGGTTCTGTTTACTGTAAATTTGGTTTTAATGGTGCCTCTGCTCTTACGAGGAGTGCTTTGCTTTCTGCCTTCATACAGAAGTGTCTGCAATGAAGACAAATGTCTGTTTCCTCTCATTTCCTCAGGAAAGCTAGGAAGACGCCGCGATCCACAGGAAACCTGAACAGGCTACAAAAATGAATGTGATCTTTTTATAGGGTTTGCCAGGAAAACAAAAGGAGGCGAGTTTAATCTGCGCGTTAGCCCCTCGAGTCAGCTTTGTCACAGGAAGGCCCTGCTAAGGACTGGGCTGGCTTTATTTGCATGATGTTACCTTTTAAAGTGTGTGTAAGTGGACAACTTCTCAACAATAGGCCTCGTCGCCTAAGGCTGTGTTATCTGTATTAAAGGTTTTGTGGACTGTCTGAGGACTTTTAGGAAAGGTCTCCGGCCTCTGGTTCCCGGGTTCCGTAACGCAGAAAAGAGCGAGAGCCCTTCAGTCCGGCAGAGGTGGCCTCACCGGGGCACCGGGCCGCGGGTTACCGGGGACCCTGCAAGGCCTTAGGGAGCCCACGGGGGCAGGAGGTGAGGGCCAGGTGCCCAGGGCTGCCCGCTCCCAGGGACACGCCTGGGAGCCCCTCCCAGCAGCCGGGGCTGCCCTGCACACCCGCTGTGTACACAGCCAAGCCCAGAGCGTCGGGACCCTCGCTGAGTCCCAGGCAGGACCCGAGGCTTGGAGCCCTGTCTGCTTGTAAATCAGCTGGCTGTTTGGAGGAAGTGCCCCTCATGGGACAATGACAAGGTCAGAGCACTTCACAGGCCGACGCAGAGCCCTCCTCCGTGTCACATGCCCGGCCCCTGCGTCAGCAGGCAGGACCGCCTGCCGGGACCTTCCCGGCTCCTGAGTGAGATTTGTGTGCGTGGCTCCCATGGCTGTTAGGCCTTCATGCACGGAAATGAGAGCGTATACCTGAGGGTCTGATATAACACAAATTTCTTAGGGTTTGTGACTTTAGAGGTAAAACATTGTCTTTTATTCTTTGTCACTCTTCAGTGCCCATGGAAATACCGAGGTCCATGGAGACTACTCATGGTGGAGTTGGAAACCTGGCCGATCACGTATTTCCAACTTGAGAGAAAATTTATTCTTGGTTTTCACTGAATATCTCAGAATTTCTTTCAAGGGTTTAGATGATTATCTTTGATCACTAGCAATCTGATGGGTATCTGTTACCTAATTTGTGTCCAAGCTTAGTGGCAGTATTCAGTAAAAATTCATGGTGTAGCGTATAAAATTGTATATTTGAACTTATGTGAAAGAGGCTCTGAGAATTGATGTGGACTTCAGTTATTTCGCAGAAAAATAAGTTTTCTTACCTCTTCTTACAAAATAATGGCCTTCATGAAATCGAGGACAGAGTAGGCTTTTACCGTAACTCTTTATCATACGCCTTTTGTATGTGTATTTGTGGTATGAAGCCGATAACGACCAAATGCCTTTCGGTTGTTGGTGTTATGTTGTGACCCTGACACATCCTTAGGCCAGCTCATCGCAGCTAGGCCTTCAGAATGTCCCAAACAGGTCTGTGCCCTGAGCTAGCTCTCAGCCAGTGCAGCCGCCATCCAACAAGCGTGCCAAAGACAAAAACGAATTTCAATTTCATATCTCCAATAACCTAAATATTTCTAATTGTGTGTGAATTTTATTAACACTGACCAGAATGCGTTTCTAATCCTTAAAAATAATAGATACAGGGTGCTGACCATCCTTTGTTCTCTCAAAAAAAAAAAAAGTGATGGCAAAATTATTATTTCAGAATAGGGATACAAGAGCGAGAGAGGCGACTGCAACCTGTGTCGCGATGGTAGAGCAGGTCGGAAGCCTCTCTGCCATCCACCTGATGGTGGTTTCCCTCAGGTGCCGGGGAGCGTGGGAGCAGCTCCCCTCCACACCCAGTGGGGCCCTCCTAGGGGAACCTGCAGCATAGCAGATAATCATTGTCCAAAAAATGAATACAGTATAGAGCAATTATCATTATCGATTTGACTGGCTAAACTATTGGTGACTGCTATGGCAAGAATAATTTATTTCCTGCTTTGAAATTTCTGGAAGGTTATATTTCATTGAATTTTAATTTGTCATTTTTCCTGCTTTCACTTGAGAAATATATAAGCTTTTGTGACATTAAAATATGGCTCTAATTTATTAGCATAATCTGTTAATATTGTTTCATTTTAATAGACATTAAGTATGATTTCTTAACATTCTTGTTAAAATTGCATCTTAAAATTGAAGTCAAGAAAAATTAAATGTGGATTAAGAATCACAGTGTCATGCGTGCCCCAAATTTTTGTATGAAAAGTATTACTTTTTTAAGTGCATCGTATTCAAGATGCTTTAATTATGACAATGAGCCAACCTCGTTGTCTTTTCAAGCTTAGTGCCCTCCCAGAATATAAAACCTGACACATATGGTGTCTGAGGCGTAACCTTACATTGTATAAACATGTAATAGCGTTTCAGGAGAAGCTTAGAAATTTGTAATAAATGCTGCCCGGTAGCAACAAAGTGGCTTACACAGGATATTAGCGCCAGCTTTCCTAACGCATCAGGCGTCTCACCCACACAAGACTTTTGCAAGCCATCTTTATCTGCTACGCGATGCATGAAATCTACTTTCGGTTTTAGAGCTGCGAGCAACCTTTGACCCCTTGAGTGGAGACACAATGTGACCTTTCTATTGTCATCGGCTTTCATTCTCCTGAAAATTCTATGAATTTTTATTACAGGTTTTTTTTTTTTTTTTCCTAAACCAAGCTGAGGCTTCAACAAATTACTTGATGCCGATGAGATGAAGTTGTTGAAGGGGTGTTAGATAAGTTTTACAGCCCGCGCGCCCCACCGACGAGGCTGGGCCCAGTGTCCTGCCATGTCACCCGCCAGTAACTGCTGAGCCCACTATTGGATAAATACATCATTTTATGGAACATTGATTGTTCTATAAACCCAATGGAGTATTATGCTCTATGATCAAACCATTTAGATTGTGTGTAGAGCACAGAAAATGCCATATTCAGGATGGTACTAAAAGTGCCATTTGTGTATTTTATGGATGTCATTACGGGGAAACTTCTCTCTGTAGGCCCTGTTTACTGCAAAATTTTTTAGTCTGTAATGACATTTTTCATTCACAACGTATGCCTTCAAGAGAGGGGGCCCTTGTTTTATTTGTTTCATTCGAGTTTACTGCACAAATTCTGTACATTTTAATTAAATGTAAGCTTAACAAAAGCATAAGGTATTTATTCTGTGGGAAAAAATGATGACAGTAAGAAAAGAATAACACACACACAAAAAGGAAGCAGTCAGGTACTAAACCCTATTTGTAGCTTCCTAGAAGCACAGCAGACAGAGCCATTAGCACAGTTTTGGGGAGCCGGGTCCCGTCTGCAGCTTAACCCCTGCGCTCCTGCAGGGCAGAGTTTGTGATTTTCGGCCCTGGAGACTTTCTCTTCAAAAAGGACAAATAAGAAGCAACTGAGCCTCGTAATGATCTTTGGGAGAAGTGAGCCTAATTAGAAATCATTTCCCCGAAAACAAATTCTCAACCCTCAAAAAAGCCCTTCTCATTTCAACTAAGTGGTAAACGTTCAATGCATTTAGCTCCAAGAAGGGAGTATAATAAAAATATCTCTGTGCTCATGGAATCAAATGAACGGGGAGTCAGAATTTCATAAACAGGCACGAGGCTGCATTTTAACCCATTTGCACCTTCTACACAAAGCCGCTTGTCCTGTTAGAAGCAGATTCCAAATACACTGCTTTAGATACGCTCTCTGATTAGCTGCTGTTACTGTACTGAAAGCTGACATTGCCTTTGAAGGGGGGTAGAGTACAATACAAACGTTATGTCCGGCCTCCGTGCTCCGTTAAAGACGTGTGCAATTGTGGAGCTATCACGGCGACTAAGCAGGAAAGGATAAAACCTGTACCAAGTCCCCGTTTTCCAGATGCCACACCCAGCGGGCCATTTGCATTGGGGAGCTTCGCAGTTCATATTTACTGGAAAGACCTCAAAAATGGAAGTTGATGTGCCCAGTAAATTCTTGGTCGTAGCCCAGTTAGAATTTAAAGTTACAGTGGAGATTCGCATTAGTTTGAATGACACTTGAACTTCTACATAGCTCAACATTAATTCATTACGGTCGAAATGGAAGAATCTTCAGTGGGTGAATCTTTTTCAATCTGATTGAGGCTGTTACATTTTATAGGTGCTATTTTTCAAAGCAGTACTGACAGCACTCGAAGTTATTAAATTGCTGAATCAAAAGGCTGGACCTGCACTCCCATTTACGATCTGTGCTGCAGCCGCTAGGCTCCCCGGGCTGAGGTTAAGATGTTGGTGTTGTTAAGCTTCATCACACCGCGTAGTGACAGCACTATTTACCCATGTCGTTTACTTTAATGGTCTGGAAGTGGCTTAACCCAAATAAATTCTGTAAGTAGTTCAGAATAGCATAATTATCAGTGCTGCAAGGGATTCAGAGGGTAATTCTACACCCGAGAGGTTTTCCGTCCACTTGCAGGGGAACGGAGGGATTGCTGGGACTCAGCAGGTAGCGTTTCTTTCAGAGACCACCTACGAATAGGATATTTGGTCTTTCCACGACTGCAGTGGTTTGTCCTGTCTTCTCGTGTACAGGCAGTGTGTTCTCGTCTGTAATTAATTAGGGAGGGGGATGACTCGAAGGCGGCCTTCTTTACTTTTGTGTCCATATTGCTTTTTCCTTTTTCATACTCTAAATTAGACTGAAAATGACCTTGAAATTCAGTGAAGTTCAGGGTGGAAGGAAGACAGAATGCACAGAGACAAGCTGGGTCCAGTTCGGAGTGTAATGCAGCGAGCGGAACGCTGCATCCTCGGTGGAGAAGTCAAGGGTGGGAAGAGGTGGCGAGCATCCCAGGGGGAGCCCGGCCAGTCCAGCAGAGAAAAGACCTCGGGGTCCAGGGGCTGGCAGACTGACCGGGATGGCATCACCCCTCCCAGCTGAAACTCAGGCTGTGGCGGTGTGAACACTGCCGACGACGAGGCTCGCAGGGAGCCTTCTGACCGCCGTGAGGAACGGGGTGCGGGGGCCATCAGAGCTGAGACGGTAACGGGGAGATTAGGTGCACCCCCCCAGGTGCCTGCCCCTCTCTGGGATCCCCGCTCTGTCACCGAATCTCCTGCATCTGCTGACCGGCAGTCTTCCTGAGGGTGTTCCTTTGGAGAGACAGGAGAGGGGGCCGAGGGAGAGCAGCTGTACAGCGGGCACGGTTCAAAGCTCCCCGCAGGCTCCCAGGACCTCTGCCAACCGCGCTGAACCCCGGGGCGGAGCTGCTCGCGGCCGGGCGTCCACTCTGTGCCCCGCCAGAGGCGCTGAGCCAGGGCAAGCACTAAGGCAGCAGGTTGGTGGCCGCCTGCTGCGGTCCCCAGTGCCTCCCGCCGCCAGGAGGCAGGGCCTGCAGCCAGGCTCCGCGGGCGTCTCGGCCCGTCCTCTGGACGCTGTGATGCACCTTTCGGACGTGATGGCCTACCGCCGCCCGGCTGGCAAGGGCAAGGCCGCCCAGCCCCGCGGCAGCCTCTGCACACGGGACGCAGCCGCCGGTGCTGTGTGAGCGGAGGGCCGCTGCTGGGGCCGTCCTGGCTGGCCGCACAGGGCTTTTCCGGACCTAAGAGCCTGGGCCTTGAATCTTCCCAAGGCCCGTGCTGAAAGAGCTGCCTGAGAGAGACGGAATGGGGGTTGGTGTCTGTGTGTGAGAAAGCGGATTTCTTAGACGCTGGGCCTCCCCCCTGGGAAGCACAGGCCCAGAGGCTGAAATTCCAGCCCGAGCTCCTCCCTGCTGGCCCTGCAGCGCGCGCACCAGTAAGTGCCTCCAGCCGGCGACCCTCTGCGCCCTCGGGCCCCCCCCCAGCAGGTGGCTTCCTCCACTGGCACCATGGGGCGACCCCGTTAGTGCTGACTGCTGAGCGCGGGGATGTAGGACGTGAGGACATCCCAGCAGCGTGTGTGCGATGGGCCAGGAGCTGGCGTTTGGGACACTTCCACGGGACTCCAACCCTGGGCCATTGCCTGCCGTCTGGGTATGAGCCCAGCTGTGTCCTGTCCGCAGGTTTAACTTAGCCGCTCTGGGGACCCTGCCTGTGAAAGCATTCCCCCTGCAGGGCGGCCGTGCTGGGGTCTGTGCGGAAGGAAACGCTGCCTTACAGCGCAGCACCAACGTGGTAAACAAGGCCGTCCTGTGTGTAAGGGATGCTCGCAACAAATCTAATAATTCTTAATCCTTTCCTTTCCTTTGTACGGTTAAAGGTTGCTTTTTAAACAAATAACCGGCATTAAAGAGAGTAAAGTGGAATATTTCAGACACTTAGTTGCCATTGAGATGTGGAAATTCTAGAGATCGTGTACTGACCATTCTCATGTAGGAAGGAAGGACGCCATGGTAGGAGACCCGCAGAGAATGTGGGGTGTAAAGAAGAAAACAGCAGCTCTGTTCAAAGAGTCAGTCTCTGTTTCCCTGAAAATAAACTTTTCAGTCATATTGTGCCCTGTCACATGGCTAAACAGGCATCGGCTGGCACAGATGACACGGGGACACGGCCCGGTCCCCACGGCTGGCATGGCCGCCCGCCTTGTGTGCCCCTCTCCGGCCTCCGCCCCAGGGCCCCTTTCCCGTAGGCCCGGGCCCCCAGCCGCTGAGAGCTGTAAGATGGGCTTGAAGCTTAGTCCCCGAGGTTCCCCGCCCGAAATGTGGAGGCTCAGGGAGCGCTGGTGCCTCCCCGTCTTGCAGCTGTGTTTATCAACGGCATAGTTTCAACATTTCATATGCAAGGCCTTTATTCCTTGGGTTGAATAAACAAATATACCGTAGCTAATATTTGGACACTAAAAAAAGATTCTCCTTTGGGTTAGAAGATAAGCTGCTGTGTACTGATCTTCACTTGCCCCCAGCGACTGAATGTCTTACTAGAAATGGCAACAGTTGAGGGGAGCAGCCAGGTTTCTCCCCAGGAACCAGCAGAGCCAGCAGCGGCTGACGAGGTGTCCTCGGACAGTCCCGCCAGGAGTGTGCAGACCGCCTGGTAGCGCCGGCGCCCTTCACACTCGACAGAGGCCCCTGTGGGCCTGCGCGGGGTCCACGGGGATGTTTCTCTGGAGGTTTGAAAGCATCTGCGGAAGAGTTGTCTGACTTTTAGGCCTCAAGCCCTTGTTTCTCGGCTCTAACTGGTCCCTGTCTCCCCATAGGCATTGTGTCCAAGTCCTACGAGTGCCGTTTGAAGGGCCAAGGAGCCACGTTCGTGGAGACAGACAGCCCGTTCACCGCGGCCGCGCTGGCAGATGAGTCTCCCGTCAAAGAAAGGCCACTGCGGAGCCGGCGGCCAGCGGCGGCCGAGCAGGTCCAGCAGGTCATCATCATCCAGGGCTATGACGGGGACTTTGCCCTGGACGCCTCCGTGGAGGAGACGGCGGCCGCCACGCTGCAGACCCTGGCGCTGGCCGGCCAGGTGGCCCGGGTGGTGCACATCACGGAGGACGGGCAGGTCATCGCCGCGAGCCCCAGCGGGGCGCACGCGGGCGGCGGGGCGCCTGGGCCGGTCCTGCCCGAGCAGCTGGCCGAGGGCGCCACGCAGGTGGTGGTGGTGGGGAGCTCGGTGGAAAGCCCCGGCGTGGCCGCGCCCCTCAGCCCGGGCGGCGCGGGGATGCAGCAGGGGGCCAGGCAGCAGGTCCTGGGCCTCGGCGAGGCGGGCGCCCCGCAGCCCGAGGCCGCCTCCGCCCTGGACGCCCTGCTGTGTGCCGTCACCGAGTTGGGGGGCGCAGAAGGCCGGGCCGGGCCTGACGAGAAAGGCAGGGCCGGCCCCAAAGACGCGCTGGTCCCGCTGCCCAGCCAGGAGGCGCCCCTCGCTGTCACCCCGCCCGACGCCCCCGAGATCCACGTGTTTCAGGACACGGAGGGGAGCCCCGGCTGCATGGAGCCCGTGGAGGTGCTGACCCAGGTGGTCCGGCCCTCGGCCGTGATCGCCTCGCAGGAGCGCGCCCAGCTGGCCTTCAGGAAGGTGGTCCAGGGGGTTCTGCAGTTCGCCGTGTGCGACTCGGCCGCGGCCGGCCAGCTCATGAAGGAGGGCGTCACGCAGGTCATCGTGAACGAGGAGGGCGCCGTCCACATGCTGGCCAGAGAAGGCGCGCAGATCCTCATGCAGGAGGCCGAGGCCCCTGGGCGGCACGCGGGGCTGGCCGAGCCCGACGGGGAGATCTCCCAGATCATCGTGACGGAAGAGCTGGTCCAGGCCATGGTCCAGGAGTCGGCCGGCGGCTTCCCCGAGGGCGCCACCCATTATATTGTGACTGAACTGCCCCCGGGGGTGCAGGAGGAGGCGGCCATGTTCTCTCACACCGTGATAGAGACGGCCGACTCGCCGGGCGCCCTGCAGAGCGGGGCCCCGCTCGGCGCCGAGGCCGTGCTCCCCAGTGGGACCGAACAGCTGACAAGTATGGTCATTTATACCCAGGAGGGCTCCCCGGCAGCCACAATAATTCAGAGCCAAAGAGAGAGTCATGAGCTCCAGGAAGCCTAAGGCAGGAGCCCCTGTGCTCAGCGTTGGGCAGATGCAGAGAGATCCACCCGCACGGGGTTCCCTGAGCAGCCGTGACCGTGGAGGCTTGGAGGGGGACGCCCGGCACGCCCTCGGGTGGGCCACGCCATTGCTGAGAAGCACACAGCGTCAGACACGCGCCCGCGGAGGGGCCCCCGTGCCCGGTGCCAGCAGCAGGGCCCTCGCAGGCCACCTCTGCTCGCCATCCGGGCTCTTTCGCGAATAGTCTTTCCTTCTGTTCTAACCACTGTGCTGAGGAAAACCTGAGTTTTCTTCTCTGCATCCCCGCCCCCAAATGTTTTTCTGTTTCAGTTATCAAAAGACTGTGCCTCGTGGTGGAAATACAAGACCCGTGTGCCTGTGGCTTGAGACCCACCTCCTCTTACAGTCCAGCATGTAGCTGTTTAAAATTTTTAGTATATATTTGGTTAAAAATTACAGCTACAAATGTTTCCGTCTTGAAGTAATCCCCCCCTGCCCGTTTTTGGAAAATGTCAGGATCACAGTGTCCCCAAACCAAAGGAAGCCCGTTGGTTCATCTCACGCGCCCATCTCCTCCCTTCAGACGTGGCAGGTGCCTTCCCAGCTCTGGTGGTGTCCTGCTTAAAGGAAACCTTCTCAAGCCCAAGGTTAGGAACAGCCTTCTAGTTTATATCCAATTAAAATATCCTTTGGTTAAGACAACCCGATGCTTCTAATTTTAACTTAGTTTCATACAATAAAGTCTGTGTATGAAATGTGCACTCTGGAAAATACTGTTCATATCAGTAGTTCGCTTTTTATAACAAATGTTTGTTCGTATCACTATCACTTTGCAGGATTTGTTTGTAAGTTATGTCAGGGTGAGAGACGAACGCCAACTGGGCACAGGGACAGAATGCCACACGCCTGCAGCCCTGGCCCGGCCCTGGCCGGCGTCTGGGTTTAGCCGTGGCTCCCTGCAACTTCGGAATGCAAGTCCGTGTTCCAGTGATTTGTTTCTTGATGCAGCTGCTCCCTTCCTTTCTGAGATTGTAAAATAATCCCCTGCCCCCAACACACAGGCTGTTTTTGTTCTGTTTCTATTTTCTTTGAAATAAAATTATAGCATTGAAAGAGAATGATGACGTGTAACTCCCAGCAGCGCAGCCACGGGCAGCTGCAGGAACTGAAGAGAGCGTGTGGCCGTGGGTGCCGCGCGGCGGCGCCCTGCCCACGGCAGAGCCCACGGCGTCTCACCGACACTCCTGCGCCTGCTGTGGTGTCGGGCGTGTTTGGCACATGGCCCCCGGGCCCACTCTGGGGACCGTAATGCATTCTGTCATGATTGGCATCTGAAAGTTGTGAGGGAGGCACACGACAGAGAAGGAAGGGAGGGGTAGCTATTCCCTGTTTGGTGACATAACAGCACCATTGAGAACATCTTCCCGAATGGGCCCCATGGGCGTGAGGCTCGTGGAGAAGCCGGGCCCGCTGCCAAGCCCCTACCCTCGCCCTCGCGGCGCGGAGTCCCGTGCACCCTGGGGCCATCCCCCTTTAGACAGCTGCCCCCCCGCCACACCCAAAAAAAAACAAACCCCAAAGCTAGGATTTCCAGTTTCGCCCTGAGGTTCATAATTAGCTGAGTATGACTTGCTCGAGTTCCTTAAACCCGGCGGGGTGATTCAGCTCTTCTGAAATTCTGCGTGCTGCAAACAGTGACAGGACCCACACCAGTCTGTTATCAGGATGAAGGTGACCTTTACAAAGTGATGCCCCCTTCTTGCTTCTCAGATGTGTTAAAAAAAAAAATTAAAAAAGGACGGGGTGAGGTTTTCCGGTGGAAACACTTGTTGTCGCTCTCCCCCGTCAGCTGTGGCCCGGCCTGGGCGCGGTGGCTAATTCCTGGCTGTGCTCAGCCCCGTAAGGCTAACCTTTCTGCCGCAGTCCAGGCTGCTGACACTGACACGCTGCAGTTTACCGTGTGTGATTTATTTAGGATAAATATGTCTCAGGTGGCATTTAATCCTTCATAAAACCAGTGTAGCCTGCAGTGTCAAACCAGCGATCACTGTGTTTGCACGATGAAAAGAGCGGCCTTTGCATAAAAAAAGCATGCAAAAGGTGTCGCGAGATCCGGAAGGGCTGCAAAGGACTCCGAGGGCTGCTGTGTCCTGTAATTACCGAAGGAGCTAGGCTAATGTTACCTGTCTTTTCTCTCTCATTACACGGCTCCTGGAATGTACGGGACTCCAAGAAGCACATACACACAAGCATGTCTCAGAATAATGAGGCGTGGCCCGTTCCGTGATCGGGGCACACTTCCTGCAGCATGCTTTGTCTGTAAAGAAGACGTGACCGGGTTAGGACTTTCCGTGAAGTTTTTGCCGGAGAACGCAACAGAGCCATAAAGGAGTAAGGCAATGACATATCTACCTGGAGGCTGTAATCCACAGAGCCCACCTCTGTGTTAATTAAATGATGGTGCCTCAAGGGCATTTGGTGTGCAAGGAAGACCTGACCATGCCACCCAAGTCAGCTCAGGGGCACACGTATTAGACGGCAGCATCCACAGCTGCAGGTGACGGTGCCCGCGGCAGATGGCAGAGAGGTGCAGAGAGCAGTCTCCATGTAGAGGAAGTTGGAGCCCCAGAAGATCACCTTAGCGCAGTGCTGTCACTCAGGCACCCTCTGGGGTGCCACAGGCCCCCTTGAAGAGTTGGAGCAGAGGGAGCAAGAAGGCGCCATAAGTGGCCCTCCACTCCGTCCCACAAACACGCAAGCCAGTAAACCGCACCACCTAACAGACGCACACCACATCCTTGGTGCTACTTGGTTTGCTCCCAAGAGGTGCCCCGATTGTGTCAGTGTGGCTCTGAAAGCACCGCTGCCATGTGTCAGCTCAACCCAGAGATGTGGACCCAAAGTCCTGGAAGCCCGACTGTGAGGATCTTGGCTGGGTCTGTACTCGGTCACGTAATAAAGCCCAGTGGACACCCGTCGGGGCCCAGGCCAGGCCACACGCAGGCCAGACGGCACAACTCCAACCCCCGACTCCGTCTGAGAAGCTAGAGCCCCCTTCGCCCTGTAGCACAGCACGTAGGAAATTCTGTGACCGGTGGAGGGCATTCAGATTTCTCAAGTCTAGCAAACTTTGTTTTCCTGGACATAACGATAAAATAATGGCATATGGAAAGACTTGAAGAACCGGCCCAGAATCCTAACCCAGAGTTGGTTTGAGGAAGAGAATTAGGGGACAAGAAAGGACATTTATTTAGCAAACTAAAAAAAAAGAGCTGTGCATTTTCCCTTATTTTACTGTTTAATATTAGCCCATAATTTAAGAGAGCGCTCAGCTCACTATAGCAACCTCCTCCTGTTCAATCTTGTTGAAGAATACAATTCGTTTTCTTCTCCTCTAGGGTGATATCATTTTACACGAAGAAAAAAGTTAGCTCAGATGGCAGTTATACGTTTCGGAAGCACCTTCTAATCAGGGATTGGTGATTCATTATTAGCTTCAGCAGGCGATCCATCTGACATGTAAGGGGAAAAAATTAGCAGCTGTCACTGCATGATGAGTTAATTTCCTGATAGGCCTGACACTGAAAAGCCATTTGGAGACATGGCAATGGCTGATGAGAAAACCTGGTGCTGCTTTATAATTGGAGATAAAGAAAGGGCAGAGGAATAGGCCGGAGGACGGGCCCCGCGGATCCACAAGTGGGGGGCCGTTGGTGCCCGGCGAGCTGGCGCGGAGTGCAGGCCGGGCCGCCCCTCACAGGCGCGGCATCGTCGGCGCAGCCCTGCCCTCGGCCCTCAGCCCGTGCCTGCCGTGTGCACGTGCGCCTGCCAGGTTGGAGAGTGACAGAAGGGCCTGACATTTCCACGGGAAGGCGAGAGCGTGATGTTCTTTTGATAGTCCCCTTGGCAATTTTCATAATTGGAGTCGAGGCTTTCCATCGTGGGATGATGTTTTCTCACCATAGAAAAGTAACCCCATGAAATAAATATTGTGGAAACTCAGGAGGAGGTGCGAAGGTGATGGCAGTGTTTCCCCCTCTAAGTGAGGAGGCCGCGGGCGGCTGGGGCTCAGGCGAGCGAGGTCGCCAGGCCCCGCTCTTAAATTGCTCCTTCCCAGGGAATCCATTTCCAACCCAACAAGTTGGATAAAACCGCTTTCTTTTTTTAACTATCTAGAGATGGAAATGAGACACAGAGAGCTTGAAGTATAAACCGACTTGCAGGTATCCCCAGGGGGCTCGTGTGGCCGTCATGGGCGGGGTGCTTGCCGCAGACTTCCGGTGTGGGACGCGAGAATCGGGCCCACGCGCACCTCTGCAGGCTCAGCAAGCCCCAGACCGACCATGATGAGGACAAAGGCTGTGCCCGATAGACGGGTAAGACGCAACCACTGTGGCCTGCCGTGGATTCTGGGTCTGAAACATCAGCGAGGCGGAGGGCTCGGGAGCAATCTTCATCTTGACAAATCAGCATAATAAGAAGGATCCGTCCCTGCAAGACTCCTGCAGCCCGCAGCCCAGCCCAGGGCACAGGGCTCTCCTCACCGTGGGGCTCAAAGTCTCCTCTGTCACCAACAGGCCCAGAGAGGGACAGACTCACCTCTGCGAGCACGTGGTCACCAAGACCTATTACCAGAATTGAAGAAATGCATCGTAAGTCTCTCAAAGAATCATTTACTTGTCCCATGGCCCTGCATTTCCAAAACTCTGTAATAAATTCTTCTAAAAGAATTCAACATTGTGAAAAGATCATTTGTAACGAGGATAAACAAAGCATGTGGGCCAATCTGCTGTCAGTGCCATTTTCACTGCTTTCTAGGATTTCTCATGTTACCCTTCAAATAACGTTTTTAAGTGGAGGGATAAAAATCACACAAAGGGAAGGCCTGTTTTTCAGTTTCCAGGCTGGGTTCTGGTTTAGAGATGAGCTTCCTGAAGGCTTATCTGGGGCTGCCAGCGGCTCCCTGTGTCGCCCGGTGGGGGAGGTGGCACCGTGCTGCTGGTGGGGAAGGGGTTCCGTTAGCAGGGCGACCTTTGTCCTTGAGCGCCGCTGCTCCCCAAAGCCTCGGCACACCCAGAGCCATTGTGACTGAGCAGAAAAGGAGGCCGGGATCCGGACAGCAATGCCCGGCTGTGGTTTGAGGAGAGGACAGACAGGTGTTGTGATGTCAGCTGCCATGCATGGCCCATTGCAGGACATGGCGTCACAACCGTAACTGAAAACCACACCGTGAATTACTTTCCTGGTAACACTGGCAAATTTACAGACACTCAACAAGCCATGGTTTGCCACCCAGCTTAGAAGGCCCTGCGACGGGGGTGGACTCTGGCCACCACACGGGATGTTAATGGCGGGCGGCGGGGGGGGTCCCCTCAGGTCCAGGATGGCATTTCTGGGTGGGGTGGAAAGTGCGGGTGCCTCACTGTGGGCTGCCCTGCGCCCTTCACGGCGCCCGCACCACTCAGCCCATCTCTGCTTCCGCAGCCAGCGTCGTTCAAGGGCAGAGGCTGTATTTATTTTCCCTTATGCTCTCAGCGACCAACACAGCTTGGGACATGGGCGGCTCTCAGGAACTCTTTCCAAAGGAATGGGAAACACATGGCCTTGCAGTTCTTCATCAGTTCTTAGTTTCTTATTCACCTTCATTTCAGCTTCCTAGTCATAATTTTCTCAACAAAAATCTTTGGCAGGAATTGAGCAGTGAATGCATCTTGAGCGTATTTGTCACTGGTCAGATTGGCTCAGTACGTATTTTTCCACCTATTCCAGACATTTCTTGGTGAGCAGAGTCCTAAGACCAAACCTCGTGGCAAACACTGAGCCGCGTTCATGCACTTGTCATACACGTTAAGGTGCCTTTCCGCAAGCACCAACTGCCGTGGAACCAATTCAGAGATGGCCCTCAGGGGAAGTCACTTTGCTTTCAGTCCCGTACTCTAGGTTGGAAGACTTATCTACCCACAACTGCCACAAACAGAGCAAACACAACTTTAGAAGCCGAAACGTTGAGCAAGCGGAAGCCAGAAGCTGAACACCATTTTGTTCCGCGAGTGCAGCTGACCACCATCGTGAGGGATGGAACTTGCTCCTTGTGTAGCTCTCCTCTCCTGGTAATGATTCATCCCTTCCCCGGGTACAGCGGACATACTTTTCCCCTTCTTCTCCCTCTTTTATGCCTTTAAATTAAGTTGTGCAAATAGATTCAAGATGGCAGAGTATGTCAGTGAAGCCATTTGGGACATGAAGAGTCTACGGGTGGCTTCTGGCCTGACTATTTAAATATATACTATAAAAGTTATTTGGTGTGCAATAGTATGAAATTTAGTCTCTTGCTCAGATAACTAAACATGGCCAACATGGTTATTACACAGCCAATTGGTAGGAATTATCATCAGTCCATTTGAAGCAACTGACTCAATTTCTTTCCAATAGCGTGCGTGCGTGCGTGTGTGTGTGTGTGTGTGTGTGTGTGTGTGTTTCCAATGCATACATCAGAAATCAGGGAAACAAAATGCTTTCATTCCATGGACTCTGGACCAAAACCTCTCTGTTTGGACATCGTGCTCTGTGGTGAGTGAGTCAGCAATTTCCCAATGTTGTCAGGCGTCTCTGGGCTCGTCCGTGGTGCAGACCGGCATGGCCCAGATGCCAGCTCGCCAGCCAAGCACTCAAGTCAAATGCGAGTAGATTCAATGGCATCTTGGATGGAGGAAAGTATCCCTTTTTTTAATTTTTATTTATTTTTTATTTATTTATTTTTTTGAGGGCAGTGTCACTGGCCCACATATGTGGGACCCGAACCGGGGCCGCTGGCTTCCCAAGCCAGTGCTTAACCACCGCGCCACTCGGCCGGCCCAAGTATCCCTTTTTGTAAAAACACAGAACTGTTCACTTCCTATATCATCATTGACCATGTTTACTTATTTTAAGAAGGCGTGGAAAACTGTAGCAGTTTAAACAGTAGGGCAGCCCCTCTGTGCTCTCTGCGGCCAGCGCCCCCCAAGGCTGCTGCCTCCTTCAGCTCACAGGCTTTTGTCTGCTACCGGCTCCGGCCCCAGGAGTCCGCAGGGCAAGAGCAGCTTCCAGCTGCTTTTCTCTAAGCTCTGCTCGCACGATGGCATTGGGTGCCCTGTGCCCAGGCCCCGGGCTCCCCACCCAAGCACCCAGCTGGAAACGGCAACACAACAGGTAACTTTCCTCGCTTCCCTCCCTCTGTTGTCTCTCTAAGACCAGCCTTGGGAGGGAGCCCCGCCAGTTTGCTGTCTAGACAGGAAATGGCTGTTGCAATTTGGTGACACTCCAGTCGACGCATCAATTTGAGACACTATCTGTTAACTCTCCTGTTAGGACACGCAGGGGTGTGGTGCCCTCATCTAGCCACACCTGCCTGTGTATCCTCCCAGCTTACTTTTATGCAACTCGTTTACAGTGTGACTCTTATGTAAATGTTGTTCACTGTTGAACCAGGTGGTTTTTCTTTCTATGTACTTGTTTACCTTTTTCTGGCATTGATATTACCTCACCGTTTTTATCAGCTTAGATTTTTCTATATGCTGTCACTCATTCTCTCCAAAATATCCAAACCTTCTTAACATATTTTCCATGCAAATGAATTACCAAGTCATCTGTCAGCTCTACTCCTTTTTTCTTAGAGACCTCCCTTTACCTGCTCCAATAAGCATCACCCTTGGAATTCCCTTTGTGGATCAAATTTTGTGCCTGAACCCCAAGACTAATGTATCTTCTGTAAGAGCATATCTTCCAGTAGCTTCATGAAAAAGGGTACATAAGAGGCAAATCTTTGAAGAGAACTGGGTATGTGACAATGTCTATATTCTATCATTATACTTGATTGATAGTCTAGCTGGCTAGAGAATTCTTCTTTGATAATAAAATATTCCCCTAGGAGTTTGAAAATACTCCTTTTTTCCTGTGTTTTTTTATTTTTATCTTTTTTTAGCTGAGCCATCCTGCCACCTATTGGCAGCTCATCGGCAGCTCAGCTCGGGCTGGGCATCAAACTGCTGTTGCTCAGAGCTCAGCTCGCACTCTTGAGCGAGCTCTTAACCAACTGAGCCCCTTGGCCGGCCTGAAGATACTCCTTTTATGACGTCTAGTACCCGGGATTGTTTTTAGAAGTCTGATGCCATTTTTATTTCCTTTGTGTGATCTCTTCTTTTTTTCTCTTTGAAAATGATTAATATTGCCTATTACGGGGTTCTGAAATTTCATGTTGATAAGCCCAGTATGAGTCCTTTCCATTCATTTTGCTGGATAATGGGTCCCTTCATGCTGGAAACTTGTATTCCCCATTTTGGTAAATTTTCTTGAATCTGTGATAATTTCTGTCTTTCTGTTTGCCCCATTTTCTTCTTCTAGACTTTTTCTTCGTCAGTTGTGGGTCTTCTATACTGATACTTTAATTTTTTTGGTTTTTTGTATCTCCTATACTCAAGTTCTTTGTCTTTTGGTCCTACTTTCTAAGAACTATTCTTGACTTTCTCTTCTAATTCTTTAATGGATTTTTTAAATGGCATCTATTTTGTTAACTTTCCTGGGGCCCCCATTACGTGGCACCATGTTTTCTCAGTGCATGGGACATCCGTCGCCTCCCTTGCTTCACACTCATCCTGCTGACTGAGGCCTCTTCCTAGTTCTCCACAAGCAGCAAACGATTTCCACCCACCGTTTCTTGCCTGAACCACTGCAACAGTCTTTCTTGCTTCTATTTGTTTCCCACAATCCAGGATGACCTTTTACAAAAATAAATCAGAGCATGTCACCTCTTCTCTGTATTAGTTTTTGCATGTCACCTCTCATGCAGCATTTATTGCTGTGTAACAAATGACCCCCAAACTTGGTGGATTAAAACAACAAATATCTGTGCTCTCACAGTTGCTGTGGGTCAGGAATTCTGGAGCATTTTAAGCTGGCGGTCCTGGCTGAGGGTCTCTGATGAGCTTGAGGTCAATGTGTCAGCAGGGGCTGCTATCACTGGAAGGCTTCGCTGAGGTTCCATTCTGCTTCCAAGATGGCACGCTTGCCCGGCTCACCACGTGGACCTGCCACAGGCTACTTGGGCATCCTCATGACAGGGCAGCATCTGTCCCCAGAGAATGTGATCCAAGAGAGAGGTCAAGGCCATCATGTCTTTTATGACCTGCCCTCACAAGCCACGCACCATCCGTTGCGCCTAATTCTATTTGTTGGGACTGACTCACCATGTCCACTCAAGGGGAGGGGAACTTGGCCCCACCTTCTGGAGGGAATGCCAAAGAATTAGTGGCCATGTTCTAAAGACTCCACCACCCTCTTTAGAAGCTCTTTCGAAGCCTGGGGTCCACGCCTACCTCCTGGGCCGAGGCATTCTATCTGATTCCCAAACACGCCACACACCAAGCTCACTGAGCATCCCTACCCCCTGGTCCTGGAAGGGTCCCTCAGCCAATCCCTGCTTGTCACTCAGCCTCAGCCCCGCATCCCATCCCTCTGATGCGGCCTTTCCTGACTGTGGATCATAAAGTAGCCTCCTCATCTATGAGTGTCAGGAAGAAACTTGTGCCTTGTTGCTGGTCAGCTGTGTGTTTGTTCTGGACCAAGTTCCTGGAGAGCGGGCTGCTCACGCCCGCCAACCACCAGGCCTCTAGGCTGTGAATGAACGTGGCCAGAAGCGGATTGGAAAGGAGCCTCCAGGGTTGTCATGAGTTATCGTGTCAATCTGAAATATATCGACATGGAAAACTGACATCTCAAAACTTCAGCCCCTTTTGTTTCATTAGAAATGTGGGGAAATAAATTAGGAAGGTTATGCTTTTTTGACTCAAGCGATGCTGGAAGCCCTCCTTTTCTTTCATTATGGCTTAGCATCATACCTTTCTAACAATTATGGTTTTTACCAGCTGACAAATGAATTTCTTTGCATGAATCCCACAGAACTAACTCATGCACTTTTTCCTGTATTAATTTGAGTACAAAGCTATGGTATTTTTGCATTCCTCTAAATTTACAAAAAATTTTTAGAAAATTACTCATGCCCCACAAAGTAAGAAAGTAAACCCTGGTAAAGCCTGAGCATTACCCAATGAATCTGGAGGGGAGAAAATCAAGGTGCTTGTTTTTAAAATGAGCTGAAAGAAGCCGGCAATAAATTATTTTTCAGAGGAGCCATTTTTGCTGAAAAGATTCACATTTCCTTGAGGATTTTATCCAGAATAGATCAATGAAAGTAAAGCAGAACAACATCTAGTTTACAAAAAAAAAAGAAAGAAAGAGAAGAGACCCTGTGCCTCTCTCCTGGGAGACGAGCGATCACATATATCTATAGGTGTGCTCGTTTCTGACATTTCAGACAACATGTGCACTAAATCATTTTTATTATCATCAGGTTGAACACACCGTCTTTCTTCTCCTTTAAAAGTCTCTTTAATTTGGAGAACTTTCCTACTAATCATTGTCCCTTTGCTAATGACCCTAACCTTCCACAGAATGACTTCTGTCTTGTCAGCCTTCATTTTACATCTCGCTCTTCCCTCACTCTCTCTATTTCTGTTGAATTTCCCATTTTTCAAGCCACAAAGCAGACTTGGGTCTGTTGAATTTCAGCTGCTTCTTCCTGTCTTGGATTGCCTATTACCTATTGCAAAGGTCATTTTAAGTGTAATTCAGCTTAAATTACTTTATTTTCTAATCGGCACCATTCTCTCTCTGGGTCCCTCCCTCATCCCGCGCCTCCCACCCCCACCCCCACCCCATGCTCACCCCGCCCCCCAATCTAAGTCTCCGTTTTCAAGGACTTCTCTATTCTTAATAGCTCTCTGTGGAACTGGATGAAAGTGAGTCTTAGATCTGCTGTTTTAAACGATAAGATTTATATGTTCATAGCCTGGCCATGAAGCTGGGGGAGGCATGTCTCTAGGATAAGTGAAAACAACAACAAAAATCCCACTGCGAGTCCTGAAGACCCCAAATATAAAATCCACTGCCCCCTCCAAGGGTTAGGGATCATGGCAGCAACGCCGAATTCTAACGCCAACAACTTCCAACAGCAAATGTAAAAAGGTGAGGGGAGCTCATCAAATGACTTCAGCCCACAGGGCCTTGGGGTGGCACCTGTGTGTGTGCGTGTGCTGTGTGCATGTGCCATGTGGGTGCATGTGTGTTGGGGAGGCAGAGACCCAGCGGGCTTCCTGGCTTTGTGTGGACGGAGCGGGGTGGGGCTGCCACTCAGCTCCTGAGACACTGCCCATCCAGCTCTTTCCAGAAGGTTCCGCCCCAGCTACTGCCTGGGCCGGAGTGAGTGCCGTCCCAGGCCGGGGGACGATGGGCCTCTTGGTCAGCCTACAGGGAGGGAAGGGTGTCCCAATGTGTCAACTCACATCGGGCTCCCAAGAGGAGGCTGAGGGCCTGGCCCTGGGGCCCACCTCCCCCCAGCAGTGGACAAACGCTGTTGGCTGCTCGGCTGGAGCATTTGAGAGGTGGCCTCAGGCAGGAAAGCAGGGGCCTGGTCCAGGGGCTCTGACTGGGCTACCCAAGGCCTTTGTGCCAGGAGGCTCTCTCAGCAGAGCCAGGGCCTCCTGTCACTCAGCCTCAGCCAGTCCCCCTTGCTGCCAGGCCCACGGCGTTGATTTCCCACCCGCATCAACTGAAGGAGGACTCCAAGTGGTTAAATTTAAATTGAAGTACGAAGTGCTCCTGGAACTGGGGGTGGGGGGCGATCTGCCTTCAGGATCCTGCCCCCAGCCTCCCTCCCTGCCTTTTCAGGCCTCAAACCAACCACTTCCATTGACAAAGCATCATATTTTGGTGTCACCTTCCTTGAAAACAGGTAAAAGTAGTGAAATAAAGGTGACAAAGGGCCCTGCCCCGGGCCTGCCCGGGAAGACGGCGCGCGTGGCCTTAAGTGAGGTGATCGCCAGGAGGTGGGGAGAGAGGGCTGCCTTCTCCCAGCACAGCCCTGCTCCGTGGCAGCCGTGACCACGCCGCCTTTAATGACAGGACAGTGTGTTCGAGCACCGTCTAATTAATCCCATATTTTCACACAGCATAATTACGGAGCCGGCCCGAGTTATTTGGCTGCTGGAGGAGGAGCCGCGCGGCACCGTCCTCTCCTGGGTGCCTCGCAATTTATTATGCTCCGCAGACGACACCGGCAGCCTCCCTGCACAGGCCTACCTGTCATCACTGAATTATCAGGAAACGCACCCCGTAACGCACCGGGCGACAGGCTGCAGCAAATTGCTATTTTTATGGGAGATGATAAAGGAAATGCTACCTTATGTTCAAATTCTTAACTGTCTGGTGCACGAACTCCGCAGCCGGGCAGCGTCTTTGCAGCGGGTCCGGCCCCAGTGACAGGCCAGCGCGCTCCCAGGGACCCACCGCAGCCCACTCTCTTTTTCCTCTTTGACGTGTAATTTTTAAATAGGCCTTTACAGGAACTTGCCAGCCCCCCTCCCCGTGCACACCTCCCACGCCCTGGCCCTCAGGTCCGTGTCCTCTGTGGAGCAGGGTTGTGCCTGTCATTACTCAGCTCTAGAGACTGCTGGAGCCCCAGGTGTCCCCAGGCAGCATCCAGCCACAGGGTTCGGGGCCAGCACGGCCTTCGTGTGCTCAGGTCACAGGGGCCCACGGGCCCAGGAATACCTGAGTGAGGAGAAGCACAGGCCTGCTAAGGGACACCTGGGGCCCCTAACTGCGCCAGCACCTGGGCCCCTCCCGCCCGTGCGCAACCTCGGTGCTCACAGCTCTGCAGCTGGTCTGCTGTCTCCAAGGACAGAGCCTCAGGGACACTCCTGCAGGCCAGGGGCGAGCGGCCAGTTCAAGGGTTAAATGATAACAAGCTTGAGCTGCTTAGGCTCCGTGAGTCTGGGCAGCCTGGGCCAGTGTCATCGCTCCCACCACTGGGTCCTCCAAGATGGACTGGGGGCGGGGGCTCCCCCAAGCTGTGCCCTTGGGGGAGGCTCTCAGCTCAGGGCTGGCTAATGTGAGGATTCGGTTCGCAGCTAAGATTTCCCGGGGCACCGTTTAGAAATAAAATCAAGAAAGTAAAAGTAAATGAATGCATTTCAACAGATTTCTGAATAGTTTCTGTAAAAATCCACCAGTTTGGGCTGTTAGTGCATTTGAGCTGCAGGATTACCCCCGTGCCATGTAAACGAGAGTGGGATACCTCATCATCCTACATCCTTAGCTGTGGACGTCATTAGAGGTTCTGAGACTCTCTAGATAACTTGTTGAGTTCCTTGTGGGGGGGAGAGTGGGGGTGGGGAGGGTGTTCTACAACGTTTAACGATTATGTTTTATCTCGTCACCATTGCCGCAGGATGCCATCGGCAAGTTTAAAACAGCAGTAACAGTAACGATAAACATGCTGAGCCGGCCAGAGAAAGCTTTCGCGCTTACCTGGTTGAAAATGGCGTTCTTGTTCCAGTTTCTACCCTGATGGTTTGGTTGAGTCTTGGGGGGCACTAAATGCATCCCAGCCCCCCCACCCCCCAATGTGGCAGAAGCGAGCGCGACTTCCCATAACTACCACTGGAGGTCCCAGCAGGCGGCCATGAGGGCCACGGGCACCTGGGATGTGCCTTCCATCGCTCCCCCCGGTGGGGCACGCAGGTGGCAGGTGGGACCCAGGCTCTGGCCTCAATTTGGGTCCGGACAGAGCATCCCAGAGGTGGCAGATGTCCCGACATCCCTGGAAAGTGAGCGGTGTCATTGCAGGCCTCGGGGGGCTGAAACCTGAGGAATGTCCGAGGCCGAGTGCTCCCAGAGGTGGGGTGGGCTCCGGGGGCCTGAAGGGGTTGTTGGGACACAGGGCGTTGACCAGCAGCGCTTCTGGGTGGGCCAGCTGGTGGCTGAGGAGGGAGGACTGCTTACCACAGTGCTTCTCAAACTCACGCCCACAGAGCCGCCCGCCGGACGTCTTGCTGGATGCAGGCTCAGGGCTGTTGGCCCCTCCATGGTGGATCCGTCAGGAGGGCTCCGGTGTCTCCGGAAAAGAATTCCATCTGCAAGCACACCCATCCCAGGACGCCGGCCCCCTGCCTCTGGTCTCTTCCTGAGCCCGCGTGCCACGGCCTCGACCCGTCAAGACATTATCTGCCCGTGAGGTGCACAGCCTGTTTCTCACCCTGCCATTACCCAACCCATTGAAATTATACTCACTACTCTTAATATTTTTGAATATCAAAGGAAGACACCTCTCATGGTCAGTTGGTCACTTTAAACACCAAACCATCGTTAGCCAAATATTTAATCAAAAAAGTCACCCACAGGTTTCCTCTGAACCAGCTTGCAAACCTCACTGCTGACGCCTGGATTTCTCACCCCATGACCCTTCTGTTTTGTTGGCGTCTAATATCTGTACAGCAAAGGGCCCCCACTGCAGGTGGACAGCTCAATGCACTTTCTCACGCTGTGCCCAGCCGTGTACCCTACAAACAGGACATTACCTGAGGGCCCCTGTGGCCATGTCACTGGCTTCTCTCACTCAGCAACGTGCATTTCAGTTCCTTCAAGGTCTTTTCATGGCGTGATGGCTCATTTCTTTTTACCACTGAATGATATTCTATTGGATGGACCACAGTTTATCCATTTGCCAACTGACAGGCACCTTGATTGCCTCCCAGCCTGGGCAGTTATGAATAAAGCTGTAAATATCCACGTGCAGGATTTTGCGTGAACAGAACTTTCAAGAACTTTGACTAAATATCAAGGAGCGTGATGGCTGGACTGTATGGTGAGAGTTTGTTTAGATTTGTAGGAAATTGCCAAAGCGTCTTCTAAAAATCTATTTCATTATCTATTCCCACCAGCATGAGTGAAGGCCCCTGTGGCTGCATGTCCCCTCCAGCATCTGGCGGTGTCAGTGCCCAGATTTGGCCACTCAAGTAGTTGTGTAGTGGTGTCTCATTGTGGTTTTAATTTGCGTTTCTCTGATGACATGTGATGTGGAGCATCTTTTTGTGTTTATTTTCCAGCTGTGTATCTTCTTTAGTGAGAATGTCTGTGAAAGTCTTAGGTCCATTTTTAAATTGAATGCTATCTTCTCTTTTACCTTTTAAAAACAGCTTTGTTGAGATATAATCCACCTGTTCAAGGCATGTAATTCAGTGATTATTATTATAGTCAGAGTCTTGGGGCAATCATCACCACAATCTAATTTTAGAATATTTTTATCACCCCGCCCCCAAAGAAATTCTTCATTAGCAGTCACTGTTCAATTCTAGGCAACCACTAAGCTCCTGTTTTTTCCTAAGAATTTTGTCACCTTAGCTCATACATTTGGGTCTGTGATCTTTTTGAGTTAATTTTTGTGTAAACTATGAGATAGGAATCCAACTTCACTATTGCATGTGGATATAGAAACCCTGTATGTGTGAGTGTCCCAGCACCGTTTGTTGAAAACACTGTTCTTTCTCCATTGAACTGTCTTGCCGCCCTTGTCAAAAATCAGCCGACGGTAAGTGTAAGGGTTTATCTCTGGGCTCTTGATCACATTCCATGGATCTGTATGTCTGTCCTTAGGCCAACACCACAAGACCTTGATTACTTGTAACTTTGTACTAAGTTTTGAAATCGGGACGTCAAATCAACTTTGTTGTTTTCAAGATCATTTTGGCTCTTCTGGGGCCCTTGCATTTCCAGATGAATTTCAGCACCACCTTGTTATTTATGCAATAAAAGGCAGCTGAGGTTCTGGTAAAGATTGTGTTGAATCTGTAGATCAAACTGGAGGAGTAGGGAGTACCATCTCAATAATATGAAGTCACCTGATCCATGAACATGGCATGTGTTTCCATTTATTTAGATTTTTAAAAATTTCTTTCACCAGTGTTACGTCTTTTTCAGTGTGTCCTACATTTATTTTCTTAATTGTATTTGTAAGCATTTTATTCTTTTTGATGCTATTGGGAACGTAAATATTTTCTTATTTTCATTTTCAGATTATTTATGCCTAGCATACACACACACACTACTGATAATCTTATAGCCTCCATCTGTGTTGAAATAGTTTATTAACTCTCAAAGGTTTTCTGTGGATTCCTTAGGATTTTTGTATACAAGATCATGTGATCTGAAAATAGATATAGTTTTGCTTCTTCCTTTCCAATCTAGATGTCTTTCATTATTTTTTTTCTTGCCCGATTGCCCTGACAAGAACCTCCAGTACAACTCTGACTAGAAGCAGCGAGAGTGGCGTCCTTGTCTCATCCCTTGCCTTAGGAATAAAGCATTCATCTCTCACCTTCAATTCTGATTTTAACTCTGGGTTTTCTCATAGATGTCCTTTTTCAGATTAAGGAGGTTCCCACGTAGCCATATATTTCTAGTTCACTGAATGCTGTTGTTTCCTTTAATCATGCAAATGGGTTTGATTTTTTTAAAAAGATTTTTATTAAAATGTAGCTAACATACAATATTATATTAGTTTCAAGTGGACATCATAGTTATTCAACAGTACCCTCCTGGCACTATACAGAGTTCTTACCATATTATTGATTACATTCTCTATACTTTACATCCCCATGACTATTCTGTAACTACCAATTTGTATTTTTTTAATCCCTTCACCTTTTTCACCCACCCCACATCTGGCAGCCATCAAAGTGCTCTCCGTATCTGAGCTTGTTCAGTTTCATTGTTTGTTTATTTTGTTCTTTAGATTCCACATATAAGTGAAATCATATGACATTTCTCGGTCTGACTTACTACACTCAGCACAATACCCTCTAGGTTCATTCATGTTGTCACAGACAGCAAGATTTTATTCTCTTTATGGCTGAGTAATATTCCATTGTATATATGTACCACCTCTTCTTTATCCATTCATCCACTGAGGGACAACCAGGTTGCTTTCATATCTTGGCCATTGTGAATAATTCTGCAATGAACATATGGATGCACATGTCCCCTTCAAGTAGTGTTTTGGCGTTTCTTCAGATAAATACTTAGAAGTGAAATTACTAGGTCCTTCTTTGTCTCTTGGTATAATCTTTGTTTTAAAGTCTATTTTGTCTGGTATAAGTATTGCTATTCCAGCTTGTTTGTTTCCATTTTCATGAGATATCTTTTTCCATCCCTTTACTTTCAATCAGTGTGTGTCTTTTGGATCTGAGATCTCTTGTGGGCAGCATGTGTAAGGGTCTCGTTTTCTTATCCATTCAGTCCCCATATCTTTTTTTGTTTTTTTAAAGGTTTTATTGGGGTATTGGGGAAGGGGAACAGACAAGTTGCTGTCCTTTTGTTCTTCAGTCTAGTTGCGGAGGACGTTGCTTCACTGGCCCATGTTGGTGTTGTCATTGTGCTCTTCCCGGATGAGGCAGATCGGTCACCGGCCTCTGGATGGTCGCTCACTGCGGCTACTGGCCACTCACACTGGCTGCCGGCCACTCACTGTAGCCTATGGCAGCCCATTGCAGCAGGGGCTGCAGCCTACACCATCACCGGGGCTCGCAGCCCAGATCCAGGTGGAGCTGTTGTTAGCTGTAGAGGGCAGTGTCACTGGCCCTCATATGTGGGATCCGAACCGGGGCTGCTGGCATCCCAAAACCAGCTCTTAACCAATGCACCACTCGGCCAGCCCATCAGTCCCCATATCTTTTGATTAGAGCATTTACTCCATTTACATTGAAAGTAACTGTTCATAGTTAGTTATGTGGTTATTGCCATTTTATTATTCATAATTTTGATATTTCTTTTTTTGTCTTAAAGAAGTCCCTCTTAGATTCCTTGTAATACTGGTTTGGTGAACTCCATTAGCTTTTTCTTGTCTGGGAAGCTCTTTATCTGTCCTTTGATTCTAAATGATAGCTTTGCTGGGTACAGTAATCTTGGTGGTAGGTCCTTTCTGCCTCTCCTTCTGACCTGCAAAGTTTCTGTTGAGAAATCAAGTAATAATTTTATGGGAGCTGCTTTCTAAAAAGCAGTAACTAACTGCTTTTCTCTTGCTGCTTTTATGATTCTCTCCTTTGTCTTTAACTTTTACCATTTTAATTATAATGTGTCTTGGTGATGGCCTCTTTGGGCTCACCTTGTTTGGGACTCTCTGCGCTTCCTGGATTTGTATGTCTGTTTCCTTTACCACATTAGGGAAGTTTTCAGTCATTATTTCTTCATATAGGCTCTCAATCCCTTGCTCTCTCTTTTCTCCTTCCAGTACCCCTATGATCCGAATGTTGGTATACTTGATGTTATCCCAGAGGCCTTGTAAACTCTCTTTTTTTGTTGTTGTTGTATTCTTTTTTCTTTTTGCTGTTCTGATTGGGTGTTTTCTACTATTTTATCTTCCAAATTGCTAATTCAAACCTCTGCTTCATCTAATCTACTGTTGATTCCTTCTAATGTATTTTTCATTTCAGTTATGTATTCTTTGTTTCTGACTAGTGCTCTTTTATTTTGTTTTTGTTTTTAAGATTTTATTGGGGGAGAGGAACAGCGTTGGGGAATTGGGGAAGGGGAACACACAAGTTGCTGTCCTTTTGTTCTTCAGTCTAGTTGCGGAGAACGTTGCTTCACTGTCCCATGTATTATCATTGTGCTCTTCCCGGGTGAGGCAGATTGGTCACTGCCCATTGGATGGCTGTCCATAGCAGCTCACTGCAGCCCAGCTCCAGGCCGAGCTGTTGTTCACCATCTTAGCTGTAGAGGACACAGCATCACTGGCCCTCATGTGGGATCCAAACCTGGGCCCTGCTGCTCAGAGCTGGCATCCCAAGCCAACTCTTAACCAACGCGCCACTCAGCCAGCCCACCTTTATGTATTTTATCTGCATTTTTATGTCTCCTATCTCTTTGTTAAAGTTCTCCCTAAGATCACTGAGAATCCTTATAACCAGTGTTTGAAACTCTGCATCTGGTAGATTGCTTGTCTCCATTGTTTTGTTCTGTTGTCTGGAGCTTTGTTCTGTTCTTTTGTTTGGGACATGTTTCTTTGTCACCCCATTTTGGCTGCCTCCCTGTGTTTATTTCTATATGGTAGGTAGGGTTACTATGTCTCCCGTTCTTAGTAGAGTAGCCTTATGTAGTAGGTGTGCTGTGGGGTTCAGTGGCACAGTCTTTCTGGTCACTAGAGCCGGGCACTCCAGATATGTCCCTTGTGTGGCTGTGTGTGTCCTTCTGTTACAGCTGAGCCTTGATTGCTGTTTGCATGTCAATGAGAAGGACTGACCCTTGGGCTCACTGGCTGTGAGGTTGGCTGTGACGGCAGGGGAGGAGCTGTGGAGCAGGGACTGACCCTACGAAGCAGGGTCTGCCTCAGCAGGGCTCCGGTGTCTGCCCAATCTGCCCCTTGGGTGTATCGTCCTGGGAGGCAGCTGGGTGATGCTCCAGCTCATTTCAAAGCTGGTCACTGGGAGTGCCAACCCCAGGGCCACCTGGAAGGGGACCTGCTGCAGGCCAAGTTCAGCCGCAGCTGTGCCCCACCAGGGGCCACCTGGCAGGAGCCACAAAGCAGTCTGACGATGGCTGCTGCCTGTGCCATGCGGCGGTGCTTGGAGAGGCCACGCTGTGAGCCAAGGCCGGCTGCCGCTAGTGCAGGCTGAGGGCTGCTTAGCTATAAGGTGGGACATGCCCAAGCCAGACACTGCTTGTCTGGGTTCCATGAACCTTTGAAAGATTTTGGGAATGCCCGCAGCATGAGCCAAGGCAGGTGGTTTGTACAAAAAAGCCACTAGAAGTGGCTTGGCTGGGCCCGAAAGTTCGGTAGGGCGTGGTCTCGAATCACCTGGGCATGGCAGACATATGGAGTTAGCCAGCTGATGGGGATTCAGACATGGGGGCCACCTGCATCTACACGGAAGGGGGAGGGCTCCACGAGGAAGCGGCTTCTGCCAGCTCCTCTGTGTGGGAGGGAGCCGCGCCTCCAGCCGTCGTCCTGAAGCCGGACAGCTCAGTTCCCCGGATGTCCTTGGCGTCTTCCGAGCTGCTGTCCCAGCGCTGGAGCTCAGCCCCAGGGTCCCGGCGGTGGTAAGTCCGTGTGCGGGCCCTTTAGGAGGAGCGCCTGGGACTGCAGCTGCCCCCCATCCCACTCAGCCACAATCTCAGCCAGAGGTTATGGGGACCTGTCTCCCGGCCCTGAAACCCCGGGCTGGGGAGGGGCTGGGACCCCTGCAGCCGAGATAGCACTCCTGCTCCCTAAGGGTCACACGCGGGTGTGGGCCGGGCTTGTTCTGCGTCTCTGCCCCTCCTCAGGCCCCAGGTGGCTTCACCTGTGTGTTCTGAGTTGTGGGCTTTGGTTCAGCTGGACTTCAGGTGATTCTCAAGGATGGTGGTTTTGTGGGTTAGTTGCCATTTTGTTGTGGTTGTGAGAGAAGGTAAGCACAGCATTTACTACTCCGTCTTCCGGACCAGAACTCCCCCAGATGTGTCTGATTTTGTAAAATGCGCCTGTGTCTGCTGAGATGACCATGTGATTTTGTTCTAATGTTATAGTGTATTTCATTGACTTTTGGATATAAAAATCAACCTTGCAGATCTGGGATAAATCCTACTGGTCAATATATATATATTTTTAATGTGTTGATGGATTCAGTTTGTTTGTGTATTGTTGAGGATTTTTACATCAAGGTAATGTTGACCTTTTATAATGAGTTGGCAAATGTTCTCTCCTATTCTGCTTTTTTGGAAGATTTTGAGAAACATTGATCTTAATTCTTTTTAAAATATTTGGTAGAAGGCACCAGGGAAGGCATTGTGGGCCTGGGCTTTCTTGGTGGGAAATTTTAAAATTACTAATTCAATCTCTTTACTTCTTTCAGGTCTATTTAGATCTTCTGTTTATTCTAGCATCAGTATAAGTAGTTTATGTCTTTCTAGGAAGGAATCTATGCCCTTTTTACATATGAATTTTCGAATTATCTTGTCAATTTCCACAGGGAAAGACAAACCGCTGGGAGTAGGGTTGGGCTGGTATTTAAAGTATAAATCAACTTGAGGAGAATTCATATCACTAATGTATTGAGGCTGTCAATTGAACAGGGTATGTCCCTTTATTTAGGTCTATCTTTAAGATTTTTCCTCTCAGAAATACTTTATATCACTTAGTACAAAAGCCTTGCATATGTTTTATTAGATTATTTATAGATATTTGATGTCCTTAATACTATTGTAATAGTATCATCTTGAAATTTAATTTTCTGTTTGTTGTTGGTATTTAGAAGTACAATTACTTTGAATCCTGGTTTCCAGGAATCTCTCCTCTCCTTCAATTTGTTATTATTATTTTCAGTCTGTTTATGTGCCTCAGGTGGAAAAGTTTGTGTTTGTCATGCTCTTTACTTCATGGTATGTTATTGTCACTGTCCCACAAGGCCCTTCTCTTGAATGGCTTGTTTGCTCATCTCTTCTGTCTCACCCCTCACCCCCGCCCCCCATAAACCGCCGTTTTCCTGTGTGTCACATCCATCTTTTGTTCTCTTTCTGGTTACTCATGGGTCTGAGATTTCTTCATATCCTTTTGGACTTTGTTGAGAGTTCCCCGCTAGGCAAATTTACAGTTCACGTTCCTAGTTCTTTTGGTGTTGCTCTTTACCTTGTTGATTTTTAAGATTCCTGCATTTTTCTTTTTGCCTCTATCTCGAAGCATGAGACTAGAACTGAAAACATGGGACTTCCTGGCTTCTGCCCACCCATCAGCAAATGGAGACTGAAAGTGAGACTGTGGTACATTGGCCACTGTCATCAGGGAAAGTCTCCGGATTAAAACTCATGATCACATACTCCTGCATGCAAATAGTGCCTGGCAGTGCTATTTCTTCTCAGCCATAGAACTGGCCTAAGACTCCAGCGTGGGATGGGGCTTCCTGGGGACGGTAAGAATAATATGGAGCCACTAGTCATGAGTATCAGTGGTTCTCTGGTCATTATGTACCAGAGTCACTCATGCGAACTCAGTAGCTGGCATTCTGATGTTTAGAAGCACCCAATTTATCAACTGCTTTTAAGAATCTAATAATTCTCATTGTCAGATGGAGCCTCCTACAATAAACATAGGCTAGTTACATATCGTGGGAAGCCACCATGTGTGTGGATATGTACGCCCAGGCTTTATAATTGGACTAAGAAATGCCACACATACACGTGGACCTTACAGCCTGAAAGCAGGTGCAGACTGTGGTCTGAGACATGAGGGACATGAGGGAGACATGTCCAGGTGGGTCAGTCCACGTTCTATCCGTCTCATCTGTCTTATTATAGTTTCGGTTCTTCCCAAATCTTGCCCCACATATCTGCCTCAAATACCTTTGAGTTTTTATTTCTTAGGCAGAGGTTAAGACTTCAGATGTAGATCCTCCCCGCCTTTGGTTCCTGTAACACACATGTGTCAGTGGTTTCTGCACTCCTGGCCAGTCCAGCCTGACAGGGCAGGGCGCCCTGGGAGCCCCAGGCTCCGTGGGAGGCCAGGCACGCTCCATCGTGAACATCTGGTTTGGAGTCCTTTCCTGAGAAGAGGAGAGAGGAGGGGAATTGCTAGATGACTGAGCACCGAGGAAGCAGGGACGGGGATACAGGAAGCGGAGCCTGGGGCACTGAGCACACGCGCCGCCATTTCCCGTTTCCCCTGAGCCTGGCCCAAATACGCTCAGTTTGTGGAGTGCCCGACTGAGGAAATCCAAATCAGATATCACATTTTTGTATCAAATTTTTGTATTAAGCCCTACCAACTCACATTTATTTTTATGTCTGATGTACCCAACATCAAATAAACAGTGATTTTAAAATTGGGTGCATCACAACACTATGACATAGCCAACCTTTAAAGAAATGAATGATTTATTTAAAAGGTTGGATGTGTCACACGAGCATCTAAATCAGCAAGTGAAAAATCAGACAGCCAACAGCCTGGCCGCCAGCGGCGAACAGAGGAGCGGAAATGGTGCAGATTAAACAACGATATTTTTTTCCCCCAAGAAATTAGACAACAGTGTGTAAATGTGACATTACATGGCAAAAATTAAGATTATGGGCTGCATGGACTTTGCATGATCTTGAAGCGTAGTGCCCAAGCCTGACTGTGGTAGCCCTTTTTGTTTCGATGGTGATGTTTTTCACCTGGTAACGGGTTTTATGAATGTGCCCAGTCCTGCGTTTTGCTCTCAGGAACCTTGGGAAGCTGGCCGCCCAACGAATGAACGTGTGTTTCCTTTTATTGCTTTTCCTAAAAATGCCTACAGAATGTCTGGGCACAGTAAAACTGGGTAATGCCTGGAGGTCGCATGATGAACAGGTCCCTGTCTGGTGCCTCTGGAGGGGCCTGTGGGACAGCCGTGGCCTGGGGGTGAGGAGGCCGGTGCGGCCCTCGGCTGCGCCCCTCCAGTCCTGCGGCCCTGAGCCACCTTCCCGGCCCCTCCGGCTGTCCCTCATCCTGGATGAAACAGGAGGCCGCGTTCTGGAGGTTCCGCCTGTTTCTCACATTCAATTACACGGAGGCTCTAAGCCTGAATTGTAGGGCCCGTGCCGGCTCTCCCAGTCGGCATGGTGTGCCGGGAACTGCCGGCTGAGCTGAGCTGAGCGAGGCGCCCAGGCTGCGCTAGGGACGCAGGTGGAAGGGAGACGTCCAGGGACAGCTGGATGGGGGCGGACATGACGTGGAAACGCCCTCGGGGAAAGGCGGGCAGGCAGCCCGGGACAAAGCCCGCAGAAGAGCTCGGACTTAGGTGTGGATTGGGAAGCAGTCACATAAAGGAGACAGTGAGGGCTTCGGTGCCCAGGAAAGGGGCCCGTGTTGAACCCCGAGGGAACCCCACGTGAAGTGCAGGGGAAGGGCAGAAGGGAAGCAGAGGGATGGGAGGGCCGAGGCCTGCAGCGCCTGGACTCCTGGGTCCCGGCGCCCATGGGAGCCCCTCGCGCCAGGTGGGCCTGGGGCACGCAGGCTGCCGAGAGGAGGAGTGCAGGGAGATTCCGGCCCTTCTCGGGGTCAGCTTCTGGTGCTGGGAGGCTCTTTTGCTCAGCAGAAGTGACCCTAGCGTCATGCCTGGGAAACCCAACCTCCGTTTGCCACGGTCCAGGTAGGGTGGCTCGCCCTGTGCTGAGGCCCCGCAGGCCTCAAGCCCCTGCCATCCTAGAGGAGCCGGCTTGGGTCAGGCTTCCACGATGCCCAGCCGCGAAACCTCCTGCGGCTGTGTTGGCCCCCCCGGGCTGCTTGCGAGGCCTGCCCCACCTCCCCGCGCCCCTAACCAGGGTCCTCCTGCTGGCTGTTGGGATCCCGCCGCCTACCTCATGAAAATGTGACGAGACCGGCATAAGAGAAGGCATCTGGGTGTGTTTGGAAAATAAAAACAGCCTTTATTTTTAAATGCGGGACTGTCCCCTCTCTCTAGGCTAAGATGTCACAGCTGTGAAGTCCAACCCTATAGTTATGACGTAACTAGGGGACTGTTACTACAGGGAACAGAAAAACAACCTGTGTCAGCAACGGGCTGTGCCTGTGATGCTGTCCCATCATGTGCTCTGCGGCGCCTCCCCTCCTGCCTGAGACAGCCGCCTGTGACATGGAGTCCCCTCTGCCCCCTCCTTGCCAGCCCTGCGCTGGTCCACAGTGTGAGCCCAGCCATGAGGAGGGCTGAGGCCACACGGAGGTGTGGGCAAGAATGAAGGCGCCTCCAAAATAAAAGCCGGGCCGACCTTCAGGGGGGCTCAGAGGACCTCCTGCAGCCCGGCGCCCAGCTCTGCTGTCTGACAAAGAGAAGCCGCAGGCGAAGAGTAAAGAGCAGTCCGTGCAGGCGCCCCCAGGGGCAGGAAAGAGTCGGCAGCGTTCCACAAGGAGCCCATACTCGGAGTTGAAGGTGGCCGGCCTTACAGACAGGAGGAGCAGGGTTCCCACAGACCCACTTAGACCCTAGGTGCTGGCTGGGAGCTCGCTCTCCTTCCTTCGCACCCGCAGGCCACAGGCCCAGACCCTGCTCACCTCCTGCAGTGGGGCAGGTGCTGGGTGTCCTAGCTCTGTTCCCTGGGGTCACCTCCTGCCACCATCTACACCGTCAGGCCCGTGGGAGCCTGCCTTCCAGAATTTGCTCGGGGTCCCCCATCTCACCCTGAGAGCCCTGGCCTGACTCACTTTTGTCCCTGGAGATTTCTGGCTGACCTGTATTACCTCCCTGTGGGTGTCAGCCAGGCCCCCAGCCTGCGACACCAGGACCCTGGCAATACCGTCTCTGCAGCCACCACAGCGTGTGGCAGCACTGGCCAGTCTGCGCTTTCCTCCTATGTTAGAAGCGTGTGTAGGTTTGATGTCCCTGTTTGGTAGTGTGCTGCTCATGTGACACCGCTCTGCCTCTGCAGGCCCTTTCTCTCGTCGCCTCCCTCTCCTGGGCTCTGCTTGTGTGCTCAGCGCCACACTTGAGGAAGACGGGGCTTAAGCAACACAGATGACAGGAGGCCGCTTAGGCAGTTGCAGGGTGGGTGCGACCGTTCAGTGGTGCCATCTGTTTTGTATCTGAGGCATGCTCCCCACTTTATGTCCCCACGATTGTCACATCAGGACCACAAAATGGCTGCTGTGGCTCCAGACGTCACATGCTCACTAGAAGACAGGACAGGGAGAAGGGGGTGTGCCTTCAGAGGCCCCATCATTTCATCTGGTAAGAAAAGCTTTTCTGAAAGACTTGCCCTCATGTCCCATTGGTCAGCACTGGGTCATGTTCCTGCTCCCAGGCCAATCGCCAACAAACGTATTACCTTGCTGCAGATACAAATCAACCATAAATGACTCCTTGGGGTTGGAGGAAAGGGCCCACTTTCCCTGGTATCAAGAGACCTGTGCTTTATACCCGAACATGACCAGGGTTCATTAGTAGGAAAACGGGGTTCAGCAAGGAAAAGTGCACCCCACACCTTGGACACAGGCTGCTGGAATGGTCCACAACTTTCCTCTGTCCTTGCTGACTTGTTTGCTCATCCCACACAGGCCTCTTACCACTTCCCAGACCACGCTCAGCCTGGGAGTCCCTGACATCCCGGACCACAAGCCTCTCAGCCCTAGAATTTGAAGCTGCCACAGGGGGAGCCCATAATGTACGGTTCCATTTGACTCGATCCCTGGAACCACAGAGCTCGCTTTCCCGTGCGTGAAGCCTTCCTGGGATTGTGGAGAAGTCTTGGCAGCCACTCGCTAGTGACACAGGATGCAGTCTGGGCTTCTTTGGCGTGACTGTGTTCAGAGCATGTCCACTCATTTACCGCGGGGTCAGCGTCCCTGTGTCTTAGATGACGACGTGCCGAGGTGGGTGGTTAGTGATGACGGTGGTCATGGTGGAGCAGGTGGCATTCCTGAAAGCGTGTGGCCTGTTCTGGGTGCACTGGGCCTCAGGCCTCTCGCCCCTCACGTAGAGGCAGAAGAGACGAATTTGTGCCCCATAATCTGGCATGGCGGGAATGCAGCCTTGGCCTGCGGGCCCCTCAGGCCTGCCACCTGCACGACGCAGGGAGGGCTCAGAATGACTGCTTTCAGCTCTGAATTTGTTTCTCCTGGGGATTCGCCTGCTGGCACATGGTTGGTGCTTAATAAATGTCCGAGGAGCAGGAGAGGAGACAGTTGGGGTGTGGGGAGCGGAGAGGAAATCTACTGTCATCCCCTGACAAGCCAATAAATACGATACTTGGAAACACGCCGGGCCCGGCTCTGTCTCTAGAGGGTAAGATATTTCCCCGTTCTTCCCATGTGCCGTGTGTACTGATACTACCTACAAAGTCCCCTCTTCATTCCCCTCTTGTGCTTGACCTGGTGACTCCAGCACAGCCTCCCCCAGCTCTGTCCAGGGCCCGGGGCCCGCTGTCCGGCTCGCTGACTCCCAGTTGTGCCGGTGGCTTGAGCGGGGAAGAGGGCCTGTCTCTGTCGGTCACCTTTGCTCTGCCGGCAGCGTCAAATACTCACTTTGTTTGGTTGCCTAACAGTACCGAACATGCAATATGCATTATTTATCCTCCGACACAGTCCTGGGCCCCACACGGCAGCAGCAAGTGCTTGCAAGCTCCCCTGCGGCCCGACGTTGTTTGCCGGAGGGTTTAATGCAGGTGCAGGGGGCGGGGGGCCCCTCCTTCCTCCGGGGAAGAGTTTTCATCATGTTGTAAAAACGTAAATTTAAGTGCAGTGGGGCCTTGGGGAGCCCATGTTTCCACTTGAATTGTGATGCCTCCACTTAGTCACAGGAGCCCGGGGAGTGGGATCTGAGGTGACATCAGCTCCCCAAAGCTGCCTCCTCCCCAGCTGAACCCTCCCACTGCCTGGACCAGTTGGGCTGACCAGGGCTGCAGCCAGCCATCCCCTCCCCCCATGGGTTTTGAGGCAGGGGCACCGGCAGAGGTAATGCACACCTCTCTGAAATATTATTTGCCTTCTCCATTGAGTGTTGAGTCCTCTGGGCTGATGGAGTCATTGGTTTATGTTCAGGGAGGCAGAGCGGAAGTCGGGGGCTGGCTTTAAATTATGTGCCTGGACTTGCCCATACATTCCTATGCTGGGAACATGTGATTTATTCTCTGCAGCTGGAGACTGACCTTTCACTTTGGTTCTTCTCCCCCCGGGACTCTGGAAGCACCAAACGTCTTTCCATCCTGATCTGTAGGCAAGGAGGCAGGCCCCTGGTCCTGAACATTCTGGAAGCTTCCGTGTTGCCTGTGACATTGGAGAGTCCTGTTGTCCCAAAGCCCTCCGGCTTTTAGGAGCTCTGGGATAGCTTCACCTTCCATATTTCAAGCCAGAGGATGTTGCAGAACAATGCCCCAACTTGTCGTCAGTGCTTCGAGAAATAAAAATCCAATGGGCAGTGCTGCAGAGGGTGCCACACCCGTCCCACTGGGCAGGAGTGGCCGTCTGTGGATCGATGACCATCAGAGGGAAGCGCTCCACGGTCTCATTAGGATTCCTGGGTGAGCTGGGCCAGGGTCCGCTGGTCCCTAGAGTGGCATTCTTCTCCTGAGGCAGCCCCGTAAATGTCTGGAAGGCCACATGGGGCTGCAGCCCAGGAAGGTGGCAGGAGGCAAGGGCAGCAGAGAGAAGGGAGGCCGGACAGCGTCCAGGCCAGTGACCCCTCAGGGCTGGAGAGGCAACCCCGCCTGCACAGTCTGCATAGACTCTTCTGGGGCAAGAGCTGCTGGCACTCATGCCGGGCCGGCCGCTGTGCCCGGTACCCACTGGGCCCAGTCACCCTCTGCGGGCAGGTGCTCCTGGGAGGACGGGGAGCCGGTGCAGGAGGGCTCCTGGGCGCTTCACCCTCATCCTACTGGAGTTGTTTTCCTGGGGTGATGGTTGTTTCTTTAAAGATGAGGACGGTTTCCCTTCACCCCTGGGAGGCGCCCACCACCCACCTCACCCAAATTTAGCAGAGCCAAACAAATTAGGAAATGAAATCATTATAACACAAAGAATAAATATGCTGTGTGAAAAATGGATTATTAATTCAAGCTCTGCCCTCCGTTCCAATAATAAATGACCCAGCATTAGGGAAAGCCGGTTGCTAAATTAAAACGAATATGGGAAGGCACCCCCCCAGCTCAGAAGCCCCCCGGGGGGTGGCTGTCCCCCTCGCCTGCAGCCCCGGTCCCAGTGCCTGACAGCTCCTGCAAGCCCAAACTGACAGCTCCTCCAAACCTGGCCAAGACACCCAGCATTAATTAAGTCATTGCTGGACTGTAATTTCCTTGAGAAGTAAAAAATTCTCACACAAGAAAAGGTTACAGAGACCTTTTCTGTGTCAAAATTACCATGCCGCATGAATATTAATGCACTTAATGAAGACAACCTTTTTTTCATCGGGAAGGTTCTGGAGCAGGTGCCAAACCTGAGGCCTCGCTCTGCGGGCGTCAGGGTCTCGGGAATTCGGCACAATGCCATTTTCCCATCAGAGCCGACACCGGACCCACAGCGTGTCCCAGGTCCCCGGGCCACCTCCCTTCAGGGGTCTGGAGGTCTGGGCCCTGTTTGAAATGACAGGTGTGACTCAGCCCTTGTTGGTGATGGGAAGAGAGGGGCTCAGCTCTGCACACAAATGGCACCAGCCCTTCAAGGGCCACGACAGCGTTTTTGTCCCCAGTTGCCCTGACACACTCTGGGGATGTTGCTGGGATGGAGACGATGTGTCCCTGAGCCAGCGCTCCTGCTTGAGGACAGCCCGCCGGCCGGGTCTCCTGTGGCACCTTCAAGGAGTGGCCTGGGCCTGTCAGAGCCCAAGGCTCAACTGGGCAGGGTCTGCGGGGACAGAGGAGCGCTTCCTGGGGTTCCTGCTTGAGGCGCGGGCGTCGCGTTTTCCATGTCGCTGTGCTTTGGTTTTGTCTCCTGGACACTCTCGTTTCCCGCCCCTGGTCCAGCGCCTTTGAATTCGGGGACAACCTTAGGAGGGGTGGTTTGGAGCCTGTCAGGGGAGCGCTTCAGCACCTCTAATAAGAGAGACCTAACATGTAAACATTGTTCCTAATAATAATTCAGTGAAGTATTTTGAGTCCATTGCCTTGGTCCTTGGTTACCATCTCTGTGTGTGCTGACGGGCGGCTCGGTGCCTCCCCAAGCCTGGTGGAATCACAGCTCCGGGGCGAGCAGAGATGATTTATGAAGGACACGGAGGAGCTAACCAGTGATTTAGCAGTTGGGTATTTTGCATCTCTGCTGCACAGGGTGGCTCTTGGAGCCTCAGGACCCACCGTCCGAGCCTCCAAGCAGCACATGGGAACACCTCCAGACACAGACGGCAAACCCATTGCGTCTCTCCTCGTTTTTTACCGTTTAGACATTTGTGACGTGATACGGGCTGTGGCTAACCAGGATTAATAAATCTGGCAGTTTCGGTTGAGCCGTATAATGTCCTGTGTATGTTTAAAAGGTAAGCCATGATATATAGTTATGGGGCTGATGTCATAGCTATTAGATTTATAATATGTCGAAGAAGCATAATTTTATTATAAAGAGCAATAGTTTGCCATCTTACTGTTTAGTACTGACGTCAGTCGAGCCCTGTAACAAGAATCAGGTTGCAACTAGAGCGGAGATCGATAAATGTCATCAGTTTTGCTGGAATGACGCCTCCTCTGAATAGACATCAGTTTGAAAGCAGACTCACCCTCTCCCCAGCCGCCCCAGCTCACACCACGTGTTATGCTGTCACCTTATTGTTGGGAAAACCCAGTTCGGCTCTGAGGGAACGGCCACAGGGGACAAAGGTCACGGGAAGTCACAGGAGTTGCAGTCTGCTGTCCTGTGACACCAGCCAGGCGGGAGCATTGAAGGTGGATCCCCTCCGGTCTGCAGGATGGCTTTCCCACCGAACCGTCCCAAAGATGTCTTCCGTTCTCTCTGGAAAAAGGAGACGGAATGGCACCGTCAACGTCAGGGCATGTCAGTGGCGACAATTAACGCTGAGCATCAGACACAAGTCTGTCGGCCCACCAGCTGGCCTCATTGCTGCTTAATGTCACCAGAGAAAGTCGATGGCACCACAGCTTTGCCTGCACCTGCCGGTGGGCGCAGGAAGTTAGGACATTTCCCTGAGGGACTAGCTCAGGGCACGCCACCCTGAAAACAGCCATTTCATGTGCTGCAGACGGGACCCTCATATTTGTCACAACTCCCCAGCTTTCTCATTGTGTCTGAGTTCGACTGAAAAGGTGAAACCAATGAATCACCAAACACATGCTCAGAACCTGCAATGTGCCTGGTTAAAAAAGCCGGAGTTGTGATTCCAGCCACTCACCTGCCTCATCTGTTTGCGAATTGTTTGGGGGTCTTCCATCATGCTCAGCCTGAGCTCCATGACTGTTTGACGCCAGATGTCACGGCGCATTTCCTCTCTGGACCCCCATGCCGCTGAGCTGTGCGTGTCTGGTGGCAAGAGAGACCCCTGCTATTCTTCCCTAGACACAAAGCTACCTGAGGCGGGGACAGTGGGGCACTGTCCCCAAAGTCCCCCTCTGTAGCACAGCTTTATGCAGGGACGCGTGCAGAGAGTGACGGGCACAGGGATCACAAGGCTGGTGTTTCCCGCCGGCTCTGCCTGCGTGTGCGCCCTGTCCCACCTGTTTCTCAGGCCTGGGCACCCGGCCAGTCTGTGGGCCGCACCATTTCCAGAGGCACAGAAGAGATGATACCACCCTCTGAATTCGGAGGCAGCGGGGTCACTGCCTTTCGGTGCCATTTACATGCACGACGACACCCCCCATCTCCCCACCCAAATGGGCAGATTGAACATTGCACAAAACTTGCAGCGCACTCAGAGGTTTCCGCGTCGTGGCAATCGCTTGGGTCTTGATTTACGTTTGTGAAAACCAGAAGCGCTCCGCTCCCGTCTGTGGAGTCTGGTTTCTATCCTTCGTACCGACTTTCCGCTGGGAAATAAGTAGGTGACAGTGACCAAACACAGCCCCCCAAAATAGCAGGTACTCAATAAATGCTTGTCAGATTAAAGGGAAATGAATTAGTCAGTTCTATTTATACAAAAATAAGGAACTGGTGGTTTGGGAAACAACCCAGCCTGGGGGCGGGCATCGCTGAGGGGTGTGGAGTAGCCCTGGAGAGGGGCCTGGCCAGCCCATGCTTGGATCCAACCTTGCAGGGCAGAAAATGCGCCGCTGGACACACACAGCTGCTGGCCGGCCAGCTCTGGCCTTGAGGCCCGTGCTCGCTTGATGGCCGCCGCAAGCTCCTTGAGGAACGGCCCTGCCACGCAGGGAGGGCCTGGCTGGCTGACCCCTGGCGTGTCCCGGCGGCCAGGTCACGGTCCACACAGAAGGTGCCTTTCTGAAAGTGTTGACTGGTGCTGAAATTTAATAATCATGAACTCCACCCAAACTGTGCATGCTCTAAAATGGCATTTTTAATATCACGATCCTGGTGACATTTACACACCACTTGAACTTTACTTCAGCGGTTTATATATTACCAGCCGCGATCCTTTCGAAGTGTGGCTTCAGAGTAGTTTATTCTCTGTCTTTGAATAATTCCTGGGCTCTGATACAATCATATTTCGCTGGACTCCAGCAGTTTTAAGCTCCTTGTAACAGTTACCATGGAATGGGCTCCTTCAAGGTAATGCTAAGGCATGCGGTGATTCTCAGAAAAAGAAAAGAAAAAACAAACAAACCCACAAAACAATGTTTCTATACATCTAATAAAGGTAAAAAGTAAACACTTCCCACTTGCTTGGGTCTATAGAGTAAATTTCTATGACCACTTAGGCAAAACTGATCTTAAGAAAACAATGTATGTGAAACTGAACTTTACAGCTGAAATTAAGTAGGGGTCTTTTATTTGGTGTCCTGTCGAGCCACAGTAAAGTCCTTAAAGCACACCTCCAAGATGTCTTGAAATGCTTTGGCTTTGGATCACTGACACCTGTTGGTGCCCAAATATTAAATGTTACTGTCCATGAAAGATCAAGCAGATATAGAGATACAACCCTTTACATCTTCACAGATGTATCAGAAAACAATTGTTTTCCCTAAACTCATTGTATCTGATTGTCAAAAGCATGTGTGTGTACATTTCTCATCCCTCTTGGGTACATTGCAGACTCATTTCGGCCTGATCGCCATCATCAGCTGTGCCATGTGGTATAAAAAACTGGGACGGGTTTTTGGTGCTGTTTTTCCACAACTCTCCTTACGTTCTGAAGGAGGGTTCAAGGAAGCCTGCTGGCCTTCCTGAGACACTCATGCATCCGTCCTTCTACCCATCCATGATTCTGTCCGTCACCAGTCAGTGTTCGTTGCCGTCTGTGGTGGGTCAGGCTGGTGCTTGGCAGCGTGGGCGGGAGAGACGTGAGTGGACAGGCCCTGGGCTCAGAGAGGTCATGGTCTCCTGAGGAGATGCTCCGCTTATAACTGACAGCGTGGTGCCTGTTTCAGGCAGCGTGGAAGCTGAAGCGCTTTTCCTGTAAAGGGCCAGAGAGTAGACATTTTAGGCTCTGCAGGCCAGATGGTCTCTGTCACAATTACTCAGCGTTGCTGTTGTACCACAAAAGCAGCCACGGAAAATACGTAAACAAGACCCCACGGTGAAAAAGTGCCAGTGTCTCCTCTAAGACCAGGAACACGGCAAGGATGCCCATTGTCACCACCACTGTCCAACACAGTCCTGGAGTCCTGGGAGTCCTAGCCCGAGCCATCAGGCAGGAGAAAGAACTAACAGGCATGCAGATCGGAAAGCGAGAAGCCAACGGCCTAGAGATGACATGACACTGTATATAGAACAACCGTATTTAGAACGAGTAAAAGAATTCAGTCAAGTTGCAGGGTGCAGAAACCAGTGGCATTCCAGGTAGCTGCTCACCAACTACCTGGAAAAGAAATTAAGAAAATCCCCTTTATGATAGCATCAAAAAGAAGGAAATACTTGGGAATACATCTGACCAAGGAGGTGAGACCTGTGCCCTGACTTGCCTTTCTCAGGCTGAAAAGATGGCGCTGAGGCGGGGTTCCCGCCCCGCCTGACCTCTCCCAGCCTCCGCCCGTGTTGTTCTAATTGCTCAGGAAGTGTCCTCATGTGGCTGCAGCAACCTGCTCAGCGTCTGGGCTGACAGACCAAGGATCAGAAGCCCTTTGTCAGTGACGGCAAATTTCAAAGCACCCCAACGCAGCAGTGAACAGGAAACAGACTGGGGTTCCTCTTTCGTATCTTTCTCTGGTCATCCCCCCGTCTCTACCCCTGTCTCCTCTTTATATTCCTAGGCATCCGTTTCCTTGTGGGTAAATGAGTCATCCTGCTCAGTGCTGTCCAACATTTTTTTCGTAGCCACAATACCCTTTACTCAAGTAAAGTGTTGTTCGGTGTATTAATTTGCTACGGCTTCTGGAATGAAGTACCACAGACCGGGAGGCTTGCACAACAGAAATTCGTCCTCAGACAGTTCTGGAGGCCGCAAGGCCGAGACCAGGGTGTTGTCTGCAGGGCGGTTCCTTCCTAGGCTGCGAGGGACACTTGATGCCAGGTCTCGCCCCAGCTTCGGGTGTTTTGCGAGCATATCTTGGCATTCCTCGGCGTGTGGACGCATCACCCCGACCTCCGTCTCCCTGGTGCATGTCTCTGTGTCCAAATTCCTCTTTTTATAAGGACACCAGTCATACTGGATTAGGGACCATGTGCCCTGATGACCTCAAGTAAACTGAGTACCCCTGTAAAGACCCCATTTCCACATAAGTTCTCGTTCTGAGGTGCTGTGGGGTTAGGACTTCAGCATATAAATTGGGGGGGCGCACAATTCAACACATAACATTTGGAAACACATAACATGTGCTTTGAAACACAGACAAAAAAGCTGCTTCGGTTGCAGTGGGGTAGAAAGCCCAGAGCCTGGTCCCACCTGTACCCCAGTCCCAGGTGGGGTCTTAGGGCATCTCTTCAGCGTCTCGTTGAAATCTTACCAGAGTTGTGCAGTGAAGAACTAGCGTCACCCAAGGGGAGGCCTGGCTTTTGCCCTGGTCTCCTGGACGGCGATCCCTAGGAGCAGTGTCTTTGTCTGCCCAGTGTCCTTGGACTAGACAGGACAGTCCAACGCTGTGATTTGTGGTGGAGCTTCAGGCCACGTGGCGCTCGCTGGAGCCTAGCGGTCAGCTGCGTAGGCACTCAGGCATGTCTCTGTGACCAGGCCCCAGGAACCCCTGGACACCGGGCTCGGGGGAGCTCCCCCGGTTGGTGACACTTCATACGTGCTGTCCCACGCCACTGCCTGAGCCCTGCGTGAGGACAACGGGACGCTCAGGCCTGGTCTCTCCTGGCCTGTGTCCCCTGTGTCTCTTCTCCCTGCAGACTTTGATCTGCGTCCTTTCACTGTAATTAACCGGAACAGGGTCCTGTGCGTTCTGTGAGTCCTTCCGGAAAACTGTCAGACCCGAGCGCGGTCCTGGAAGGGCCACGTGCCGCAGTTGGTACCAGCAGTGAGGACAGTTTCTTGTGCTGCTCGCTAATGTCACAAGACTAGAATTTTTTTTTTAATGGAGAATTTTCAAGCCTGCAAAGCAGGCAGAACAGTGCAATGACTCCCGGGGTAACGAGCCACCAAGTCCCCACAACAGCCACTGGCAGTCCTGTCGTGTCCGCCTTCTCACCCACGCCTCATCCTCCCCATCGGGATTATCGGCCATGAAGCAGATCCCAGAGAGCTTTTTATTTCCCGATAAGCTTCTTTTACTTCAGACATGCCTTAATCCTTACGCTGCCTCTTCCCCTTCTACTCCACAGCTCTCTGCAGTTGTCTGTTTTTTCTCCTTCCCTTTCTCCTTGCACCAGGCTTTCTTCCCATCGTGTGCTGGAACATTCATAACTGTCATCAAACCATTCTCTCCCCCCTCTCCTCTCTTCTTGCAAATCATACATGGTCAGAATATGGAGGTAAATATAAATTTTATTTACCAAAAAATTGTCATTTCTCCTCTGTTGTTAATTTTTAAATCAGATGAGTTCAGAAAGAAAAAACAAACAAACAAACACTAAATTAAATTGCCTCCCAGGTTTTTGGTGGACTTTCTTTTCTTTTCTCCCCCTCCAGATCTACTGAGGTATAACTGACATACAAAACTGTGAGAATCTTTAAGGGTACAATATGATGATTTGATATTCATATATATTGTGAAAGGATTCCTCCGTCGAGTTAATTAACGCATTATCACCTCACATAGTTACCTTTGTATGTGTGAGATCATTTATGTTCTACTCTCTAAGCTGATTTCAATTATGCAATACGGTCACCACTCCGCATGTTAGATCCTTGGACCTTATTCATCGTGGAGCTGAAAGTCTGTACCCTGCACCAACTTCTCTCCGTTTACCCCACCCCAGCCCCTGAAAACCCCTCTTTGGGTCTTTCTTTTCTTTATCTCCCCTCCCCCCAAGTCCTTAATCAATGGCATCCGATCAAAAAGGGAAGATTCCCTCTGCACCTGTCTAGACCCAGGGTGGAACGTCACCTCGCAGGTGGACTTTGCTTGCGGACACTCTGTCAGAGTGAACACATGGGACTCAGGGAATCAGAATCTCTAGGGGCGTCGCCGGGGCGCAGTGGATGGCCTGGGAAGCCCTCCCGGCTTGCATCCCATTTCTAGCTTTATAAGTGTTGACGGGATGGCCAACTCCTGAAAAATGGAATCCAATCTGAGCAACCAGAAAATAGACGACCCTCTGGACAAGGTAAAGTTCCACAGGGACCACTCAAGGTGAAAGCAAAGCAAGTTTTGTAAATATTTCTCATGGAAGCCGTTAGCCATCTATGGAGTGTGAGAATTGGTGCTTTATAAACACCGTAGTTTGTGTTCTCCACCTCGCTCTGTGATCCGTCATTACGAGAAGAAATCGCAATCGCCAGTGAGCGCAGGAAAGTCAGATGAGAAGTCTGGGTTTGTCACCTGACACGGATGTGGCCCACCTGACAGGAGCTGGTTTTGAAACGCTCTCTTGACCCCTCCTGGGAATAACAGGTGGGTCTGTCCTTCACCCCAGGAATCAGGCCCGTTCTCAGGGTCCCAGGGGCACTTCAGCCTTCTCAGAGTTCAAGGTAGAAATGGGTTCTCTGAGAGAACCAGGGAGAGAATGACAGAAACAGGCCTTAAAAACCCACAGATGAAGTGGGGCAATGACTGACTACTTAGCCTGGAGGACTAGTGGCCAGTGGCCTCTGTGAGCCTGCCGTTTCCCAAAAGAAGGTGCGGAGAGGGTTCCCGGCAATGGTCTGCTGTTTTGTAACCTGACATTTACTGTGCAACGGCTTTTCCTGGCCTGGTCCCATAACGCAGGGAGGTGCCGCTGTCGCCCCCTTGAAAAGGTGAGGAGACCAAGGCGGGCGGGACCAGGAGTTCTGGCTGCCCCCTGGTCCCCTACTGGCCGCCGGCACCTGGAGAGAGAGAGCCAGGAGGCTGAGAGTGGGCACGTGGCTGGCGGGGAAGGCGCCCCATCCCTGTGGGGCGCGCAGCCTGCCACTCCCTCCTCCCGGGCACGTGGCGTGGCTGCGATGAGGAAGGCCGTCTGGGGACTGGCCCGAGCCAGCACCGTGTCCGCCCCAGAGGCTTCTGCTGCCCTCGAGGCAGCTCCCGGCCAGGCTGCTTATTTCTTGCCCACTGCTGCCGGGCTCCCGGGTGGTTTCTGTTATGTATGGTAAAGAAATGACCATAAAAAGCCTGCTCTGCTTTGGTCATTCAGGCTTGCCACCAGGGAGTCACAAAGGGCTCAGAGAGGCCCAGCTGCGAGCCAGGCCTGAGTGTAAATCACTGTGCTGGTTGGCAGGGAGGCCGGGCCACCCTCCCCCAGGCTGTGGGCTGGCCTGCTGGACCCCCCACATGCTGCCCGGGCCGCTGGGCTCAGTGCCCCTGACCTTGGTCCCCATCATCCTTGCTCCATCCCAGGTACTGCAGGGCTGCCAAGCAGGCCACCGAGCAGTCAGCGGCCCGGCGCCAGGTGGCCAAGCCCCCTGCCTGTATGAACCATGGGGGTTTTGAGTGTGAATCGTGTGAGTGTGAATCGTATGTGAATAAGTGGTTTTATGAGTGTGACTCATGTGTGAATCGCTCACCCCTGACTGAGGGTCAGTCATGGACTGGAGTCAAGCACTGTTACATGGAAAATTGAAAGTAAAAGGCAGGTTGCCAGGTGACCCTCCTTTTTGATGAGGTCAGTCTTTTTCAGGGCTGGTGAGCATCCGTGGGGGGCGAGGTGGCTGCCCGCTTGTGTCCCCTGGCCCTCTCTGGAGTGACAGGGCCCCTCGTCCCCCAAGACAGGGGCTGGATCTCCATCCGCCCCTGCAGTGCTGCAGAACCCCAGGCCGAGCCTGCAAGGGGCATCCAGCCCTGGGGGCCCGGGACAGAGGGACCTGTGGGCACTGGCCTCAGGCCACATGCCAGCCCTGTGCCCAAGCCGGGAGCCAGCGTACCACTGGGGCTGGGAGTGTCTGCCCCTCCCTGGAGCCTGTGCCGCCTCAGGCCTTGCAGCCACACGGCATGTGCGTCCCTGTGCTAGGGGACAGGTCGCCTGTGACTAACAGGGCCTCTTTGCTCATTCTAAGCGTCACTCTGTGACCTTTGCAAAAGGGAGGGGCTGTCCCCCCACAGCTGGGATGTGCATTTCACCCCTAGACTAGCACTCATTTCATTGACAGCAAATGTTAGGACTTTTGGGTGAATGTCAGAGCCGTGTAAGAGCACGAGATCTGACCCAGTGGAGGTGACACCCCGCGGGGCTGCTGGCACTGGGCCGGGAGTGTCGCAAGCCTGCAGAGACGGGCCTTCCAGCGTACCCCTCCACTCTGGACCCCGGTTGGACAGAGAAGTAAAATTCTAGCCTTTTCCTGGAGTGCACTTGACCTTCAGGGTTATCTTAGGATGTCATTACCCAGCTTAGAGCTATAAAAAGTGGCCTGTGTCCCCATGAACTCATCGTATGGGAACTGTACGCAGACTCGGCCATCTTTGGGGAAAACCAGCTGTGGTGGGGACCGCCGAACAGAAGTGGGCTTCTGTGTGATGTCACAGGCCCGGGGCTGGGGGCGCTCAGAGACAACTGATGATGCTGTTGTGCCTCAGAAATGTGTGTTGCAGCTCAATGGAAACCTGGAGACAGAGGCTCAGCTCCTGGAGGCAGGCGCTGGCATTCCAGAAGGAAGCACAGGCCTGAGCCCAGAATGTCTTCTGTGCCTCTGCCCCCCGCACCCCAGCAGGCTGGGGCAGCACTGGCTATAACGGGGTGCATGGACACTGCAAGCAGCGATTTACATGATGGTTATCCTGTGGTTACTGTGACCCCATGGAAACTACCTGAGCGAGGAGAAAGGGTACAGCTCCCACCAGACAGGATTGCTATATTTGCACAAAACTACTATTTTCTGGCCAAAGGACAATGAGAAGTGACATGCTGAATGAGATTAATCATTTCATGCCCTTTAACGGGAACAGTTCTTGGGGGGTCCACTTCAATGCTTTTCCCATCGAGACACGAGGGCTGGCTCCGATCTGAGTTAGTAACAAGCAAATATTTATTGAAGTCAGACGGAAGTGTGCTGTATGGGAACCAGGGCGCATTTCCATCCTCTGAAGGCCTGGGGAGGTTCCCACAGGACCAGAGCGGTCCTGGCCCCTGGCCCCAGGCTCCTCTCAGCGGTGGTCCAGCCACGGGCGGTGTCCGTCGCTGCCAGCCCTGATGCTGGGCGAGTGCTTGGGGTGCCTAGGACGGCCGGCCGTGCCGGGAGAAGGAAGGAGGGAGGGGACCCCACAAGGTTGACCTGGCATTACAGCCAAGAGGAAAGCAGCTGTTTCGGGGGATCGCGACTGGTGGCAGTGGAGCGTCTCCACGTGATGGGCAGAAAAGGCGTGTGGCTGTCTGAGTTTCCTCAGGTCCTAGGCAGAGCCATTTTCCCGGGGGAGCTGCTCAGGCAGCCCCCCACCCCTCACTGGAGTGAAAGAGCTCCAAGACCCCCCTCCAGGTCCGTGCTCTCCGGGCACAGAGGCCTCGGGAGCTGGGGGGGGCCCGTGGAGAGGCTTTCAGAGCCTCCGCCGGCTTCAGCGGGGACCTCAGTCTGTCTGGACAGGGCCACAGGTGGAAGGACCCAGGCGGGCAGAGGGAGGCCGCAGACATGAGCTCTGTCCCGGGGCGGGGCAGGTCTTGTAAACGCAGATGTGGGAACCCCTTTCTAACCTCAAGAGGAAGGGGAGGGCTCCCCCTCGCACCCACATCTGCAATGGGGGTCATGTGCTTGAGGTCCAGGTCACCCCGCGTGTGAGAAGGGAGGAGCAGAAGAGGGCCTGAGGCTGCCGTGCTCTCTCCTGGAACCGGACGCATGCAGCAGGCCCAGCCGTGTGCCCCGTGTGTGTGTGTGTGCGCTCCATGCATGTGTGTGTGCATGTGCATGCATGCATGCAGGTGTGTGTGTATATCCTCCACAAACGTGCACGGGGACACTTGGCCTCCTCTTTCTCAAGAATTAGAGGATGACTGGCTCGATGCTCCCGGTGGTAACTGAGGGTGTGTTGGCCTGTTGGGGTACAGCCCGGGCTCAGGGAGCATCGGCCCAGCTCCCCATGCACACCCAGACCAGCGGGGAGGCGGGCCCTCGCCCAGCGGCCTCTGCCCTGCCTGCTCCCCTGAGCTCTCTGTCCAGACCCCTGGAGGGCCGGCTCCGAGAAGGCCGGGCCAGGGTGGACCCCACGCGCTTCCGTCACGGGGCCCTGGGTCACAGGGAGCCCACCTGCCAGGCCTCAGGGGATCCACTTTTCCTGTGCGTCACACAGCCCAGGAGAGCAACGAGGAAAGCGCCGGAACAGGAAGATGATGGATTTCAAATCATTATGTTTTTGTTGTATTTCTGAATGAGCATTAAAATTCATCTCTGGGAAATGTTGAACAGCAACGGAACAAACCCCGAAACGGCCCTCATCCTTCTCCTTAATCTGTGCACCAGAGGGTGCTTGCTCCTCAGTGGGGCTGGCCGGGACCAGTAACCATTCCAAATACATTTAGGTTTCATTAAAAAAAAAAAAAAAGGCAAAAATGTACTGTAGGTTTTTGCTTCCCTCTAGAAGAAAAAACACGATACTGTTTTAAGCTGTAGCAGTGAAAAAAAACAAAACAAAAAAAATGTGAAATATGTGATGTGGTGTTTTTACCAACTGTCTAAATAAAGGTTTAGTGAGTCACTATGGAAAACAGAAAATCTTTCTTTATTTTAAGAGCTGCAGTTTAAAGCGTTTTTTCTCTTCTTTTCTTTCTTTCTTTCTTTTTTTTTAATGCAAAAGCTCCCCTTAGGTCTGCAGCTTAAACATGCCCATCTGCTCCATCCTCCCTGGCCTGAATTTACAGCAAATCTGAGATTTCACTTTCCGAAAATGCAGCGTCTAAGCGGACGGAGGGATGCGTCTCCGGTCGGTATTCAGGGGAGGCCCTTGTGTCCGGCACATCTGAAGTGGGACCCCGGGGCTGATGCCGAGGAGAGCGCATCCTGATGGGGATGGGAAGCCATTTCCCACGGGCGCCTGGGAGCGCCCTGCCTAGTGCCCGTGGCGCTCATCCTCTGCTCTGGGGGGCTGGCCGTCCCCAAGCTGGACCCCGGAGCGCTGGTCATTACGTGCCTCCGGCCACAACGCATCCCAGGCACTCCTTTACTTCTTTATTTCCAAGGAAAATCCTCGCCTTCTTTTCTCACGCACTTTTGCTCCAAAGGTTTTCTGTTGGAACGTTGCCGGTATGTGATGCTGATGAAAGTTGCATGTAACAGCTTCAGAGGCCCAGGCCGTTTTCATAGCCCCCAACTTGTCTTTCTGCCCTGGGGTCCCATTATTAATGAACTCATTCGCTTCCGTAAACACAACCGCACGAGTGGTCTGAGCCACATCTATAAAACTATTTAATGCACTTTTCGAAACGAGGTATCTTACAGCCGTTGTAATTGTGGTTTTACTAGACCCTTAAATGAGAAGCAGCCACTTAGGAAGTTTTGATATGGTGAGCTGGATAGACAAGTCAAACATTAAGGCACGATTTATAGGGCCGCCTCCCCACGTGTGCAGCGACACACGGCATAGCCTGGCGTGGCCAGGACGGGAAGCCCTGCTCGGCACACAGCTTTATGCCACTACAGGTTGCGAGTAGTAAAGAGAAAAATGCTGGATTTTACAGGAAAATCATATTCATAAATCTCCTGCAGTGAATTACAGTATAGCTCAGAGCTGTCTTTGTTTTTCTGCTGTGACGAATTCAATTCTGTTTCCAGTGCAGAAACGATCAACACAAAACCCAGAGTGGAAACGGCCCCTCTGCACTTGGAAGTGTTTATGGCCGATTTACAGCTGGACCCCAAGCAGCCTCTGAAGCTGCACTGTGCACAAGGCACTTCCTGGGGCTTTTATTTCATCTCCGTGGGAGCACAGCTGCCGAAGGCCTTCCTGGGTACCTGTGTCCTCCCGACGTGGGCAGTGCCGCCCACAGGGGTCCCCCTGAGGGAAGTGGTCCGGCCCCAGGGAGCACTTTGGGGCTGGACCCCTGTCCTCATTTTGGTGCCATGGGGGTGGTTTGTTTCCAAGCAGAGGGAGAGTACATGCTTTCGTTTCTTTGACATCTTGCAATCTATCTAAATGATAATGAGATGCTAATTTTTTTAATGTTTTATTGCCCCTAGAAGGGTTCATTTTGTCCGACAGAGCTGCACTGTTTAGCCCCTTAGCTGACGTGTGGCCTCCCAGGCCGCCCAGTCTCTCTGAGGGACAGCTGCTCACCTGTGAGCAGATGACAGCGCCACCATGGGGTTTTCAGGAGGCCGACACGCTCGCAGTGAGTGGTGCTGCGCCTGGGTGGCCCATGGGGTGGGCGTTCTGTGGACGTGTTAGCTGCCTGTTTCCCAGTCACCTACCGGAATCCTAGAGGCCTTTTCCCTCTGGATGGTCCCCTGATGAGCAGGGGAGATGGCCCTGTTCCGCAGTTCACAGCCCCTTGTGGGCGTGAGGCCGGCCTCTCACAGCCTGAAACATCCTCCCTTGAACAAGTGGCCGACACAGGGCTGCGTGGTTTGTTTATTTCAAACCCTTGTTCTCTCTCCTGATTCCCTTCACTTGGAAAAGCCCCAGGCAGCTCTCTCTCAACTGTTGAGACACTTGGGGACAAAGCACCTTGTCTTATGCCACATGCAGCTCAGCAAGTTGCACATGTTTTGCAGGGAGCAGATGACCATTTTCCCCTTCAATTTGGGGTCCCGTCCAGACAGAGCCTGCACTCCCCACAGCCAACCCCAGCCACAGGCCACTCCAGGGCCACTGGATAACTGGCTCCCCAAGTCGGGCCTCTTGTGCCCCCCACTCGACCCACACATCTTCTGAGGGTAGGTCCTGTCCTGTCTGCAGGGACCAGGTCTCCGGGCTCCAGACAGTCAGAGCGACTGCTCCTGGCCTAGAGCTCGCACACCTGCCTGGCACTTTCCCAACCTGCCGGCCTCACACCCACACGAACCAGCCCCTTCAAATCAGTATCTCTCTCTCTCCTTCTCCCCCAGCTAATGCAGCATCTAAAGCCAGAAAGTGTCTATTGGGTTGGCAATTGCTTAATTCAAAAGGGACCCAGGAGATTTTCTCGGTATTTGGAGGAAGGGAAAGCCTCGAATTTTGAACCTTACCTTTCAAGTTTCCCTGTGGTCTGGGCTTTTATAGTTAGGTTGCTAAACCACTTAAAACCAACGGTTACCCTAGGAATGACGCTCACGCCATTAGGCAGTAAACAGTGTTAAACCGCTAATTCTCACGCGCACTCACACACACTCGTGGGCACACTGGTGGCACACAGCTGAGTTTAGATTGAAGAAACATTTTCTGATAGAAGCCAGGCTTGCTCAAAGGAATGCACACTGCCATGTGTGAAAGTACGCCATTAATAATTAAGCCCCGCCATCATTACCTCAGGACATTATTTCTTAAATATCTCTTGCAAAGGCAATATGATTACATATGAATGATATCAATTTTCTACCAACAAAAAAATCTGCAGAAATAGGAATTGAATTACACTGTCCAATTTGCTGTAAAGTTCACTGTATGCGAAGAAATTAATCAAAGCTACCACCACCCATTTTTATGGGAACATAAAATGACGTGAACTTCCATTTTTAATAAAGATGCATTGCACTTTTATGAAGACTGACTAAAAACACTATAATGAACTGAAAAGCTACTGATATGTTAAGAATGAAAATGTTGAGGCGTGTATTTACTGAGGCATTCTAACGGAAGCAGCATTTCTCTGAAGTCTCTGTTTGAAATCGTTATAAAACAGGCGAAATTTCAGGAGACAACCGTCCCCTGTGCCCATCTGTCCTCAGGACGTGAACACATGGGTCTGGGGAGCAGGTCAAGGACACAGACGCGCATGTCCAAACCTCTTGTTTGTCTTTCTGTCACCTCCTCACCCTTCAGACATCAGCAGTCCACCGTCGGTTTCTCAGGGAGTCGTCTCCAGGGACAGAACGCCTGGCAGGCTGACAGTGAGCGTCTCACCATGGCACCTTTGGTGCCACTCGGTCTACCCAACTCCAGGCAGCAAGGCCCCTCTCCGTCCCCATTCCCAGACTCTGGATGGGCTGCAGACACATTGACTGCAAAGCAAACGCTTCTGACTGCTTTTTAAACATGTGTTTCTTTGCTGTGGTTTGAGCCTCCCAACGCATTTGCCACGTCCGGGCAGATGGGGACAAGGTGCACTTGTGTTGGTTAGTTTGGAGGGTCTGCAGGCATGGGGATCCCCAGAAAGCATGCCAGGAACCAGTGATTAGCACTGGACCCCAACTCAAGGCACAGCCTCACCATCCCAACCAAATGGTGCAAATCTCCATTTTGCAGGGTTTTGGTTTTGGGGTTTTTTTAACTCTTTTTTCAGAATAAAAATTAATACATGCTCACCATAAAGATTTGGAAATACCAACAAATACAAAAAACAAAATAACAACTTTCCCAAGTTGCCCCTCCCAGAGATCACATCTATTAACATTTTGCACATTTTCTTTCATCCACACACACTCATACATGCACTTTTTATATATATAGACACGTGTGTTTGTTATCAAACACTCTCACATTTTTTTATTACTTTTTAAGTTTAATTTTGAGTTGTTAACTTCTGTGATCAACAGAAGAACATTCCCCCAAAGACACCCTAATGCCCAGACCTGGGACTCTGTTACCTTATGCAGCTAAAGGGACTTACAGATGTGGTAAAGGATGCTGAGATGGGAGAGAGTGTCTGTAAGACGTGATGCCATCAGAAGGATCCTTACAAGGAGGTCAAGAGAGACGGAGATGTGATGATGGGGCAGAAGTCGGGGAAGAGAAAGGGGCTGGAAGATGCTGCATTTTGAAGACGGAGGCAGGATCCACCGACCAGGCTGTGCAGGGCGCTTCTGGGCCCTGGGGACGGACAGGAACTGTGTTCCCCCCGGAGCCTCCAGGAGGCACAGCCCCTAAAACCCATGTTAGACCCCTGACCCCGAAAGTCTAAGATGTTACATTTGTGTTGTTTTAAACCACTGTTTGTGGTGATGTCAGCCCCAGGGAGCTCCTAGAATTCTCTTGAGCAGAAGTGTCCCATGGGTGCCCGTTGCCCACGGGATAAATTCCCATCTCCTGACTGGAATACCGGGCACTACCACCCACTTCCTAAAAGCCTGGCCTTCTCCAACCAGAACAGACCACAGCTGCCCAGTCCTGCCAGAAGCCGCGGGTGGACAGCTGTTTGACAGTGGGGAAGAGCATCTGAAACGGGGGCTCCTGGAAACCCAGACACGTGAGTCTGCAGCCCTCCAGCACCCACCAAGTTCCTTTCAGCCATCATCAGCGGCCCAACACCCCGAGGACACCGGGCCACACTTTGTACCTGGGTCCTGCCGTGAGCTCCCACCAGGTGCTTCAGCCCGTCTCTGCCACGCAGTCCACCCTTCCCAGGCACGGGTCTCCGTCATGCGGGCCGTTGGGCCAGCGCTGATGGTAACTGTCTCCTCTCCTCACCTCGATGGCACACCCGGGAAGACACGGGCGCTCCTTCTTCCACGTCCAGGGGCCCCCTGGCACCTAGCAGGGCCTTGCCCACACTTGTCAGAATAGTGACCTCGTGCACAACGGATGAGTGAGTGGCAGGTGGACGGATGACTTCCTCCCCAGAATGCACGGGGGGCGGGCACAGGGGGAAGCGTGTCCCCGAGTCTCACCTGGCACTCCCAGCACATTTGTAGGAGACGGAGGAGAGAAGGAGATGGGACAGTTCCCGGGGAAGGTGACACCACTCACCTCCGCAGAGACGCACACATTTTTACTCCCGCATGTCCAGAATTGCTGGAGTTTCCCACAAGCACATGTACCTTCTATAGTATTCATTTTCAAAATAAAAACTTTCTTTAAAATGACAAAGTAAACAGCAAGCCTTAAAGGACCTACCAACAGGGGCCTGGTTTTTTATTTATTTTTATTTTTTAAAGAAAGAGCTTAGAGTCCTGGGCCCACACACACACAAGTCACTCAATTTCTTCCCAAATGGCAAAAAGTGGTTCAGAGCTAACAGCTGTGCGATAAACGGAAGAACTTGCATGGTTGAAATTAATGATTTATTCCTTTAAAGACAGTGTGGGATCTATCATGGGCGTGATAAGCTGCGAAGTGTCCTATATCTGCATATGGCCCTGTCGCTCGGCAATCTCTGGCGGTGAATATGGAAAAAAATCCATTTTTCCTGATTTCAGGCGTATCTCCGAGTCTGAGATATGTCTGGCTGGTTCCTCAGCATGCATTGCGGCCAGTGGCTCAGCCTGGCTCTCAGGGGGTCTGCGCAGGAGTCGGTCCCTGTGTGTCCCGGGGGTTGGGGACTGGCCTCTGCTGCAGCCCTTCCCAAAAAGGCAGCGCGCCTGTGGGGGTCGGGCTGGGCTGGCGCCTGGGATGCTAATTGCGGTTGATCAGCACCACAACAATCGCATTTTTCATAAAAACACCTCCTTACCAGCAGATTCTTTCGCTAGCTGCTCTGCTGTTCCTCCTGGTGGGGACGCCGGGCGTCTCAGGATGTGCAGAGGGGTGCGGGCGCTCCTGCCGGGAGGCACTGCTGCCTCGAGGAGCGTTTTGGCTCCATCAACAGCACAGCTTTGAGGGTTTGTTTCTCCTCCTTTCCTTGTTAAAACCACCCTTTGCAAAGCCTGTGTCCTTCGGGATTTTGTTTGCCCGTGTGGCGTTAGAAGCCCCAAGCCCTGCCTGGCTGACCTGCCTCTTCACCAGGTGCCCAGGGCAGGGGGCTGGCGCTCACACCGAGGCTGGGCCGCCCTGGAGAAATGAGCGTATGGGCAATGGGTTGGAGCCTTGCTCTGGGATCCCCGGGAATTGTGTGCGTGTTGGGGTGGGGCTCAGCTTTTGCACTTGATGGCTAGCAGGCCGGGGTGCACTCTCCGGTCCTAACAGTGACTGAGGTGCAAGGTGCTTCTCCAAGAGTCTCTGTTGGGGTCCTCAGGTGCTTCCTGGGAGACACAGCTCTGCCTCTGGGCCTCAGCTGGGGGACAGGGAGGCGTTGTGGGGTCTGGAACCCATGGCTGGCTGGGCTGGCTGCGGCAGGCCTGGCTCCCAGCCTCTGCCCTGGCCACAGGGAGGCCGCAGGCAGCGCCCGGGCCGCCTTTGAGGTTACATGGAAGCCTCCTTTCCCAGAATATTCTCAGCACCTGAATTCCACCAGGAGAGGTTCACTCACTGGGCCTTAGGGGACACAGGGCTTTCTCTGTCAGAGCATTTCAGGGTGACAGGTTAAGTGACTGAATGTCACCTTTGCACTCCCTGGGATAAGTGGCTTTTCTCACACCCCCTTCCCATTCCCCTGCACCTCCACCCGGGCAGGCTAACTTCTGTCCTTTAAGAAGCCACTCGTATACGCCCCCCACACTCACAGATCAGTGTCCCCCACCCTCTTAGCGCCCTGTACCTCTTGTGGTCCCAGCACCGGTCACTCTGATGTGGTTGTCCACTTGCAGTGCAGGCTCTTTACCAGAGTGGGGCTCCCGGAAGTCCCAAGCGGAGCTCACACCCTCACCCACTCTTTCATGTATTCACACATTCATTCCCAAACAGTCACCATCTGCCTTTTGTGTGCCAGCCTAGCCCCGTGTCTAGTTTGCGATGAACACTCAGCCAAAATCAGTGAATTAATGAATGAGAAGAGAGCTGCGGAATCTCAGAGTCACCAGAGGCTTACAAAGGGTCTAATCCAAATCTCACCCAACACTGGCTACTTTAAGATGAGTTAACAGAGGCCCAGAGAAATCCAGTGACTGGACCTCATAACAGGAAACCTCTCCCGGGGCAGGGGCTAGGGGTTCCCACCCAGGATCCCTGGCCTTGGTGTGCACAGAGAGACACGAAGCCATCGGCTCTGGGAGGACCGCCAAGGGCAGGAAGGTAGGGCACACACATTATTATTTTTTATTTAAAATACTTAAGGATGCTGCTGTTTAAAAGAGAAAAAAGAGGCAAATATGACATTATTTCTGCTTTAATGTATTAAACATTTTTAATAGACTATTTTTAAAGCGGTTTTAAGTAACAGCAAAATTGAGAGGAAGGTACAGAGATTTCCCATATACTCCCTATCCACCCACCCCAACCTCCATAATCTCCCTCTCTGTCAACATCCCCACCAGAGGTGCACGTGGTACCGTCCATGAAGCTGCACTGACACTTGACCATCACCCAGAGTCCATAGTTCACGTTATTGTTCACTCCGGGACCACACATTCTGTGCGTCTGGATTGGTGTCATAGAGGAGCTCCACTGCCCTGAAAGTCCCCTGGGCTCCACCCACTCGCTCTCTGCCAAGCCAGCCCCTGGACACCACTGATCTTTTTGTTTTCTCCATAGTTTTGCCTTTTCCAGAATGTCTTACAGTTGGAATCATTCAACATGGGTGTCTTCCCCTTAGAAATGTGCATTTAAGGTCCCTCCATGGCTCACTAGCTCATTTCTTCTTAGTGCTGAATGATATCCCATGGTCTGGATGGACCACAGTTTATCAATCCATCACCTCCTGAAGGAAGTCTTGGTTACTTCCAAGTCTGGGCAATTATGAATTAAGCTGCTGTAAACATCTGTGTGCATGTTTTGTGTGGACATAAGTCTTCACTTCCTCTTGGGTGAATATCAGCGAACATGATTGCTGGGTCACATGGCAAGAGCGTAGTTTTGTAAGAAACTGCCAAACCGTCTTGCAAAGTGGCTGCACCATTTTGCATCCCCACCAGCAGTAAAGAAGAATTCATGCCCATAGAATCAGAATCTACAGTGATAGTCCTTTCTTCATGACTGGCGTCAATAATTTATGCCTTCTTTCTTTATATTTTAACTAGTCTTGTCACAAACTTGTCAATTTTAATCTTTTCAAATACCTAGATTTTGTTAATTCTCTATTATAGGTTTATTTTCTGTTTCATTGACTCTGCTCTTATTACATCCTTCTGTTTTAGTTGGGTTTAATTTGTTGCTCTTTTTCTAATTTCTTGAGATGAACACTTATATCACAGGTTTTTCAGCTTTCTTCTTTTTTAACATATACACTTAAGGCTATAAATTTTTCTCTAAGCACAAATTTAGCTGCTCAGAAATCCACACATTTTGATATGTCAGATTTTTATTGTCTTTCAGTTCAAATTATTTTCAAATTTCAAAATATTTTTATTTCATGTTTTTTCTTTCTAGCTTGTTGGTTGTAGATTAGTTTACTGGTCTTTTAATAGTTACCCTAGAGATTAGAATCTTTGAATAACATGAGTTAGTACTTTTGCCACTTGTTAGGCAATCAGGGCCTTACAACATTTTAACTTCATTTCCCCACTCCTGACTTTTGTGTTCATGAGAATAAGGCCAATAAGGTCATGCATTTTTCTACTATTTTAAACCACACTTGACACTATCTTAATTGCTTTGTTCTTTCAATATGTAAGTATATGCATATTCAATATACATAAACACATTCTCTTCATTCATTTCTGTACTACTGTTAATGTACCTGGTAACATTTTCTTTCTGCTTGGAAAATATTTTATATTTTTTAGTGCAATTTTACTGTTGATGAATTGTATTTGCTTTCATTTGTTAGAAATATTTTTGTCTTATTTTTGAAGAATATTTTTGCTGGGTACAGAATTCTAGGTTGGCTGTTACATATTTTTCAGCATTTTGAAGATGTTGATTCATTCATTGTCTTCTAGTGTCCATAATTTTTTCTCAGAAAGCTACTGTTAGTAACAGTGTTACACCTTTGAACATCATGCACCTTCTTTGTCTGCTTTATGATTTTTCTCAACAGTTTTGGCATGATGTAGCTAGGTGTGCTTGGTTTTATACTTATCACACTTGAGGTTTATATTGCTTCTTGAATATATAACTTGATGTCTTTTATCATTTTTGGAAAATGGATGCCATTATCTTTTCAAATATCATGTATGCCCCTTTCTCTCCTCTATTTCTGGGACCCCAATTATGCAAACATTAGACTCTGCACTGTATCCTGCGTTTTTTGCTCTTTTCAATACTATTCACTGTATTTGCTCTCTGTGATTCAGCATGGATGTTTTCTATTCATATATCTTTTCTTGCCAAACCCAATCTACTTTTCAGCCCATCAATTGATTAATTTTTCCACTTTTCATTTCTACAGGTTTTATTTAATTTCTTTAAATGGATTCTGGTTCTCTGGTGAGTTTCTCCATATTGTCATCTATGTTCTTGACTATAGTAATCACAGTTATGCCAACGCACGTATCTGACAACTCCAATGATTAGATCAGGTCATCTGTCTATTTCTGTCGCCTTTTTTTTCCCTCTTGGTCTCGTTTCTTGATATACTTAGTAATTTTTTTTTTCTGAATGCCACATATAGTGTATGGAACACTGTCCATGGTTCACTCACCCTATGGTAGTCCTTTAGAATGGAGCATATCACCTTAATCCAAAAACTGTTTTTAGACCAACTCACAGTTTTTAATAGTATTGAATAGGGTAGCAGAGATACGACACTATTATTCTCCTACTTGGTGGGTCTAGAAATCTAATTGTTTTTGCTTGGCCAGATACAGTCTTATGGTCTGTGTTTTAGTTGATTTCTATTTACTTTCTTAGCATCTTGTCCTGCACAGATCGAGAACTTGGCAAATGCTTCAGGTGGAAAGCCATGAATGCTAAACTCACCTTTCCATGTCCTCTTTCTTCCTGAGCTCTTGATTCTGCTCGGGCGTCCCTGAGATCCACCCCTCTCTCTAGCCCTGTGAGATTGCCAGAGGCCCTGATGGCTTCACTGTCTCAGTCCCGGCCCCAACTCAGACTCTTAGATTTTGCCTTATACCAAGAATCTTATTGCGCTGAGGGAAAAGTGGCTGGTAAACTTACTAATCACTTCTCTGCATTTAATCCTCTCAGGATTGTGCCCCCTAAGACCTGACCCTCTTGGAAGCCCTCTAGTGCCCTTCAAAGAAATAGGTATATCTAGAGCCTTCTCTGTCTATCTAGCATCTACCTAGAATGTGTCATTCTCTCATCTTTATCGTATCTATTTATCATCTACCTATCTTTTGTCATATATCCTTTATCATCCAAGTCTGTCTGTCTATCTGTCTTTCTGTCTCTCTCTCTCTCCCTCTCCCTCTCTCCTAATTGTTCTTGGCTGGACCATTGATCTATCCAAGCTAATGCCCTTCACCCAATCATTGCTGGAATCCCCTCTCCCACATTCCCAGCATATAGTTAGTAGAACATCAGGCATTGGCTGAAGAGAAAAAAAGGTCACATTGCAGGTAAAACAGCATTCCCCAAGTGTTTTCCAGAGAACATGAAGTATCTAAGACACTGCTCAAACAAACAGAAACATGTTTACATGAGGCTGGGAAATTTTGTACATAATACTCTCTTCTTGATGATTTGCCACAGATAATTGCACATTACATGTCTAAGGTATTGCATGGTAAAAAAAAATCTGTGGTAACACTTTTGAACCTGTATTTCCCAACCTTATTTAATCTGATCATGGAATTCTTCTTTCTTGGGATGCTCTATACTGTCACAAACCCACTTTGAGAAATATGATGAATATTATAGCTGTCCCTGAAATCCTGTGGAATCCCGGATGCTGGGAGCCTCTTATTAAGAGTTGCAAGATCCAGGAACCCAGGGCCAGCTCGAAGGGGGGAGAGCCATTGGTGAGAGCCTGGCTCAGCCTGGAGGCAGCATGGGCGGGAGGTCTGAGATGAAAGGTCAAAGGACACAGCTGTGCTTAAGGCCAGAGTTTGAGTGACACCATGGGTCTTTCCCCATTGTGTGCAGCCGCATGAGTTGTTAATGGTGATAATTAGGCTGATTGCAAACTGCTGTCCTGTAGTACCTTCCAGTTATCTTTGAGTGGACTTCTCTCATTTGTCTCAGATAATGCAAGTGAAGCATTTAGCAGGGCACCTGACATTCAATAACCAGCCAATAAACGTTAAATATCAGTTTAGCAGTGACACTGCCCTCAAAAAAAAAAAATCTGTTTAGTTTCTTAACTATTTTTGATGCTTTCCTATTCCATAAAAATCACCTTTTTCTTCTAATTTCCCCTATTTCCTTAGTTTAAGGTAATCTTAATGTCATACCTGATACCTCTCAATACTCCATCCCTAAGTAAAAATGAGCATTTCTAGCGTCCTGGTCAACATAGTTTTCTGAGGAGTCTTGGAGTAATCTTTTTCCTTCTGGTCTCCTCGAACTCTATATAAGTATTACAGGGAAGTATGTAGGCTGAGTTTATTATTAAATTAGAAACTAGTGACAGATTAACTTTCCTGTGAAACCCATGACCCTTATTTCGTTCATGAATCCCTAGTAAATCTGCAGTAGGTAGCCAGCGATATGACAAAGCAGTGCTAAAGGGGGAGGACCAAGTCCACCTGTGACAGTAAAAGGGAACTCATACAAAGGTCTGGGTTTCAGAACAAGCCGTCCTGTCCCACCACCCCTTTGGTGGCGGGGACCCTAGGTGAGTGGCATTGGTAAGACAAGAATTTCCGTCCTGTCTTCAGCAGATCCAGTGTCATTCACTCGTTTGTCCCACAGCTACCGGCCGAGCATCTGCGGTCTCCTGGAGGTGCTGGCATATCTTCCCAACTCCATGTTCAGTGGTGTCATGACAGTAGCTTAAAATCGGTCACGATGAGAGAATTTACATCAGTGAAATCACAAAACACTACAAATTGGGGCCCACCCCAGCCCCATTCCCCACCCCATGCAGGAATAGTCTGGCCAGAAAATAGAAAAAAGAGGAGATCAGGGGAAAAATTCAGAGATGTGATCAGACCGCCAATTGGTGTGGGACCCTGAGGCCACCTGTGGCAGGCGGAATAATGGTCCCAATTATGTGCACGTCCTAACCCCCAGAACCTCTGAGTACATTTCCTTACATGGCGAAAGGGACTTTGCAGGTGGGATTCAGTTAATGATCTTGAGAATGTGATGGGTTGTCAGGGGTCCTGGGAAGTGAAAGGCAAAGGCGGCAGGACAGTCAGAAGAGATGCGAGACGGACACGGAGGGTGGAGTGATGTGACCATGAGCCAAAGAATGCAGGTGGTCTCTAGAGGCTGGAAAGGGCGACAGGTGCTTCCTGGGCTCTGCCAACACCTAGAGCAGCCCCATGAGACCCACTCAGGACTCCAGAACTGTGAGATAACACTGGCGCGTTGTTTGAGCCTCTAAGCTGCTGGTAAGTTGTCGCAGCAGCAGTAGGAAACCAACACCTTGTTCTAAGGATTTGGGCTTTTCCTGAGAGAGGTGTGAAGGCTTCGGGGGGTCTGAGAGAGGACAGTCCAGCTCTGACGTGTGTGTAACAGGTCCTGGCTGCTGTGAGGCAGAATGAGGGACAACAGGTCATCGGGCCAGTCCGCTGGGGGCAGAGGGAGAAACCACCAGGCCCTCTATGCACTCGGAAGGCAGCGTCAGTGGGATTACTAACCGTTGACTTCTGGGAGTCCTGGATGGTGCTGGAATTGTGTCCCGAGCCAGGAGGGAGCTGGCTTTTACTGAAAAGAGGCGGCGGGGGGCTGTCAGGTTTGAGGGTCAGGGAGATAAGGTTGGGTTTGAGAGGCCTGTTTACACCCAAATGTTGGGAAGGGTCTGGGGCCTGGAAAGGAAGTGCTGCCTATAGGGGGGGCTGAGGTGGGAATGGGGGGGCTGAGGTGGGAATAGGGCGGCCGGAGGTGGGAACAGGGCGGGCTGAGGTGGGAACGGGGGGGCTGAGGTGGGACAGGGGGTGCTGAGGTGGGAATGGGGGGCTGAGGTGGGAAAGGGGGGCTGAGGTGGGAATAGGGGGCTGAAGTGGGAACAGGGGGCGGAGGTGGGAAAGGGGAGGCTGAGGTGGGAACAGGGGGGGCTGAGGTGGGAACAGGGGAGGCTGAGGTGGGAACGGGGGGGCTGAGGTGGGACAGGGGAGGCGGGGGTGGGAACAGGGGAGGCGGCGGTGGGAACACGGGAGGCGGGGGTGGGAATAGGGGGGCTGAGGTGGGAACAGGAGGGACTGAGGTGGGAACAGGGGAGGCTGAGGTGGGAACAGGGGGGCTGAGGTGGGAAAGGGGAGGTGGAGGTGGGAACAGAGGGGGCTGAGGTGGGAACTGAGGAGGCTGAGGTGGGAAAGGGGAGGCAGAAGTGGGAACAGGGGAGGCTGAGGTGGGAACAGGGGAGGCTGAGGTGGGAACAGGGGAGGCTGAGGTGGGAACAGGGGAGGCGGAGGTGGGAACTGAGGAGGCTCAGGTGGGAACTGAGGAGGCTCAGGTGAGAATGTGAAACATTCCTGGTGGAAGGGAGCAAGTCATGTCCTAGTGAAATACCCTGTGTAACAACATGGGGCTAGGCCCCAGGGTCCGGCATGATCACTCCCAGCCCCACAGTTGATTGTCTGTGCTGGGTTTGCTCTGATCAGTGTCACCAGATGACTTCCCTCCGATGTGCAAGTGAGCTGGCCGAAGGGCTGTACACAGAGATGATGATAAATGGCTGTATATCATGTCGGGGGGCGGGCGGTCCAACACGGTGCCCAGGGGTCAGCGCTCATTTTATTTAACATCTTCGTTAATTATCTGGAGGAGAAGATAAAGACTTGTTAATTAAATTCACAGATTACACTAAATTGGGAGGTGTTGAGAAGACCAGTGATGACAGAGAAATCATTCAGTGAGCCCAGAAATAAAATGAGACTCAATGGAAGAATGCAAGAGGATTTAACCAGAGGACATGAATCCCAAACCCTGGAATTCAGTGAGCAATAACAGCCAGGAAAGTAGAAATGCTAAAAAAGGCCTATGGGTAATGCCGGACAACAAATTAATTATAATTCTACTGTGGAGTTCTGCAGCAAAATGGCCCCATACTTACAGGCCTCATTAGCCTGGGATAGGAGCTCATAATCTCTCTCCCCTCCTCTCTCTGTGATCACACACTCACACACACACACACACACACACACACGGACACACAGACATGCATGTTTCAACCTGCCTCATCTGAAATGTTTTTGTTGCCAGGGTGGCTCAGAGTTGAGACTGAAAGATCTTTGAACGAGCCCTCAACCTTGCTTCCCAAAGCCCCTTGTTGCCCATGGGACAAAGTGCCACAGCTTGTATCACAGCCCTCGAGAGTGAGCATTAGTGGTGCAATGAGGCCACCGAGGCTTTGTGAACTCATGGTTCAGCACAGGCAGAGCTGGTGCCACGTGCAGCTGCGGCCTTTACTTCTCAGCCCACTCGCCATCTTTGTAAAGACAACAGCTAATGTTCAGGGGGTGAGGACTAGGCTGAATCCTTGACGGAAAGTATTGTGGAATCCAATTTGTGTAGAGGTGGTGGGACTATTGTCACCCCCCTTCACAGGCGGGACACTGAGGCATGACCCACTGCAGTGATTTGCCCAAGATCACAAGACCAGAGACTGCCGAGCCATGGATTTGAACCCCAGAACCAGAGACCATGACCACTCCCTGACACAGCATCCCGGAGCGGGAGAGTGAAGGCCAGTGTTCCCTTCTCTCCAACCCCATTTCATTGCCGCACATAAAGTAATTACTGAGCTGTGGATGATGGGTATCCAGCTCCGATGACAGCCTTCACCACGGACCCGGCCTCAGCAGCATCTCCATGATGTTTTGGCTCTGTGACCCCTTCATGAAAAATGTGTGAGCCCCTCCCCCTGCAATGAATGTGTATCTACTTGTTAGTTATATACACACACTGCAATAGCGTTACATTAGGTATGTTATACATCATACCCCAGAATAACAATTTCAGACACAGACATGGAAATTCTATTTTCTTCTCGTCAATTTGCGATTGCAGACAAGCAGCCTGTTTTGGGGCCCCGGTTTGGGGGAGAATTCCTACACTAACAAGAAAGTGCAGGTATCATGGGTTGAATAGTGTCTCCCCAAAGTTCAAGTCCACATGGAACCTCAGCATGTGCCATGCATCAAAGGAGGATGGACAGAGGGTGCCCCAGGCAGACAGTATGGGGCAGGGCCCACCCATGACCCCACCTGCCCTCTCTGGAAGCCGTGGACAGATGGAGGAGGACAAGCTGCCAGGGCAGAGCAGGGGGCCGCAGGGCACACTGAGCCCCTCGTTTCAAAGTCGCAGCGTGGAGGGGCTGGTGGCCCTGCCTGAGGACGAACAGACTGTGGGAAAGCCAGTTTTGACTGTTGACTTTTATCCGCAATTTTAGGTAATGTTTGCCTGAAGCTGTTGGGTGTTCATTGCATTTGTCTATTCTTCCTTTTCTGTTGTTTGTATTGGGTTCCTTGGTTGTGTCTGAACCCCAGTCACCCAACAGTAGGAAAGTTCGAATAATCTCCTAATTCCGTGAAGCTGTTTCTCACCAATATCAGGAAGGCTTGCTGGGGAGACGCAGCATCCCCGAAGAAGCGAGAACACATTTTATGGAGGAATACCAGCGGTACAGGCAGAACAAAAGGACTGAGGCGCTGAACAGATGGGTGGGTGTTTAGTGAAGGCTCATGATCCGTGTGAGCAGTGCAGACTGGGCCCCCCTCCTTTTTGTTTTTGATGCATCAGGGTGTGATATGATATGATATGACAGAAGACGTCAAAAATTTAGGGGAAAATAAAACCCTGCTTTTTTTGAAACATCAAACTATTGCTATCAATAGGAACAGCAACTGTTCAAAAATTTGTTTCAGAACTGCCAAGAAGTGAACGCTCATGGAAAAAAAAAAGTATTTTTCCCTGCTGTTTGCAAGGTGGACACAAATGCAAACGGTAGGAGGTTGACAACTTGACACATGTCTAATAAATCTAAAGCATAAAAAGTCAACAATTCACTGTTCAAGAAAGCATTACCGGAATAAAAAGTGCTACGCAAAGAAAGAATAACCATTAAAAAATAGATTTTCTGAATTCAGTAAGTAATTTAGCCCTCAGAGCGCCAGTCTTCAAAACAAGGAAGCTTTTTTCTTTCTCTCTGAGAGAGAGAGAGAGAGAGAGAGAGAGAGAGAGAGAGAGAGAGAGAGAGAGAGAAAGGTGATGTTTAGCTCAGAATGGAGGGGGCCTGCTGCATCTGAAATGAACCAGGTGAAAAGGCAGTGCCCAGAGCGCAGATGTTAGAGGCTGGGAGGGCTGGTGACAGGGGTCAGACAGCCGAGCCATCCAGGTCCCCGCTGCTCTGCCGCTCAAAGCAGGAGTGGCTTTAATTTGACAAGTTGGTCCAGTTACAGAGAATTCACAGATCACAGCCAATGCCAAGCAGATTTGGCCACCAACAGCACGTCTGCTGCTGGCCAACGGGACGGCAGTTGGGAGATGTCCCTGCTCTCCGACCACTCCCAGGCAGACAGAGAGAGGCCGAGACCCAGGCAGGGGCAGGCAGCGCCTGGCTGGAGAAGGCTGAGTGCTTCCCAAGTTCAAAGAAACAACGAAGCATGTTCTCAATATCAAAATGATGACGGATTTTTGTTTTAACCATTTTCTTTGCAAGCTCCCAATTCTCTTTTTTATCCCCTACCATGATGAGTGTGACGCGGAAGAAGATTTTAAATGAATGTGAAAACTAATGGTAATTCTCATGAAAGTCTCATGTAAACAAAAATATCAGCATTAATGTTATGAATCCTAATTTGTGCCACGAAGCCTAAATCTGTATCTTTCTGAATTAGAGGGATATAGACATACGGCACTACGTGCAGTTCAGAAAACTGACACAGTCTCTCCAATTTATGGGGAAATTGACATAATTTTGCAAAAATGCAAAACCATTTGTGAACTGGGTTTTGCATAATGGGATTAATTTGGTTGACTGTCATATCCACTATGCCGCAAAATGCAAGTTAATCACAACATCATTCTGAGGTTTTTTAAGGGAAGAAAGAGAAAGGGCGAAAGAAAGGAAAGGCATTTTCCCCCCTTGTCTGAAGATCTTTTCATTAAGGGAAAATACCCAGTTTTCTGGACTGCCCCTCAGGTAGCTTTAGGAAACAATGCTAGGCGAGTTTTGCAGCGGACACCTTGGAGAACTCTGCTGATTTGGCTTACCTCCAGTGAGGAAAATTAACAGCTTTCACAGGCGCAAGAAAAATTGCTTCCCGGGCAAGTCCTCACTGTGTGCCCTAAGGTGTGTCTGCACGTTTGCTCAGCCTCACACTGCACAGCAGAGCCGGTATGTTGTACAAACTGTGTTACCACACTCGATTGTTTCACTTCATTATTATGAAATCTCGTCCTATCAACAAGCAAGAGCCCGATTGTTCTGAGAAGGTACAATATGTGACTGATCTAGTCAAAGAAGCTGAGGTACACCATGGCAACAAATCGCCACCAAGTCTCAGTGGCTTACACAACAAGAGTTATTTGTCCTTTGCTCTATGCGTAGGCAGTCAGCCTGAGAGCCCTGCTCCCTCAGCCCACGCAGGGGCTCCTGCAGCCCGAAGTTCACCGAGTCACATGTTCCTGTGCAGGTTGGAGGGGGTATGGGAGTGTGGTGAGCCCACCAGCTCTCATTGTCACCTACGTCTCCTCGGCTGAAGCAGGTGGCATGGCTGCACCTACCTTCCGGGGTGCAGGGAGGACCAGAGATCTGTCAGCAGACTGATTCTGTTGGGGGGTTTTCCATGTCTTGTCCCATCCCTGTAAGGAGGGGTGAAATTACCTGCTCCTTCATGTCTTCTCCAGGTGGTGGGACATGGCGTGATGGAAAGGTTCCCCTCAGGATAGGGTGTCATCTAGCCTCAAATCAAGTCCACCCAATGGCGAGCCTATGTGGCTAGACAGAGGACCGGTGATAAGGAAGACCCACCTCTCCCCCCAGAGGAATGATAGAAGAGGAGCCGTAGGACTAACAGAGAGACTCAAATGCCACGGAGCATAGCAAAATACTAGGAGTGCCACTGTCCCAAAACACAAGAGTGTAGGAGAGTGACAATCAGGAAGGCTTCCTGGGAGAGGCATTCATTCTGAGCCTTGAAGGATTCCAACAGGCAGGAAGAAGGAGGGGATACTATGAACAAGGGCATGTGTGGGAAACAGTGAGAGGGCCTCAGAAAGAGCCTCTGTGGGCCATGTGGGAAATCAGCTCTGTCTTGTGGGCGTCCCGGCAGCTAGAATCGGGGCGCTAGTACTTGGTTTGGTGGCCCCGGGCAAGAATGGCTGTAGTTGCCTCCCTCGCATTGTTCTAGATCTGTATGGTCTCCTAGGGGTTTGTGTGCCGTGCAGCATTCTAAATATGACAATGCATTCTGGAGTCAGAAAGATTAGGCTCAAGTCCAGGTACAAGGTGTCACCTTGTCACCTAGCTGCTTCATCACCTTTCACCTTGGCTGTGCTCCTTGGCCTCTCACCGCCTATTTTCTCATCTATGTGGGTTTAATGAGCCCTACTTTGTATGATTGTTTAGAAGGTGAAAGAAGATAATATCTAAGGTACCTAGCATATAATACTTGGTCAGTGTAAAGCTACTGCTGCTAATATAGTTGTTGTATGACTAGTTCTGTTTTAAGGATGGTAACTGCTAGTTAATTACATGGCCACCTCCTGGGGGCTGCCCAACCGGTAATGATTCACCCTGTGACCTTGTGTGGATTTACCCAGAGGTGGGATACTCACTGATGGGTCAGTAGGGTTCCTTCTCCCAAGACCAAAAGTTGGGCAGAGTCGAGTTGAGCCGCATTATCCAGGTGGCATGTCCCTAGAGAGCATTCATGAGTGGCTCTGGGAGGCGCTGAGTGGCTACACTGAGGCGCAGGTGATTGGATGCTGTGACCCACCCCAGCGCCATCTCAAAGGACCCCCTTTCGGATGAAGTCAGTGGAGTGGTCTTTGGGGCTGGCCTCCCCATAGCCTTGGCCGAAATGCAGGCTCCTAAAGTGAAGACGTGTTCTTGGTCCTTCCCAAGCCCTCTGAGTGAGGGTGGCAGGTGCTAGCGCACGTCTGTCACTGGTTGGTGATGGCCAAGAGCCGTTTTGGGGGGAGAGCATCCTGGGCGTCAGAGTGAGCAGCAGCGAACAGCCTCAGGTGTGGACAGGAGCCATGGGACCTGAGGTGCCCACAGCGCCCAGGGTGCAGGGAGCATCTCCCAGAGTGGGTGCTCTGACTGAAGGCTTGGGTTCTGCCGCTGTGACAGGACAGATGGGCCTAGATACTGCTTTTCTGGGAAGTCCCCTGGGTACAGTGGCCAGCTCTGGTCCAGGGCAAAGCTGCTGCAGACAGGGTGAGAAGCCAGTTTCAGGACCCGGGGAGAGGGGGAGGGAGGGGGAACAGGAAGGAAGCACTAGCTGTGCCCCACGTTTAGCCACACGCTGTGCTCAGCTCCGTCCACGTTTTCTGGGTTAATCGTGGTCTCGGTGCAGCCCCACCTCCAGCCGGGGTGAGAGCTCGCTGGCTCTCTGACCTTTCCTTGTGAGGACACGATCCCGCTCATGAGGGGTCTGCCCCCCCGAAAGGCTCCACCTCCCAGGAAGACGATGCTGAGGGTTAGATGTCAGCTATGAACTGGGGCCACACAAACATGCAGTCCGTGATACCATCCACAGGAGAAACATCAGACAAACGCAGATTGAGGGACGTCCTGCACAATCCCTGGCGCGTCCTCCTCAGAGCCACCCAGCGCATCAATCGCAGGGAGCCTGAGACGCTGTCACTGCCCAGAGGAGCTGAAGGAGCCATGACACTCGCTGTGATGTGATGTGCTGGATGCCATCCGGGAACAGAAACAGGACTTTAGGTAAAAGCTAAGGAAATCTGAATACTACACAGACTCCCATTATAACACTACGTCAGTATGGTTCATTAATTGTGACAAATGCCCCATAGTAAGAGGAGATATAAATAGAGGAGAACAGTGGATATGTGGTGTGTGGGAGCTCTCTGTACGATCTCTGTAAGCCCAGTTATCTTTAAATTAGAAGTTTATTAGGAAAAACACCCCTCCTGGGGGACTGCGCTATGTAGAGGGGTGGCCCCGCCGTCATGAGACTACTGCGTCACCAGGCCCCTTCGCCAGATTAGAGAGGAATCACATGAGAGGCTGAGGGCCACCTGAGGAGGCCAGGGAGGGAGAGCAGCCCGGTCACTGGTCCAGCAGCCCCTCCACCCGTCCTACTCCGGGGGCTCCCATGGAAGGTTCCCTTTGCACAAAGGAGTCTTGTGCGGGAAAAACTGGCAACCCAGGCCCTCTCTGCATCTCTGCCCTAACACAGGAGAGTGCCGAGGAGTGAATATTCTTTCTCCCAAGAGGCTGCCTGAACCTGCTGGGGGCTCAGGCTCCGTCCCTCTGCTCCCATCACATTGGGACAGGCTCAGAGGCCAGCGAGGGCCACGCTGGGGCGGTGGGGGCGGCATGGCCGCCCCAGCCTGGGGTGGGGCCACAGGGGCCCGAGGGACTCTCCGCTGCCCCGCCCAGCCTTCAGCCTCCTCCCCTCAGATGTCCCTTGGCCCGTGGACGGTGTCTGGTGGCCGGCTCCCTGAGGACCAAGACAGGCCTAGGAAAGGTGGTCCAGCCCAGCCCAGCCCCTGGTGTCTTCATGTGGGGCCCGGGTTTTGCCTTTAAATGGCCTTTGTCTAAAAACGGTTTGGTGTGCGGCTTAGTGCAGCTGAGAGCACAGGGCCCGACAGACCCTTCACCCCCACGGTCCATCCCACCTGGGCCCCCCAGGAAAGGCCAGAAACCAGGGGCCCCCCAGCCTGGCATCTGTACCCCCCACCCCCACCCCCCATGATGGATGAGGGTCTCTGGAAAGTTGTGGAGTAGCGCTCACTGACTTGTTGCTAGGAAACCACAGGGAGCAACCTTTGTGATCTCACATATGCTTAACATAATAATAAATAATGGTTAACATGATAATAAATAAACAAATAACAATAATTATAACATGCCCCAAGCCTGTTGTTTCTCTGAAATTAATTTATGATGAATTACGACTCAAATTCCTTGGAACAGGGGAGTGGGGAGAGCAGAGGGCTTCCTGTCGCCACCATGGGGCACAGAGCGGGGTGAGAGCTGCCCCTCCCCGGGGACGAGGACGCCGTCCAGGGAAGGTCATCCCTGGACCCCTCACACCTCCTCTCACCGCCTGCTACTGCCGCCTGTTACACTTAAGTTTTTTAGATACTTTACTTGCATTTCTAATTCAGTTATTCTTCTGAAATTTATTCAAAGGATTTATGCTTATGAAATTATAATATAAGGCTGCCTATATGCCAATGAGCTGCAGGCAAAGAAAATAATTTTCTTCAATTTACAGTTATGAGGCTGGAGGAAAATGATGCCTTCTTATCACCTCTTCCTCTTTGTATTCTCGGTATTTTTTTAAGTCTTCAGAAGGCAGGAGCCCATGATGAATTCCTAAGCAGATCACACTGATAATTGTATCTCAGCTCTGTCAGCTCTCTGAACACTGTCCGCCGACTGTCTCCAGTCACTCGAGCTGTTTGTGTCACCCCGTTCTCTCCTCAGGAAGTCAGCCTCAATCAAGCCAACACACTGGGGAAATTGTTAAATCGTTGGAGAGGATTATTAGATCGAAGGGAATTTATAGATGACACTTTGTAACAATTAATCAGGAACTATTGATGAAGTTAAGTTGGTTCTTTTATTCCTGAGCCAAAAAAAAAAAAAAGAAAAGAAGTGTGTGTGTGTGTGTGTGTGTGTGTGTGTGTGTGTGTAATCATAATACTATGCAGCCCTTGTTCCAATTGTCAAATGGCTCATTTTGTCACTCTGTTTGATTAATGGACCTTTTGGAGTCCCCAAAAAGTCCTAGTAATACAAATAAAAAGAATCATAAATATTGAATAAGCTCATGGCACAGTTAACCTTGACTACATTTTGGGACATTCTTGGAGAAACTTTGTTCTACGGAAAATAAATTGCTGTGGGGATTAAAAAAATATGCGCACTCATACCGAACTGGAGATTTTGGAGAATGTCACCTCTCTCACCTTGTCACTCTTATTAATCTGTTGTGATTAATTAGTTTAGTTAAATCAGGCCAGTGAGGTGCTGGATGGCGGTGTTTCTACCTGTGGGCCTGGCCGGCGTCTGCCAAAGGGCTGCAGCTGACGGCACACACTGGGGTGATGATGTGTGAGGGCCATTCCAGACAGTCAGTTACGGAGCTGAGCCTGGGCGGGGGCCGGGGCACCCCCGTTTGCTAAGGACCCCCGTGCGTGAGTTCTCGCACTGAAAACACTTGGCTCCCTCCAACTGAAATCCTCACTCACTAGCTGGAGCCTTTGCTGACACCCCCGTAAGTCCCGAATCCAGATTTGAGAGGTCATTTGACCCAGAATGCTGGTTCCAACTAGGCTGTAATGATTTGCAGATTTTCCTCTAGCATCTAGCCCCATGGCTAAGAGCTGGATCGCGGAGTACATCCAGGATTTCAAAGCAACTTGTGCAAGATGTGAGCTGTGTGACTTTGGGCAACTGACTTGGACTTTCTCAGTCTCAGTTCTGTCCACTGTAGAATGGGGAGTGCCCACCTCATAGGATCGTTATCAGGATGAAGTGAAACAATTTAAGGGAAAAAGGTGGCAAAATGTCTGGCATGCAAGAATAGTCTGTTGTGGATAGAATTGTGTCCCACCCAAAACATATATTGATGTCTTAACCCCAGTACCTGTGAATGTGACCTTATTAGGTCTTGGCTCATGTAATTAAATTAAAATGAGGTCATAATGGATTAAGATGGGCCTTAATCTAATGACCAGTGTCCTTGTAAGAAGAGAGAAATTTGGACCCAGACATGCAGGAGAAGCCATGTGACCACAGAGCTGAAGAGTGGAGTAATGGGTCTACAAGCCAAGAAATGGTCAGAGCTGCCAGCACCCCCAGAAGCTGGGGGAGGCCAGGAGGGATTGTCTCCTAGAAACCTCAGAGGGTGTGCTGCCCTGTCAACCTTGATTTGGGGCTTCTGGTCTCCAGGACTGTGAGAGAATCTATTTCCGTTGTGTTAAACCTTATTTTTTGGTGATCTGTATGGCAGCCCTAGGAAACCAATACATGCCCTAAATGTTCACTGTGATTTGACTGGCAGGGAGCATGTGTGGCAGGGCTAAGGACTCGCGCTGATCTGCATGGCACTGGCGTTCCCTGTCCCTGCTTCCCGGGGCAGAGTCAGGGTCACAGCAGTTGCCTCCGGCTGCCCGGGGAGCACCCACCGGTGGAGGCCAGCAGGCCTACAGCCTGCTGCCTGGGTGAGGTGGCCATGGCTCGTTTGGTTTTCAGGGTATATTGGCCGCTCCTGAAATCCAACACTTGCAATCAGTCAGAATAACCCCAGACTCTGCTAAACTGGTATAGATGCCACACTGTCCATGACACAGACGACAGGGTTCCTTTCAGTGTATCGATTTACATTGCCTTTTCCAAAGTTACATTGCTATTTCTAAATAAAGGCAAAGTTCAAAATTTTAGAGCCAAATTACGATAATATTACCCAGGCAATTATCAGCTTGAAAACAGGAGCCTCACATTATATACCAAATATAAAACTGGAAAGTTGCAAGGGAATGCATTTTTGTATGTAGAGTCTTATTTTCCTCTTGACTTTTAATGATAAATTCAAGAACTTATTTCCACCTGAATAAAAGTATTGGCCCCACCACACTAAAAATTACACTCGATTCTGCGATTTATCTTGTCATTATGGAACTGACATGTTCGGGCAGTTACCTAATCCTTCAAATTCTTGGCCCCCCACTCTGCTGTAAGACTTTCACAGAGGTCATCACACACTGAGCTTCTGCCAACGTTTCCGCGGCCCTTGGTCTGCAGGGAGAGCATGGCTGGGAGGCCAGAGTGAAGGATCTGCAGGTGGGTGGGATGGAGGATCGAGAGAGCTGGCTCTCTCAGAGTGCCCGTGGAAAGGTCCCTTCAGTGCCAGCGACCTCAGCGGGGATGGCTCAGGTTTCTATGTTGACTCTGGTCTCCCTGGTGAGGCCACTCAGGGGAGGGGACCAAGGGAAACTCAAGTCATCACATGTAGTGTCCAGGACTGCAGTGTTTTAAGTGGGGCGAGGGCCCCAACAGGTCGGGAGGATGAAGGCTCAGAAGCATCATCAGGCTTGGAACTCGGGCGCCGTGATGGATTTGCCTGCGTGGTTTCAGCGGTGTGATGGGGGCAGACATCGGAGCACAGCGACCTGGGAGAGAGGGAACTGGGGAGCGGTGTGACTCCCAGCACAGAGGATGTTTCCAGGAAGCTGACCGAAAGGGGAAGGGGATGGAGGGATTGCTGGGGTTAGTGCGCATGTGTCCCCCTCCCCCGCCAGCTACCTGGGCTCAGGGGCTGTGTCCCATCAGCTGGCGTGCCCTGGCATGCAGTGACCTAAGCACTCGCTCAGATGGTTGACTCCATGAGCAAGTGTCCTGAGCACGTTTCTCCCCAGAGAGGGGAGGCCAGTGGGAGGGAGGGAAGGCACACCTAAGCACCAGGCACTTCCTGGAGGAGACAGAGCAGAGCCCAGGTGGGTTAAAGGGCAGGCCTCTCCGTGTATGGGGGAGGGGAGGCAGGGGCAGAGGTGTGTGGGGTGGAGCACTGCTGCTGAGGCAGTCCCTTCCAGGCAGCTTTTTGGGTGCAGGAGAAGAGATGTTTCCCTCTGAAAATGAGGAAAGAGGTGGTGGGAGAGAAGATGCATGGGCAGGGATGCTTGGGGACAGCTGTGTTTAGGGGCAGGGGCCTGCACTGAGTGGTGCTGGAAGCAGGGGCCTGACAGGTAGCCAGGATGGAGGGTTGTAGGTGTCGAGGAGGACTTGGCACGGACTGATAAACCCTGACTCATGTGGGCAAAGAGGCAGGGAACAAACACTCTTGAGCTGGAAGCCTGGTGCACTGACATACCGGAAGTCATAGTGACAGGAAGGGGACGTGTCACCATGGCGGGTTCCTCGGGAGGCAAAGGTTTTAGGTTGAATGTCTGACCCAAGCTTTAGAGATCTCAGATGGAGTCAGTTGTTTAGTTGTTCCACATGGCTAAGATGGCTACTCTTCCCAGAAGGCATGAATTGATCTGGAAGGGAAATCCATAAGTGAAATTGAGCATACTGGTTTCTCACTTTGTAATTCTCTGAGAAAAAAAAAAAAATCCCAAACAACACACATGAGCATCTATTTTAAAAATGCTCAGGTTTGGTCTCCATCCACATTCATTAGGGTAGTGAAAGCTGTTGGAACAGATAAACCCAGCATTCGCTGCCTGAACACAACGGAAGTCTTTTCCCCTCATGCCAGAGATCAGAAAGGGGCATCACTGACCAGTGCCGGGCCCAGGCCCCCTAGGTCTCGGGGTTCCAGGCTCTGTGAGGGGCTGGGAGCCATCTGCAATGCGCTGGGGATGGGGAGAGACGGGGCTCACAGGTCCGGTTTCCATCAGCCTGGCCTGGAAGTGGTCTACGCCCCTTCTGCTCCCAGGAGAGTGGCCTGAGCTCAGCCCGGCCACGATGAACCGCGGAGAGGCTGGGAACTGTAGCCCACCCATGTTTCTCAGCAAGAAGAGGTCGCCTCTGCCACGCGAGCTCCCAGCCTCCCTCCAGGGCTAGAAATAAGTGAAATAACAGGCCTTTGTGAAATTAGAGCCTTTTAGCTGGTTGCTTGAATTTATGGATTCACCCCATAAAAGCCTTTGACAAAGCATCACGACTTGCTCAAATTTAAATCTGGACCAAATTAATAGGTGATGTGTAGTGGTAAATGAAGGAAGAGCTGTTACAGTTACTCAGAACTCACGCTGCCCAGCAGCCCGCACGGACACAGCTCTTCTGTGCCTAAATCCGTGATTTTTAACTTTTCCATCCCAACCTAACTTCCATCCCATTTGTGGTCACATATTATGACTGCGCATTAAACTCGCTTTGCCCTTTTATGTTCACTAAACAAATGTTGGGTTTTGGGTATGTATTTCTTACTGGTGATGGAGTGTGATATTCTGGCTGTTAGAAAGTCCACCCTGTTTCTGACATGTCACTTCCTTCTTTTCAGGGTAGTGCGTTTCCATCTGCGCCAGGCACCCCAAGTGCAGGGACGGGGTGGGGCGGTAGAGGGTGGGAGCCATGCTGCTGACCCAGCATCTCCAAACATCACTTGGAACATGCTTAGGGTTTTAGCTGCTGGCAAAGGAGGTTGGGGATTTTCAGATTTTCCCCAAGTAAAGTCCTGGAGGTCTGCTGGTATTCTTATGCACACGGAGGGGAGGGTGAGCTCTTCAGTGTAACTGGGTCAGTGATCAACACAGCTGCACGGCCCACCATGGGATTGCAACTCTCTGAAAGATCCCCCCTTCCCCAGGGGAGCACCCCACATCGGGTCCTGAGGCCACGTGGGACCGTAAAATGACTGGAAGCCATGTTGAATATGTTTATTAAAGTAGAAATGGCTAAATGGCTATCTTCTTATAAAACACACATGATTATTGTAGAAAATACAGAAAAGCATATAAAGAAGATTTATACTTCTGTGGCTGCTGTCGAGAGAGAACTGTTGTTAGCATTGTAGCCAACTTCCTTCCAGCCTTTTTTCAGGGCAGATGTGGTTTCCAAAAATCAGTGTCATGCTGTCACTACTGCTTTATAACTTGATACTTTTATTCAATGATGCATCCTGAATTTCTTTAATGATTTTTCTTTGGGGTATATATACCCTGAAGAGATATACGATAACATCTCTGCGATAAATTACACTGAGACGCAAAGCTTGATACACAAGTATCTGTGCTCATGTCTGGCTATGTCTCTTGGGTAGATTTCTTGAGATGGCATTCATGTGTAGAGGGGATCCCTTCCCATTACCTACTGCTCAACTGTCTAAAGAATGTTGTACCCACACCCACCCACCCATCCAGAAGCCTCTTTCATGAACTGGATGGCTCCTTCCAATTGGCCAGTTTTGGGTCAGAATGTTCAACAGACAAATTATGTGGGATACAAGTGTGAAAGCATGTGCAAGGCTTTTACACTGCTCTGAATAAATCAAATCACAGGACCTTACTTGAAAAGCAATATACTCTTGAGATAATTTGAAATTCGATGGCAGACCCTGAGAATATGACTGGGGATGAGATAAATTTTCTAGGTCAATAAGACAGTGGCAGTGTGTCACTTTTCAATATTGTTTGAGTGGAGGCAGGTTAGGGAAAGAAAGTGAAGGAAAGGGAAACAAACAAACGTTGAAAACAGCGTGTCTACCTGGTGACGGCGAGGACGAACGCCTCATGGGTAAGACATGGACGGTCAGAGCTGGAAGGGGCATCGGAAATCATTCCCCAGATGAGGGGGGCGAAGCCCTGCAGAGTCCCCAAACACAGGTTCGGTGCCCTTCCTTCCTCGGCGATCAGTACCTCCCTGTACAAATGAAAAGCCGAACAACAGCTAGGAATGTGAAATTCTGTTGTGTGATTTTGCCAGAGAATTTTTTTTTTTTATTACATGGAATGATTTTCAAATGAGTATACCTGGGTACCTGGCATAATGGTGATTCGGTTTGGACATTGCCCCACACCTCAACACTAAGTCAACTGTCTTCGGGTCGTAAGTACTCCAAAAATTGGGCATAAATAGCAATGACAGTCAATGCAGTTAGGCGATGCATGGTGTTAACGACACAGACTCTGGAGCCACCTGCTATCTTCCAGCTGTTGTCAGCTTGGGCGGGTTACTTACTCTTCCTCAGTTTCTTCATCTGTAAGATAAGAATAGCACCCCCTGCAGGCATTTTAAGGATTCAGTGAGCTTTTGTATGTAAGATGCTTAAATTACATCGGGCATATTAAGCACTATCTGAGCTTCTGAGGTCATAAACAGTGGTGGTGATACTCCCACCTGAGCGTGCGGACCCCTTCCCATTGCCCCATTCTCCACACTGCCTCCTGTCTGGAGCCTCACTTCCCTAATGCTCCCTCTTCACCTAAGAACGATGGGTTCTAACACGTTAAACAGGTAACTAAGCTGCCGTGTCATGCAGGTAATTCGTCTTCTTAAGAGCTAAAGTAATCCTTCCTAATGAGGGCCGGCCGAGTGGCACGATGGTTGGATCCCACATATGAGGGCCAGTGACACTACCCTCAAAAAAAAAAAATCCTTCCTAATGAAAAGCCTGTCCCATCCGTGGATGTGTCCCTGACTTCCAGGGGCCCACGCCCACCTGGGCACTCCCCGCAGTGGACAGTGAGGGCTGCTTGTCTGCCTGTTACCCCTCCATGGCTAACATGGCTGGCTGGCTGCACAGTGCGCGGGGGGAAGGAGGTCCACACGTTATAAGAGCAATGCAGTGCCAGCCCTCCTGGGGTTGGCGGCGGGGGCAGAGCCCTGGAGTTTGAATCCTACCTTGGTACAGTGACTGGCACACAGCTGACTGAGTTCGGGAATGAGCGCAGGCCCGCTGACCTCTGAGGCACGTTCATGGCACCATTTGCCGCCCTGTGCAGAAGCAGGCCTTGGCCACCGGCTTGTCTCGCTGCTGCCTCACCTCTGCTGCAGGGGGGCGGGAGGGCCCGGGGATGGAGCCCGGGGAGCGCAGGGCGGCCCTGCATCCCAGTGATACCCGCCCCCTCGTTTAACGGGGTCAGGGCCGCTCGGCTCCTTGAGGGACCGGCGCCACTTCGTTGAAACCACTGGGTTTTCTCCTTCTGCTCCAGGGTTGAATCTTATATGAAATACAGGTTCCTGTTCATTGCCGGTTATGTGTTAGTTATCATTAACAGCCATGATAATTTCTTCCCAGTGGCAATTACATTGATATTACTATATCTAAATCAAAGAGGACATCGCGGCAATTACTGTCATAAGTTGATTGGGAACCACCTAATTTTTAAGTGACATTATTTTCTTATCAGCACGATCATTTTCCCTCGCAATAAATAATATACCAGGAGAGTTGTGCAACCAAAAAGTGCCATTTTACACATGATTTTTTATAATAAACAGGAAATGTACCTATACTTTCTCATTCATGAAAGTATAATAAAATTAAGATCTGAATCCTAGAGTTGGGAAATATTCTAATAGATTTGGAACCCAGTAGCTGAATTGCATAGGAATAGGTAGGGAATAAGCTTCTTTTTTTTTTAAACATTCAATATTATTTTATATTAATTTCAGGTGTACAGCATAGTGGTTAGACATTTATATGACTTATGAAGTGATCTCCCTGACTAGTCTACTACCCACCTGGCACTATGCACAGTTATTACAATATTATTGATTATATTCCCTATGCTTTACATCCCCATGATTATTTTGTAATTACCAATTTGTACTTCTTAATCCCTTCACCTTTTTCACCCTGCCCCCCAATCCCCTCCCATCTATAACCTTGACAAATCTAGTACCCATCTGACACCATCCATAGTGATTACAGTATTATTCACTGTATTCCTTATGCTGTACCTACATCCCCATGATTACTGTGTAACAACCAATTTATACTTCTTAATCCCTTTCCCTTTTTCACCCACCTCCAACCCCCCACCCATCTGGCAACCATCACAATGTTTTCTGTATCTATGAGTCTAGTTCTGTTTGTGTGCTTGTTTGTTTGTTTGTCTTGATCTTTAGAGTACACTTCTGTACTCTAGTAGAGTATGACATTTGTCTTTCTGTCTGACTTACTATACTCAGCACAACACCCTCTAGGTTCATCCATGTTGTTGCAGATGGCAAGATTTCTTTCTTTTTTACTGCTGAGTAATGCTTAATTGTATATATGTACCCCTTCTTCTTTATCTATTCATCCACTCAGGGACACCCAAGTTGCATTCATATCTTGGTTACTGTAAACAATGCTGCAATGAACACCTGGGCGCACACATCCCCTCAAAGTAGCATTTGGGGTTTCTTCAGATAAATACTCAGAAGTGGACTGGGTCCTTCTTTGTATCTTGTTATAATCTTTGTTTTAAAGTCTATTTTGTCTGGTGTAAGTATTGCTATCCCAGCTTTCTGTTTGTTTATTTGTTTCCATTTTCACAAGATATCTTTTTCTATCCTTTTACTTTCAGTCTGTGCGTGTCTTTCAATCTGAAGTGAGTCTCTTGTAGGCAGCATATGTAAGAGCTTATTTTCTTACCCATTCAACTCCCTCATCTTTTGATTGGAGCATTTAACCCATTTACATTTAAGTAATTGTTGATAGATATGTAGTTATTGCCACATTATTATTCATATTTTTCACCTGTAGTTTATTTTTTCACCCTAAAGAAGTCCCTCTAACATTCCTTATAACACTGATTTGGTGATGATGAACTCCTTTAGCTTTTCCTTGTCTGGGAAGCTCTTTATCTGTCCTTCAATTCAAAATGATAGCTTTGCTGGGTATCTTGGTTGTAGGTCCTTACTTTTCATCACTTTGAATATTTCATTCAATCCCTCTGGCCTGCAAAGTTTCTGTTGAGAAATCAGCTGGTGGTCTTATGGGATCTCCCTTGTAGGTAACTAACTGATTTTCTCTTGCTTCTTTTAGGATTCTCTCTCTGTCTTTAACCTTTGCCATTTTAATTATAATGTGTCTTGGTGTGGGCCTCTTTGGATTCATCTTGTTTGGGACTCTCTGCACTTCCTGGGCTTGTATGTCTATTTGCTTCTCCAGGTTAGGGAAGTTTTCTATCATTATTTCTTCAAAAGGTTTTCAGTTCCTTGCTCTCTCTCTTCTCCTGGTAACGTTGGTATGCTTAATATTGTCCTGGAGGCCCTTTAAACTCTCCCCATTTTGGGGGGCAATTCTTTTTTCTTTCGCTGTTCAAATTGGGTATTTTCTGCTACCTGATCTTCTAAATCACTGATTCAAACCTCTGTTTTATCTAATCTACTATTGATTCCCTCTAATGTATTTTTCATTTCAGTTATTGCATTCTTTATTTCTGATTGGTTCTTTTTAATATATTTTTAATCTCCATTTTTATGTTTTCTTATCTCTTTGTTGAAGTCCCCCCTGAGATCACTGAACATCTTTATAACCAGTGTTTGGAACTCTGCATCTGGTAGATTGCTTGTCTCCATTTTGTTTAGTTCTTTTTCTGGAGTTTTGTTCTGTTCTTTTATTTGGGTCATGTTTCTTCATATCCCCATTTTGGCTGCCTCCTTGTGTTTGTTTCAATGTATTATGTAGATCTGCTATGTCTCCTGGTCTTTCTAGAGTGGCTTTATGTAGTAGGTGTGCTTTGGGGCTCAGTGGCACAGACTTCCTGGTCACTTGAGCCGGGCACTCCAGGTGTGTCTCTTGTATGGGTTGTGTATGCCCTCCTCCTGTAGTTGAGCCCTGATTGCTGTTTGCATGTCAGTGAGAGGCACTGACCCTCAGGCTAATTGGTTCTCAGGACTGGCCATGACTACAATTCAGGAGTTGTGGAGCAGGGGCCAACCCTGCAGAGCTGGATCTGCCTCAGCAGGACTCTGGTGGCTGCCCAATCCACCCCTTAGGTGTGTCATCCTGGGAGGCAGTTGACTGATGCTCCAGCTCATTTCAGAGCTGGTTACTGGGGACACCATGTGGGAGGGGACCTGCTGCAGGTCAAGTTCAGCCACAGTTGTGCCCCATCTGGGCCACTCAGCGGGAGACACAAAGCAATCCACAGAGGGCTGCTGCCCTTCCATGCCCCAGGAGGCTGCAAGGGGCAGCGGCCGTGTGACACAGTGAGAACCTGAGTGCTGTGTCTCCCACACTTGCTTGGCTGGTGCCTAAAATTCTGATTGGCTAAGCCAGAATTCCACTTCTGAGTGGGTGATTTCACTGTGAAGTCAGTGGTTTCTGTTAGATCTTTCCTTGAGGGCTAATTTCCTTGTGCTGGAGTGTGGAGTGACTGGTGGGGAGGGGAGTCAGGGATGGGAAGGAGATCTTGTTGGGACTACATCTGCTTCTGTTGGGGGGTCTGGTGGAGGCGGCACCATGCTGGGCCCCACACAATCGAGGTGGTCACTCTCTCCCCGGATCCTCAAGGCTCCTTTCCCTTCAGAGCCCTCCTGGGCTGTCATCTCTACCTAAGTGTCCTCCTGTACTGAGTGGGATGGATCAAGCCTTCCCCTGGGCCTTGGATTATCCTGTTCTGCTAGTCAGAAATTTCTTCCACATTTCAATGTGTGTAGTTTCAGCTTAAATGTCCCTTCACTCCATAAACTTGCCAGAAACAATCCACTCTTCCTCTGGAACCCCTTCTGGAACTTTCCAAGCCAAACGCATCTGATTTAACAATGACTCCACTGTTTTCTAGCTGTGTGACATCAGGGAACTCACTTAACTTCTCTGGGCCCCAATTTCATCAGTAAATGGAGATAAAATGTCTCCCTTAGTCATCTATCCCACAAAACACCTGGCTTGTGTAAGATCTTGGAGGTTCTTGGGACCTGCTGGTTAGGCTGCAGATCTTGGAGTCAGGCTGCTTTGGTCCCTACCCAGCTATTTTATTTACTAGCCCTATAGCTTCAGGATGTGTCTGCAGCTATCAGTGCCTCGGTCTAACTATCTGTAAAATGGGGGTGGTGATAATAATAGACCCTGTCTCTCAGGGTGGTTATGTGGATTAAAGAAGTTATTACATAAGTAGTTACATCAGTGCCCGGAAACTCTAAGTGAGGTGTGTTAGACGTTGCTGTGTTTAAAAAATGGTCCCTGGTCACAGTCTCACCACGAGCCTCTCAGCTACTGTGCACTTGAAGTGGGGCTCATTCAAACTGAGTTCAGAAAAAGAATGAAATATCAATAATTTTCATATCGATTACAAGTTGCCATGATACTATTTTGGATATACTGGGCTAAATGAAACTTTTAGGAAAATTAACTCCCCTTTTTCATGTGGCTGTTAGAAGATTCTGAATTACACACGTGGCTTGCGTTTGTGCCTGTGTCATGTCCACTGGTCAACGTTGGTCCAGAGCACACTGTTCTGAGGATGACTTGAAATGAGTGGCTCAGGGTGCTTGCGCAAAGCACTAAGTATAGCAGATGCGCGTTAAGCCCAGTCTCCCCGCCTCTGCCTCGCGCTTTCCTCAGTGTCTCCCTCTGTGCATGTGTCCCTCCAGATGAGTGTAAGGTTCTCGCCGGCAGGACCACGTGGGGTTGGTCCTCATTGCTCCCACCGCTAGCACGGCAGCTTACCGTGGTCTGGAACACCTGCGCTGTCCTGTAGAGGGGTGTCCTCTGGAGCTCCTTACTGCATGGTCACCTGGCCGGACTCCCCCCATTGCTCAAGCTGACCGTGGAGGGGAGCCCAGAGCTGGGGGCTCGGGGCCCGCCAGGCCCCTGACCGTCCCTGGCCACCCACTTTGGTGTGCGCTCCCCCACTGAGCCTCCGCGATGGGAACAAGCCGTGTGTTGGTGAACATAATATTTCCTCTCCCTTCACCGCAGTCGGGTCTGCATGAAGGGCCCTGGGAACGTGAAATAAACATGTGTGTGTGATAATGAGATTGTTGGTGAGAGTCATCTTGAAAGGACAGGAGCAATTAAGCTTGCTGACTTACACACGTTAGAATGACAACATGCCAGTGCGGGCCCCGCTCATCCATATAATAGGGCCCCGCCCTTGCTCAGCCGCCTGTGTGGGGAGTGGGGCTGTCAGCCGCCAGGGAGCTGGGCCTGCCTGCTCGCGCTGCTCACGTCTCCCGTCCCGCGGGCTGCCTGCTAGCACACATCGCCCACGGCATGCGGACGCCTCATTTGAATGAGTCTGTGTGTGTACCCAGCACCTGCTCTCGTCCATCTTTAACTGAATACCTACAGATGGCAGTGGGACAGTGAGCAAGAGGGTGGCCCAAGCCTCGGCCATGTTGGAGGAACACAGCTGTCCTTCCCTGCAGACGGGCGGTTTGGACGGGGTGTCATGCATGAGAGTTGAGTGTTGACAGAGAGGGAGGGATCAGGCCACCAGGATAGAATCGTGGAAGGCTCCTGTCGACAGCAGCCCCACACACCCTGCTTGGGGGGAAGGGCGATGCCATCGGTGACACATCAATGCCAGCGTTCGAATGACTTGGATGAGGTGAAGAACAGCACAGAGGGGCCCCAGGGCTGCCTCTCTCTCTCTCTCTCTCTCTCCATCCTGCCTGTGGTTGCAAAATGCACCCATCTTTCATCTGCTCCAAGCTGGCGCTGCTTTTGAGAAAACGGGATTCTGAGGTGCACTTTCAGGCTACCCCTGCTTGTGGCCTCGCTCAGCTGCAGGCCACTCTCCTTCAGGTGGGATACACTCATGTGCCCCCGTCACCAGTGAAAGGTAAGTGGGGCTTTCTAGACTTTCTCGCTGATGTCACTCGTGCAGAGATCCCAGCACCAGCCTGGCCCTGGCTCAGGGATTAGCTCTCTGTGCGGGGACAGGGCCTGTGTCACCAGTGCCACCCCTGGACTCAAGGACCCCTCTGTGCCACATATTAAAAAGCAGAAAGTTGTCATTGACTGCCAGCTCGCAGGGCCTGGCCCTGGATTACCTCCATGCCTGGGGGAGATCAGGGCTGTGGGACATCCACAGGGCTGTGCCCACCCGCCAGCCAGCTCTCAGCTCAGCAGGAGCAGCAGGTGGGAGGAGAGTGAGGCATGGGGTGATGTGCCCTGGAAAGGACTAGCTGTCTCTGCAAAGCTGAGGGGTCAGTGCCTACGTGGAATTAGGGGCCTGGGCTGGCGTGGAGGTGAACACCTTGTTCCAATACGGTTCTGAGTTGTGGAAGGTGGACGGGTTCCTTCAACTTCTCACCCCCAGAGGCACTGGGTGTCCTGGCCTTGCCACCTGCATCATGAATCTCGTGGCCTCTATCTCAGGAGGCCGGCACTGAGAGGATGGTTCAGGCAGGACTGCAGGGACCACAGCATCACAGGGACAAAGAGACCCATGTCCAGGAGCTGCCCTAGCAGGGAATTACCCACGCACCCCTTTACCAAGTGCCTGGCATTCTCCTAAATGCTGCAGACTCAGTGACGTCCTCAGATCCTGGCTTCAAGGGGACTTCCTCTCACTCCACAAGGGCGTCTGCCTTGTCACAGTTGTCTGGAACACTGATTTTATGGGAGATGAGCAGTTTGTACCCCTGGCATCCATCTGGCCCCTTCCTGTGTCTGAATAGCACCAGGATTACTTATGGTTTGGAAACTCCTGTTGACACAGGTATAGGGTCACTTGGTCCAACCCAGCGTAATGGTTGGAGAGCTGGTGGGTGGGCTGAGCAGAGCCTGTTTCTGCAGGCTGCCATCTGCTGGGGCATTGTGGGAGGAGAGTCCCAGGGACAGGAGCTGGGCTCCTGATCCACCTGCGCCTGAAGCCTCACCTACCTCTGAAGGGTCCCCTGAGCCCCTGTTTAAGCCAGTTTTAGTTGGACTTTCTGACACTTGCTCCCAAAGCATCTTAATTGTCTTAACTGGTTTTTAATTTCATATATATATATATATATATATATATATATATATATATATATATATTTATATTTAGTACACACACACACACACACACACACACACACACACACACACACACACAATCTATATACAAAATAACCCACTTCAGCCCTGTCATAGGCTAGCTTTATTTTACTTAGAAAGAAATGTGACTTCTTCTGCTTTGGGTGCGAAGGATCATGGGAGCAGTGAGTTTCAGCGCTTTTCTGTTTGTGGTCTTCCCTCTCATTTCTCTCACCTCGGGTCTGTCGAGGCCTAAGGGCTGTGACCGACTGTCCTGGAGCCATGGTGTGAGCGGGCTCCGCTCATTTGGGGGACACCGCCCTGACCGTCCTGTTCCCAGCCTCCTCTGTGCCTCTCTCATTCCAAAAGCAAACAGGGGGAAGGGACCCACCTCACTGGTGGCTGGGACATTACAAGTGCTTTCCATACTTTGTCAGGTCGCATCCCCAAGCCAGTGCTATTATAACTTCCCCCCAATAGGGAACAACAGAAAAGGAGAGAAAGGAAGGCGCTGGGGCCCCTGTGGGTTACGAATCCTCCCAGAGTGGTGGTGCTGCTTGGCTGGGGAGGTGAAACTTGAACTCGGGTCTGCCTGATTTCCACGGGCACATGTGCCAGCTCTGTGCCTCCTCGAGGGCTCTCCTCATGGCACCTTTGCCCAGTTGGAACAGGGTCCCCTCACATATGAGGCAATCATGACCAGAATCCTAAAGAAGCCCTCACTGGGAGAGTGAAACTCTTCCTACTTTATCCTTAATGATAGTCCTTATTTTTCCAAGGGTTTGGTATTCACTCACTCACTCACTCACTCACTCAGTCAGTCACTCACTCACTCACTCATTCATTTTTCATTCATTCAACTACTGTACTGAGCATGCCTACTCTGTGCCAGGCCCTTCTTGGGACCTTCTTCAGTCTAATTGTCACTTTCTCTGGCACGTGGGGATCAGAGTAGCCCTTAAGGCTTTTGCACACGTCCAGGGTTCGGGGATTTATTTTGGGTAGCGCTAAATCAGCACACTGGAAGGGTGCCAACAGAACATGAAAACGCTATTAAGAATAAAAATTGATTTGTCGCACCAGGTGGATGGTCCGGACCCAGCGCCCTCCCCTCCCCTGAGAGCCTCCAGGTGCTCAGGTCGGGTCACCTGATTTTCCAGATGACCAGCCTGGGGCAATGCGAGGCCGTGTGGTTGGCCTGAGGCTGTGGCCCAGGGTTAACAAGGATGTGGATGACATTTCTCTAAGGCCTCTTTCGCAACTGGAAATAAACGTTCTGGGGCAGTGCTTGCCTGGGATCCTGTGAGAGGAGGCCGCCCTGGGGCTCTGGGAGGCCTTCTGTTGGTTTTGATTTTAGAATAAGAGTGACCAGCAGGTCCTGTGTTTCAGCCTAGGGGTGGTGAGGCAGGCCTCTCCTTCCAGAAGTACAGTCTCCAGGGAGACAGATGTGTAAATAGGTGGATGCTAGGGCGCCGTGGAGCCCACAGGTGAGAGCAGCTCACTGTCTCTGCCTAACCAGAACCAGGAGCTTGGTGAGAAGCAATGAACTCAGAGTGCAGGCGGGTGGGTGGCAAAGCGGCCTCACTCACACCCACCAATTCCTTTATTAACTGACGGCCATGTCTTTTGTAAGCTTGCTGGTCAAGGAAGAGGTTCCATCTAAAAGCCTAGAGATCCCAGAATTTGTCAGATTCGCATTTGGGTTCACAGAGGCCCTAAAAAGTGGACATGCAACAGAGGTCCCACTTCTGCCCAGCCCGGCCTGAGGGCCAGCCGCTTCCCTTGGTCCTGCCTGGCTTCTGCCTTCCCTGTCCTCTCTGGGAATTTTCTGAGGTCATCAGGGTCACTTTCAGTCCCTCCTGATCCCCTGGGGTCACATCCAACTCTGTGGGTGAACAAAAGTGCTATGGCCTTGTTGACTCTGCTCAGAAAGCCTCGGCTCTGAGGTCCCTTCTGTGGGGGTCGCTGCAAGAACTAGGGTCAGGGGCAGCACCGAGCGTGACGGGGGTGCTGGGGGGGCCCGGAGGCGCTCAGTCCTGCGCAGTCACGCGGGCCTGGCACCGGACGCAGCTTCCCGCCCGCATGTCCAGGCCTATTCGTAAACGGCTGACTTAGATCGTATGTGCAGCTCGGTCAGCTCCTTTTTTTTTTTTTCCGAGGGCAGTGTCACTGGCCCTCAGATGTGGGACCCGAACCGGGGCCGCTGGCGTCCTAAGCCAGCGCTTAACCACCGCGCCCCTCGGCCGGCCCCATCAGCTCCCTTTTTGATCCCAGGATGCGTTCCTACATTTCCCGCAGTCGGAGCTCGTATTCCCATGACCACGTGGAACAGTGCATAGATTATAACTTCTCCCTGATGAACGCCACGGCCTCCTCAATGACTGTGATTCCCATGGACCCACGTTTTTTTTTTGGTTTTTTTTTGTTTTGTTTTTTTTTCAGGGCAGTGTCACTGGCCCTCAGATGTGGGACCTGAACTGGGGCCACTGGCTTCCCAAGCCAGCGCTTAACCACCACGGCACTCAGCCGGCCCCCATGGACCCACCTTTAAGTAAAGGCTACACCTGGGGCCACCCTGCCTCTTCCAAGTGACGCATCGCAAGGTGAGTGGAGGCCGGCGCTCCCCACTCCTCAGGGTAACCGTCAAGTGTGATGCGACGATACGCACGTGTGGACCGTCCCGGGTAGACCCGACCGAGAATGCTGGGGTTTGTACTCAACGTTCGTGTGACAAGACTGATGTCTAACTGGTGACCGGGGACTTCTGGGCAGGACAGGGCCATTGGCATGGCAGAGAATTTGACTCTGGAGGCGGAAAGAAAACCAGAGAGTTTTGGTCCTGTGATCTGCCTTGATTTAAAAGGCAGTGAAGGCACAGGTAGGGCATCTGCTGTCACTGGTGCTAGGCGGCCCCAGCACACACCTGTTACCTGTCTGTCCTCTCTTTCTGCCGCAGCGGACAGTTGCCACCAGCACACTCTGAATAGCAGACAGATGTCAGCGTCACAGCTGACTTTCAGGAGGGTGGTCACTGGAAGGAACTTGAAAATGCGATGAGAGAAGGCAGCCATTTCGTAGCTGTAGCAAGCGCTTGTTTTTCTAACTCACACCAAGGAGGTCTTCCAGGAGCTCAGAAAAGCCTTAAGTAAAACAGCCTTTTACAAGGTGGGAGTCTCTCAAAGCGGGTGTGATGTAGCACCCGGCTGCTGAGAGCATGGCCCAGGAACCCGCGGCATCCCGGCCGCTGTGGGCCGCTGCCTTGCAGAGCAGCACTCACTAGTGAAAAACAGCTTGGGGCTGAGAACTGTCCTCGGGCCCCAGTCTCTGTTCAACCAGGGACCGAGCAATGTAGGCAAGTCATTTTTCTGTGCTTTGATTGTCCTGTCTCTAAAATGGGAAACATTTGTCTTTATCTATTTAATAGTAAAAGAGGGGACGTAAGTGACAGTGTATGCAAATACTTCAACTTCGTAAGCTCCAAGATGTTCCATAAAGTGTGTGTAAACACTGCACCGATAAATACTCTTCAATAACAGCAACGGCAGCTCTTTTAACTTGACTGTTTAGACAATGAGGAGTTTTTATAGCTGGGGTGACACTGGGGCTCTGTCACCTCAGTCTCATGCCAGGTGCCCTGACGTGGCCGCATGTAAGTAATTTTCCGAAAGTTACTTTGAGTAAAAACCCTCAAGGAGACAATTCAATTTCCAAATGTAAATTACAACAACATCTAGAGGGACCACCATTGTTTCCAGTCCCCTGGTGAGAAATGAGGTTTTCAACAAAATGAGATTGCTTTGACGTGGTTGCCGCTTCTGCAAAGGGTTTTTCAATGTTAAAAGAAGCTGTTTCTGTTCAGAAAGGATTTGTTCGCGCAAAGCTAAAAGTTGATGCCCGTTATGCCTGAGTTCGAGGAAGACAGAAATGATGTAGAAAGACGTGGAGGTTTGGTGTCATGTGGTTTTGAAGGGTTTGTTTCTGAGCCTTAATTATGGTCTGTCATTCGTACTGAGCATGAGATTCTTGCCACACGGGAGCATGAAACTTGGGGCCCAGAGATGTCTCTCCCCACAAATGTCCCTGTCCCTGCCGCCTTGCACGGGGCCATCCCCACACCCCTCTCTGTGCAATTCAGAATTCAATTTCAGTGGAACAGCAAATTCAGATTCTAGAAATTTTGCTGTTACAAAGATTAGGATGGTCAAAATTATCAACTTTCTATAGGCAATGGTATAAGCAGGTGAAAGTGATCTGGGGAAAAAAAAACAACTACCCAACACATGAAAATAAAGCTTTTCTTTATTGGTATTTGATTGTTTGCCATACATTTGATTGTTTGATAGCAGAGCAGACCTTCCTTATAGCATTAAAACTAAATTGTGGGCCATCAGACCTTAATTCCACCAAGTTGCATTCCCCCTGCCCCAAAAGGTTGTGTGGTATTTAGATGACACAGCATCAAATGACCCGGAGGCTTGGTTTGTGTTGGATTAAAGGGGGTCCTGAGTGGAACACACCTTCGTGGTCAGAACCATATTCTTCCTGGGCTGGTCATCATCTCATCCACAAAAAGATTTATAATAAAGGCCAGTGGTTATTCTGTGACACTTTTTTATTTTTTTAAGATTTTATTGAGGAATTGGGGGAGGGGAACAATGTTGGGGAATCGGGGAAGGGGAACAGACAAGTTGCTGTCTTTTTGTTCTTCAGTCTAGTTGTGGAGGACGTCGCTTCACTGGCCCATGTTGGTATCGTCATTGCGCTCTTCCCGGATGAGGCAGATCGGTCGCTGGCCTCTGAATGGTCGCTCACCGCAGCTATTGGCAGCTCACGCTGGCTGCCAGCCACTCACTGTAGCCTATGGCAGCCCACTGCAGCAGGGGCTGCAGCCCACACTGTCGCCGGGGCTCGCAGCCCGGCTCCAGGTGGAGCTGTTGTTAGCTGTAGAGGGCAGTGTCACTGGCCCTCACATGTGGGACCCGAACCGGGGCCGCTGGCATGGCAAAACCACCTCTTAACCAATGCGCCACTCGGCCGCTGGCCCTGTGTGACACTTTTAATCAGCCATATACCCAGGCACCCTGGCAGAGTGTAAAGGGGATAAGACAATGTGGCTGTGCCCTGGGAAAGCATCTGTGCTCCGGCTTCATTTCTGGGTCAAATGAACTCTGAGACTGGGCAACCCACCCATTCTTCCTAGGTCTCGGTTCCTTCCTTAATAAAATGGGTAGAACCAGATTGTTCTTAAACCCACACGTTACCGTTTTAAGAATGAGTGTCTTTCCTTTACGAGAGGGCCCCTTGCTTTAGTCCCAGGCCACTTATTGCAGGTCTACCTTTCCACTGGCTGACTACCTAGGGGTGGGCACAAGGGGCAAGGCAAAGGATCTTTAAGCAGGGCCCCCTGCATCCCCTCAACACATTTCTACATCTTCCACTGCCCAGGAAGCTGTTCGTTCACGTCATTCTGAGGAGATATGGTTCAGCTCTTTAAGTGGAGAGGATAAAGCATGGCAGTAGCTGGCAATTTCATGGAACATTTTTTTCTGAGCTCTATGCACAAATCTGTTTTTGTACTGGATGCTACCACCAGTCAGCAGGGTGTGTTTTCATTATTATTTTAATTTCGTGTTGGCAGAAAGACGATGTCAGATAATGCCCTTCAAGAGGAATGCTTCCTTTGGGGGGCTGTTGGAGTCTCTCTACTTTTGGCTCAGTGCTCCCCAGCACATATGAGCCACATATTGGTTCCCCCAAACTACACTCCACGCAGTGCTTACCCTACTGCTTGAGGGGCCCGAGTGCACCTCCTGAGAGGGGCCGGGCCTCCGGGAGGCTGAGCCAACACTGAAAGGCAGGTCCACTGCGGGCAAATCCATCGTGTCAAGGATGGATGCCATGATGGGGTTTACCCTCAGGCCACGCGTGGCCTGTCACGTCTCATTAGCTTCTCAGATCTAGTGGACAAATGACACAGAAGACTTGAACACACATACTTGAAATATACCGCTATTTTTCTTTTTTTGAATATTGACTCTACAATCAAGAATTACTTGAACTGATACATGATGGTAGAATATCCTTCATGTATTTTGTAGAGTGCTTTTTAAAACGTGTCTTTATTTATTCTTGCCAATGTGCCATAATAGCTTGCTCATCGTGACGGCAATAAAGCTGTCCCATCAAACATCCCTCCTTTTATAAGTTGTAATAACAGAATGCTGAAGGTCTAGCAAAATAGAATTCAAAGTGTAAAGTGCCCACGCCAATCAGTACTGATTGATACTCCAGGGTTTTACATTTTGACTTCTGAAGTGCGATCCTACATATTTAATTCTGGGCCATAACTTACAAATTAGTCACAGAAAATCTAACTTCAAAAAAAACCCCACACCCCAAAATTAACTAATAGCGTTTGCATAAATTTTGTGTCTTTAAGTACTATAAATAACAAATAATATTTAATAAAACAAGAGAGTGGGAAATAGACAGACCGTAATTATGAATCCATCAAATCAGGCTATTTCACATCTGGGTTACACTCATAAAACTTGTATTGGAACCCCTAGGAAATTATCATCCACAGTTGGCCGTGCTTGGTCTTTTTCTGTTGCATTTTTTCTGAAAGGTGCATGTTGCTCATCTGTTTTTACATAAATCTAAAAGATGGTATTTATCCCATATGTACATATGGTCAAGTCATCAGGAAGAATACTCTCAGTACTGACCACCCCCTGCCCCACTTGAAAGGAGACCCCGAGTGTTGTAAATTCACACTAATTGGGGACTCTATGAAGGGGTTAAAACATTACCCATTATAAGTCGGGTGGCCATTCTAAATGTTAACCAAATAAAAGCCAGAAACAGGAAGCCAAAAAGCAGGTCCCTACAGCAGGCATGTGTCTTAAATGATATCATTTGTCGAGTTTCCAGCATCTTGTGGTGGACACACAAAAAAAGGTGTGTGTTGTACCGAGGCCACTGCATCCTCATTAGCTGAAATGCTCCTTAAGTACATAGTGCAGGATTTTCATTTTAATAAGAAGCAGCTACTTGCCACTGCACTTTCATTAGATAACTCCTGAATGCAATACTAATGACCATTTATAGGAGCTCAGTCCTACCCCTGAGAAACTCCATTCAGATGAAAGCTTATAACAATTTATAGAACATATCATGCAAAACTTGAGTGGTTGCTTTGCAAACTAGTCTGGTATTTTTTTACTTTCTCTTACTGATGAAATCGGTCAACAGCAAAAGTCATCGTCAAAGGGATCCGAGATGACCAAATTGTTGATATTTTTTTTTTTTGGCACACAACATAAATCTGAAGTCACAAGGAAAATAGTAAGAAATAACTGGGACTGCCTCCCTTCTTGGCACTCTTCTTAGATCAAGCCCTCCATCTGCCCAGCCGGAAACCTTGAGGCTGATGTGCAGAGAAGGCCACCCTGAGAACCGAGAAATAATTCATCCCCCATGATGCCCAGCCCCAGCCCTGTCTCCAAAACAAAGACTGACAATTGCCCTGAATTATGGATGTACTTTTTGTGATATGTAATACAGTTCAGAAGAAAGGTGTTGAAGAGCATCGCCCCATTTCACCTCCCATTAGAGGCTGGTCTTGAATGATAATCCCAGAAGATGACGCAGCTGCTGAACTATGGCCCTCAATTTACAAATCATTTTTCAGAAGAAGAAAAAGAAAAAAAAAGTTGAAACATATTTTTGGCATTATCTGAATGGGCAGAATCTTTCATGCTTGTTTCCTAAGATTAAATGAAAACAGCATGGACCGTGTGGAGTTCCCTCGTTTGGGGAAGGAAGAGCGTGAGGGTTTCAGATTATATTTTATTTCAAACCTGGGTGTTTGAAATTTTTTTTTTTTTACATAGCTGAATTTAGTGTATTCCTTGAAAACACAATAAATTTCTATTCTGTAGCTTAAGGGATCCATCAGTAAAAATGTTGGTCTTTCATCTTTATTACCCTCCCATTAAAATGAAAGAAACCGGGGCGCACTTCGCTTTAGAAGAAGCAATTTAGTTGGCAATATCCTTATCCCTCAAGTCTTGACAAAGGGAGAGGGTCCACTACTGCTTAGATTTCCCACATCTTTCTGCATAAGAAGCAACTACGCCTATCAAACATACACTCTGTTAAATTTAATAATATTCTTCGACGAGTCAATTGATGACAACGTTTTTCCGTGACCAGTCATTTCCCATGCAGTTACAGTCACAAAACCTGTCCCTCCCCTTGTTTGTTTGTGTATCTGAAAGCCAGGCAGTCTCTTTCCTTCTGCTCTAGCCCTTAGGTCTGAAAGGGACAGATTAATAACCGTGCCCCACATTGGACCAGCTTTCCTTGTACCCTCACTGGTAACCCTTTGCTATAATGCGGACACAAAGAGCCTCGCATCAGGCTGCTACCCTCTTCATAACTCAAAAGCGTCACAGTGGCAATAGCCTCTAGTGCCATTTGTCTTTAGCGCAGTTGTGACACTTCGGCATGATCCATAATTTGGCAGCTATTTACCGTGACATTTCCCTTCAGTGCAGCCATAACATTCAGCGAAGCCATTATTTGGTCCCATTTACCATATAAATTGTATTGTTGTGCATGCATGCTAGCGGCTACATTAGGTACCTGAAAATGAGTAAATCTTGTAAAATAGATCCTAACAGCTCTTTGGCAGTAGGATTTCCTTGCTCCTCAGACAGAAGGAAAGAAAAATTAAACATGGTCACCAAGTTTCCTGGACCCCCTTCAACTGTACTCATATTTATTTAGCACATGAGAGACACGGAAACCTGAGGCTTTGAAAAACCATCTGGTGGGCTTTGCCTCGGATTAGAAAGGCCCCATGGGATTTCCACGTTCACCAGCGAAGGCTGTGGCAGTCTTTGGTGAGCTGAGGGTTAGTTAGGAGGCAGGTGGGACGTCTAAGGGCATGATTCAGAAGAGAAGGCATGTGACTCATTACTTTCTGTGGGTGACACCTGGCAAAGGGGACAAGAACACGTTCCACCAGAACACAGGGAGAAGTACAGTGGGGACACTGCCATTCTGTGTCCCCATAATCAGGGCTGAGGCACACCTTCCATGTGTGACTGTCACAGAGCCAGTGCCTCCTGCTGTAGGTCCCTTTGGTGATGACTCTGCACCATGTTGCTATTTACGCTTATACCTCCGGCACCCAGGGCATGCTGTTGGGAATCTCTTGTGGAGTGCCCAGAGTGGGCTTGCCCTTGTGTGGCCCTCCCGCTGGGTGGGGCACATACTTGCCCCTCTCCTGTGCATGCATTCAGTTTCTGAAGTCCCCCAGAACCTCCGTGTCCTCTTTCCAAAACCTGCTTTTTGTCTACGTAATTTTCAGCACTAATTTGCTTCTTAAGGGAGGAAAGTAATTTTCCCTCCCATATGTGTCTGGCCAGGGCGATTGTGCACGAAGTCACCAAATACGAGATACTTCTTTAAAATAGGCCTGCGTTCGCGTCATCATTTTTCTAATAATCTAACAAGATCAAAGTTTGGGGAGAACACCTCCAAATTTCTGTTTCCATAGTTGGCAAGTGATTCATAGAAAAAGAAGGGCCATTTCCTGAGAATATGGACTCTGAAATATGGCTGACTTTTGCTTTAGCTCTCATTTCTTAACTACTTATTTGCCTAAGCCCAAACTCTCCCAAAGCAAAGTATTTGTGAACTATTTTCAAGACCAATTTTAAAATCTCATCAGGCTGAGGACATACTGATTTGATCAGCTCTTGCATCAGGAATGAATTTAGTTCCCAGGAACAATAAAATCTGGAATGAGACTGTCCATGACTAAAGGATTGAATGTAAAGGTTTTACCTCTGAGCCATGGAGGGAAGTTTTATTAGCACATTTTTTTTTCAAGGGAGGGGCAAAAAGGAAAGAAAAAGAGAAACCTATTCATTAACACCTTACTTTTTATTTTAAGAAATATTATCTCCATTACCAACTAAAAATAAATTGATCTGAGTAATTCTGAAGCATAAAGTGCCCATTTTCTTTCTCCTTTGATTTATGTCATTGTTCTGTTTTTACAGCTTACTGTTGACAGAGTGAGGTAATTCAACTACAATTTTTCCAGTGTTTTTTCCCATGTACATATAATCGACAGCCCGGAATACGGACTCCAGGCCCATGAACCTGCCCTCTGCAGACCGCTCGCCCAGGTCCAGCCCACAAACCAGGTCTCCGCCTGCACACATCTTCAGCAAGTGGCCCATGGCTGCCTCATGCTCAGAAAGGTAATGATTGAGAAAGAAGCCCTGGATGCTGGCAGATTTACTCAGTATTTTGGCGGGTAATTTTTCTGCTTTCACAGGCGAAAGGCCAGTGGGAGTTTGGTAGCCAGAGATGAACCCAATTACTATCAGGCGCCCTTTGACGGCCAAGGCATCTACAGCCAAGTCAAACATGGCTCCCCCCACGGATTCGAACACCACATCCACACCTTGGGGGTACTCCCGCTTCAGGACATCACGGACCGGCTCAGCGTTATAGTTGATGGGGCGGTCACAGCCCACTGATTTCAGGAAAGCAGACTTTTCATCGGAGGAGCAGGTCCCAATTACATGGCACTTGGCCTTGTGTGCCAGCTGCACGGCAAACTGGCCCGTCCCCCCGGCAGCGGCTGTCACCAAAACTTTTTTCCCTTCTGACAGTCCTCCGAGCTCTTTTAGGCTGATGTATGCGGTGGTCCCACTTACCAGCAGGGTGAGGTATTCGGGTTTCACAGAGGGCACTGGAATTGCCACCGTGGCAGGCACCACTGTGTACTCAGCAAAGGAGCCCAACGCCAGGTACGCCACAGCTTGGCCCACTGTGTATCTGGCACTGGCAGAGAGGCCTAGAGCGACCACTTCTCCGATACCTTCAAAGCCCAGGTCAAAGGGGGTCTTGACCGAAGGGTCATATCGGCCGGCTGAGTAATTGATGTCACTTGCATTTACACCAACAAATCTAGAAGAAAACAAATACAATATATAGTAAAATGTTTTTTGTCAGGCCTTTGTGGTCCACTTAGAAAAATTCCCCTAATTCCGGTGACTGTGAAGGGCTATCTAAGGTATATATTCTGAGAGAATTAAAAAAAAAAGAAAAAAAGAAAAGAAATTAGTCCTGACACTCAGTTGAAAAAAATAAACAAGTATTAGTTCAACAGTGATTTACCCAGTTTTGCCACATTTTATTCTTTCATCCGTTTAGGAATAATTTTGATCACTTTAAGCATCGGCTTATTTATTTCACATGCCGTTTATTTCCCTCCTGTTTCTTTCAAAAGGAGAAATAAACCAAAAAAAAAAAAAAGTCAGGAAGTCCTCTTATAGCCAAACTTCACTGGAGCTAGGAGTTGGAAATTAATTGGTCTCTTAACAAAGATGTTAAAAACAACAGTGAGATAAAATATATTCAAAGAAGTAGACTTGTATTGATTTTGGCAACAATTTAACACTTCAGATAATAATAATAATGACAATGATATTATTAGAGATTGATGTAATGTGCAAGGTCGTTGGTTGTTCCATGTTACTGCAGGGGTTGTTTAAAAACGTTGTTCGAGTGGCTGCAGCAAATTTTCTTTCTGATGTAACTATGTCTAGTGTGAAAATATGCACTTTGATTAATTGAACAAAAATTGTCTCATAAGGGTAGATTTTATGGAACATTCAACATTTTACAGTCCTTTTCAGATGAAAATGAAGGCAAATCATCACTATATTTTTCCTCAACAAGAAGCAGAGACATAAGTTGATTAATACCAGATGATTATTTTCACTTTGGTATCCAGAGTCAATTTAATTGCGAGGCCAGTCCTTTTACTAGCTTTTTTTTTTTTTTCATCTCGGTATACCTCATAACAAAAATATCCTGATATATAAAGGAAAAAAGCCGTCGACTAAGAATGTCAGGAGGTGGCTTAGACACATAATGGAGGACCCTAAAAATGTCATTTCTACCTGTAATGAAATGAAAAGATGGTGGTATCTGGTGGCAAGAGGAAAGCTGGTAAGTAGGTCATTTTAAAATAATTCACTTTTAATTTAACTTAATAAACCCGAACTGCCCTGTGCAAGGACCCACTTCCACTGTAGGACAGGTAACACTGTGCACTTAGAAATGCTCCCTGGTGGCTATGCCCTGTATATCTGCACGACTGAGAAAGCTCTCTACATATTGGAGAAATAAGAAAGCAGGAAACCCTTTCTTTGGAGCATGTCAAGCTGCTTTCAAGAAGTTAGCATACCACACAGCCTGGGTTAACAGGACAGAATCCTATACCCATAAATGATACCTAACAACAAGAAGTGGGGGACATGGTTTTTGCTGGTTTCTCATTTGGCATTTAATACCAAGATGCCTGCAATCTATGTGGGTTGTGGTGGTGGTGGTAGGGGTTCATGGTGGGCTGCTATCCCTTTTTTAAAGTGTAGCCAATTCTCCAGGCCTGGATTTTTTTTTTTCTTTTCTGCTGGACTTCCCAGAAGAATGCAGCCAGAGCAGAGCCCAGCTGCAGCACCTCGCCGTTGACCCTGCCTAGGCTGTAAAGCCAACTCCGGGAAGGCATCCTCGAGTGGAAGTGATGGTGGGATTTGCTTTAGAGGTGGGGACTAGGGCCCCGACAATTAACCCTTCCTGGGCCCCTCCAGTCTCGTCCCATCTGGCGAGTCTGCAGTCCCAACCCGAGAGGCGGCCTGCCAGTCCTCTGCGGGGAGCCCCCGCCTTGGGCTCCTGGTGGGGGCCGGACCCTCGAGTCCCCCCACCTCTGCCGCGAGAAGGAAAACGCTGCCGGAGGAGACCACAGCCCCCCGGCTTGCCCCCCTTCCCGGGGGCGGTGGGGGACCCCGCGGGGCCCACCCTGGGAGGAGAGCGGGGGGCGCCAGCGGGGACAGCGAGAGCCCAGTGTGTGCCTGGGAGCCGGCGGGCTGCAGGCGACCAGCGGGGGCTTGGAGGCACCGTAGGGGCTTTGCTTTAAAACCAAGGCAGACACTGCGACTGGGCAGGGCGGGCGCCGGAGCCGGGCAGGAGACCCGCTGGCCGGCCGTGCGCCCCGTCCAGGCCGCGTCTCGCTCCCGGGGCGCCCCGCAGAAGCGCCCGACCCTCCCGTCCGACGGCCAAGGTCCCCGCCACTCAGGGCGGCTGGCGCTGCGGCGACCGGGGAGGCCCCGGCGGGCGCCCCACTGCGGAGCCGGCGCCCAGGGCGCAGCGGCCGCGGGGCCGTGGCGCTGGCCTCGCAGGCGCCCCAAGCGCAGCGCGCGTCTGAAAAGCCCGCGTCGTGGGTAAAGGGGCGCCGGGCTGCTGCCTGCGGATCCTCGGCCCCGCGCACGGCCCTCTCCACGGCCTCCCGGCCTCCGCGTAGGGCGCCCGCCTCTCCCCAGACCCCGGTTCGAAGCTACGCGGCCGCCCGGGCTGCCAGGGGGGCCCCACCGGTGCCCAGACGCGCCCTCGGCCTTCCCTGCGCTTTGGGAAGCGCGGCCTGAGGGTCGGGAGCCCGCGCCCGCGGCTCCACCAGACACAAGTTCAAGAGCAGCCGGAGCCCCGGGAAAGGGCACCCGGGCCCCGGAGCCGGGCAGGGCGAGCGGGAGCGGACGAGGGAGACCCGCCGGGAAGGATGCGCGCTCGGGGAGCCGCTCCATGCGCCCCCCTTTAATGTAAAATGGGTGCTGCTTAATGAGTTCACCGTGCCAGCGATCCGACGGCAGGATCCACTCAAAAGACTCATGTGGAGGAAAAAGAAAGAGGCGCTTTCCTCCAATAGAGACCCTTCTAGAGTCGCCCGTTTATTTAGACTAAAAAGCGCAGAACCCCTTCATCATGCTTATTGTGAGACAGGGCAGCCCTGTGTGTTGGGGGTGGGGGACGCTTTCTCCGGAGAAAAACCGAAGGCGAAGGCGCTAGTCGGGAGCAAGAGGTTTCAAAATTGGAAGACAAAGTCTCCAAACCAGACCCGTCTTTAAAAGAAGAGAAGAAGAGGAAGAAAGAAAAAAAGAGGAAAAAAAACGTCGGCCTGGAGAGTCCTCAGAAATACTGTTCCCCCTCCCGTGAGCAACAAACCGTTTATCAGAAACGCCTTTCCCATCCCCCCTGCTCTTTGCCATCCCTGCAAACTCTTTGCTCCATTATCTTACACATGAGCAGAAAATCGTTAGAAATATTTGGAAAGGAAATAATGTGTCACTATGGTACGAAAAAAGCTAAAAATAGAGAGCAAATTGACTTCACGGGAGGGTGTTTTTCTCCCTTGCTTTTTCTTTTATGAGGGCTGGGCATCTTGGGGGCCATGTGAAGTTGTCTTGGGGTCTATGAACCCAGAAGGTGAGAACTGGATAAAGGAGTAGGAGTTGTACGTTCTATGGAGATTTCATGCGCCCCTTCTCACACTTTTCCTAAACGGTAAACTTGATTATTCTAATCCATGTCCACCATAAAAGCACTTCCCTCCCTGTGGATAAAGAATTTGTATTTTCTGTTAAGATGGAATGAGATGTGTAAAGGGTTCAAGGGAAAGAAGCAGTCATACCTCCAAACATCTTTCCAAATAAGTGAATTTGGGCTTAATCCACTCATTCCAGAACAGATTTTTATCATGATAAAAATGAGAGAGAAGCTTGTATAAAATTTTCATGCAATTAACACTGTTCAGGGAGATTTGGTCTAGGATTAAAGTGAACTAACCTACAGCGAATTATTAAGTCTCTCTTCTTAAAAAAGAAAGTCAGCAAAATGCTACCTCGACGGACATAATGTGCAAGAATAAAAGGATCTTCGTACAATTTGGGGGTAGGGGCAGATTTTCCAACAGGGCAGCTAGCGAAGAGGGGGGCAGAGGTTCCACCCCTTCCCAACACACAGAAAACTGGCTCCATTCTCTTTCTGTTGTGGGCTTCAAGGTAGAAGTTGGAGGTCAAGTTATACACATAAAAATACCATTTATATTAAAGGGATTCTTGGCGTAGGTGGAGGGGAAGGCAGGGATCTTAAAGCAACCCAAACTGATCAGCTCCAAACAGGGGAGCTGGCGCTCCGGAGGTCTGACCGCCGAATTCAGGGACCCGCCCCGGTGACGGTGATGCAGCGCGGTAGGCGCCCAGGCACCCGGTGGAGAGGATGAAGCGAAGGGCGACTGGCGGTGAGCGCGCAGGGAGCGGAGTCACGGGGGGGGGGGGCGGGGGCGCCCGAGTTGTGGATCCAGACTCGCAGGTAGAGGCAGGGAGAGCGGGCGCAGCCGGGCAGGGGCAGCCTCCGCCGACCGCGCTACTGCTGGTGGTGCGCTAACCTGACACCTCCCCCTGCCTGCCTCGCTCAGTAGCCCCCTCCCTGTCCTACACCCTGTTTCTAAAAGGGAGTTTAGTCAAGCAGTTGTGTGTGTTTACATCAGTGATCACAGTGAACAGTCTACTTCATTAGTAAAAGGCACACACAAAAAAAAAAGCCTATGTGAAACTTTTTGCCTGTTGGAAGTCTGTATGGAGCCTTTTCAGCCTGGGTCTCATCTCAGTTTCTAGCAAATCACTCGTGTGTTCTCCAAGTTCTGCGTGAACCACACAAACCCTTCTTTTTAACTTGGCAGGACGCATTCCTTATCTCAGCAGCCTTAGCATTTCATCCCATCTTGAAGAAATCCTCTGAAGCAAACTTTGGAAAGGACACACATATCCCACCCTTTAAGGCACCCCACTCCCCAGACTCTATTCAATGGATCACTCAATTTTTACATTTCCAACAGGTTTCCAAAAGTTTTGATCAGAATTCTTCAGTCTTTACAGTCTTGTTTGGAAGGCTGAAATGCATCTCCAAAATGGACCAGTTAAACGCTGCATCAAGCTACTCAGGTCGGGTACACATTATCCTTCGCCCTTGCAGGGGACTCACAGTACTTTCTAGCACACCATTTACAACCTAGTTACGGTCAGAAATGTCTCTGTCCTTCGGTAGCATTCAACCTGAAACATGCACCACTGTAACCCTTCGGATGGGACAGGGCGGCGCGGAGTCCTGCTCTTGCGAAGGAATGGAGGAGCCGGGAGACAGAGGAGCCCTTCCTCCCCTCCGCCCGCCTGCCAGTCCGGCCCCGAGGAGACCCGCGGGCCTGGCTCCCACAGAGTGAGGTCCCTCTCCTTCCTGTTGCTTCACCAGTTCATAAAGATCAGTGAGGTGGAAACACATTAAGGTGGGTGGGGAGTGTGGGGGTGGAAGAGACAGTCAGAGGTCCGGGCAACGACCCGAGGGGTCCCCCAAAGGTCTGCGGAGCCTAAGGGCACATGGAGCCGTGTCCCCATCCCAGCCCCGGCCCAGCCGCCCGGGACGCGCGCCACGCGCCTGTGGTCACACCCTGGGGCACAGACAACAGCCACACAGCACTGACAACACGCAGAGGACACCGGCGAGGTGACCACCAAGACACTCAACGACAGGCTGCGCCACGGCGAGGCGACGGCCAGCCGGGCCCCGGCCTCCTGCCTGCAAAGCACGTTACCTAAGCGTCGCCGTTGGCGTCCGAGCGGTTCCTGCTCCACCCTAAAGATTATGGGAACGCGGGAGCCCTGCGCGCGCGCGCGTGGGACGGGCGGGAAGCCTCGGCGTCCGGGTCCCGAGTCGGTTTTATTTCGGGAGCGGGAGGGGGAGGAGGGTGGGCGGGGGGGGGGGGGCGGGGGGGGGGATCCCAAATGAAAATAACCCTCCGAGATGAGGGCGCTCGCCGCCTGCGGGTGGCGGCGGGGCCGGGCTCACCGGTTCCGGACGAGGAGGTCTGCGTCCCCGGGGAGCGGCACCGGGCAGTCGCGGCGCAGGGCGACGGCCTCGCGGAAGCTGGGGCTCCGCCGGGCGGCCACCAGCTTCTGCATGGCCGCGGGGATGGCGGAGCCGTGGAAGTCCAGGAAGCGCCGGGCGTAGGACATGTCCACGATGGTGCGCGCTGCGCCCCGCAGCATGGCCTCCGCCCGCGTCTGCAGCCCGCAGGCCCGTGCCCCGGGCGGGCGGAGCGGCGGCCCGTCCCTCCCCCGCGCGCCCTGCCCCCGCGCGCCGTGCCGCCCCCCGCGCGCAGCCCCGCGAAGGCGCGCCGCCCTCGCGGTCCCCGGGCGCGCCGCCCGCGGGGTCCGGGCTGGGGGGCCGCCGCCGCCGCCGCCGCCGCCGCCGCCCGGGTCGCTGCTCCTTTAATCTTTTTGTTTTGGTTTGAATCGGCTCGGCGCGCACTGGCCGGGGCTCCCGCCTCCGCCCCCTGCGCCTCGGGGCCCGGGCGGCGCCGGATGTCGCCACCCTCCCCGCGCGCTCGGAGCCGGAGCGGGCCCCCGCGCGGGGCGAGGGGCACGCCGAGGGCCCCGCGGTCGCCGCGGCCGCGAGCCGGCGGCAGCCCCGGGCGTCCTCGGAGGCGCGGCGGCCGGCGCAGGCGCCTCCCCTTCCCGTGCGGAGCGCTCACTTCCTTGCAAGGTGGTACGAATCAACCCCGAGCGCGGCCGGGCGGCGGGGCCAGGCTGGGGCCCCGGGCCGCGCGGAGCCCCCGCCGCCCGCGTGCGCGGCCGGCACGGCGCGGGGGGCGCGGGGGGCGCGCGGGGCGCGGAGGCGGGGGCCCGGGGCGCGCTGCGCCCGCCGCTCCGGGCCTGCCGGCTGCGGGACGCCCTGCCCGCGCCTCGCGCTGTCCCACGCAAGTTGCACGAACTAAGCCATTTTAAGCATTTTTGGCCTAGATGTCGTGTTTGCCCATGAACGGTCTAAGTCGCCTCTCCGAGACAGTCCCAGGCTTCCCGTCGGGAGAGAACAAACACGTTGGAAAGCCGAGGGCCGCATTCCCGGAGCACACAGACATGTTAAACTTCTGGGCTGGGATGCCGAGGGACTTAATTGAATTGCAGAGGTTGCAATGATGTATGAAGACCTCCTTTTATAACCCAGCCAGAGAGTTCCACCGTGTCAATTTTCTCCCTAATTGTCTGTATTGACCAAACAATCAATTCGCTTTTCATAGAAGGACCAAATTAAATATTTTCCACGTTTTTGTGCGATGAAGCCAAGTCCATCTTGAATTATTTTATTAAAGGTATCCATTTTAATTTACAAGAACTTCCTGTTTTCCACTTACCCACGAAATTACCAAAACATAAAAGCCACACGGTGCCCCCTTCCCGATCAAGTCTAAGCCCCAAAACTAAGATTGCAAAGATGACACAGTTATTTTTATCTCAAATGTAGGGCATCCTTCATCCAACGGTAGTTTATGTCCACGTGGGTGCGTATGTATGAATGTACAAGGCGGGGGTGGGGGGGCGGGGTGGGTAAACAGGTTTAAAAATCTGCTAGTGTCTCCTTCACTTGGCTTAGAACACATGGTTTTTACCCAGTGTCATTCAGTGGATTAGAATAACAAACCCCTCCATGTCGTTCTCCAAAGTGCAATCTTTTATGTTATGCTGTATTAAGATTTCTTTTCTGTGTCATATTGTTTAGCTCCGGGGGAAAAAAAAAAAAAAGAAAACAAAGCAATTA